>CM031624.1:43005817-43076735 GCA_018398815.1 Conus ventricosus | reverse complement strand
AAAAATTTTTTTTCCCCAAACCCCCCCTATTTCTTCCTTTTTTCATCGGGACCCACAACAAAATTTTTAACATTATCAACACTTCAATAATTTTCCAAACACAACGAAGAGAAAAAAAGAAGCACAAAACGCATAATTTGTAGGCAACACTGGACAAGTTTTCTCAGCATTTAAGTACACTGTGCTCTCTCATTCAGATCATTTCACGCAGCCTCACCAGTTATCCAGTCAGACAAGTCTTTGGCGCCAAGTGATGCCTTCCCCATGTAACAACACCACAAGTGGGTTTTGACCATCATGTTACAGCCCAATGACCTCACACACACCGCCCCTTCAGGCTTGTGGCCAGAAGAACAGAGCTGTCACAAAAAACATCATCTTCATCATTCATATTATCTACCACAATTTATAACACAACGGCTAAAATACCAAAAAGCCTTAAGGCATACAAAAAAAAAAAAAAAATACCCAAACACAAAAAAAACCCTAGACATGCAAGAGCATCAGCCATTCAATTTGTTTTTTCTTAGTATCTCTCAAAATGTGTACAGATTTTGGTAATTGTGAAAATGTAACAGTCATCCCCTCCCCCATCCCTTCTTTCACACTTTCTTTAATAAAGTCAGTGGGAGAAATACACAATTTTCTTTTACACATCAATCAATTACATAAAAGCCAGTTGAGTAACAAAAATGTGTTTACAAAATAAAACTTCAGAACAATAATGAAAAAAACATGTAAATTTGGATATCATCAATATCGTCATTATTGCTGCTCTTGGTCATTTATTCCTGCATGATACTTCTCTGCTCTTGGAGTTCCCAAAGTCCATGATTTTTTTCTTTAATGTGCAACAAGAAATGAAAGCTATGATTCATACATTTGATCTTTGAATTTCAAATTCCTTGTTCAAACAGGATGCTGGAGAGTACATGATTCCTTAATGTTATGAAGTGTGCATAAAAAGATACAGTATTCTTTTGGTGAGTGGCAACTGACCCAAGACCCTACCAGCTATTAGCAACTCCCGGCGCATTCCAAACACTCGTCTGTTTCTTTTAGGACCACCATACATGCACTACTGTTATTTCCATCATCGCCTATGCAATGTCAATTTTTAACATTGGTCACACCTGGTTTCTTACCTAGGATCTTTCAAATTTATTATTTAAAAAAAACCCAAGAACATAAAGACTCTCATTGTTCCTGAAAACTTGAGATTTCTGACACAAGACAGAGCATTGATCAAAGGGGGAAAAAATCTTATTGCAGCTTTTTCCAGTGTTGGACACTATATTGTCTATATCAGTAAATAAGCTTCATTAATAAATGAGAATAAGAAGGAAAACAGTGGTGCTGACGTAACGTGGCAGAGTTTCCCTGGAAGGTGTTTATTTCACATGGAAAATCCAGTACGGGAGAACAATACACAATGAAACAAGCACGACACTGTACATAACACACCATGCAGTAAACAGAGGGCTTACCATTCGCATGCATTACCATCAGTAAAAGTGGCGTCCATCAACTTTAAACCAGCCCTGTGTACCGCAGGCCCAGCTTTGGTTGCTTGGCGTTTTCCGATTGTGTGGTACAGTTTCAACGGTTGCTAAGCATGCTAGGTATGCGTACACAGCGATGTCAAAGCTCTGACCAGTAAAAGTCTGCGGCCTTGTTCCATAGCTTCAGTCATCACCACTTTGCTTTGTGAGCTAGCTAACAAACTCAGTAAGGGTCTAGCCCGCGCTTCCAGCGTCTTGGGAGAAGCCGCCTGTACCGCACACCGAGCAATCAAGCTGCGTTTGCGATGCAACGTGCAATAGTTAGGCAACCCTGTCAACCCATTCACGGCGAGCCGCTCCATGGTGACGGCCATGCTGCTGTGCTCCCAGACTAGCCGTAGCGCCGTTCCGTACAATTATAAATTATAAAACTATTAAAAAAAAATCCCCTGTTCTCTTGTCTACGGTTTAAGGGTTGCAGCTGCCCTAAATATTTAGAACAGGGTTCTAGCCATTGGAAAGATTGGAAAGTTTGCGTGCACTAGCGATTACCTTAGTGATCCCAGAGTAGTCTGAACAATGAGACTTATAAACAAAATTGTGTTCTACGGCGTTTTAATTGTGTTGTTTCCATAACTGTAGAGTTGCTTTTTACCAAAAGTATATTTAAGTGCGTGCTCACTGCAAAGTTCACATTTTACCTTTTCCGTTGTTATATAACAACAGGTTTGTAAAATAAATTTTAAAAGTGCGAAAATCGTGCATCTGCAACAGTTGTAAGCATGTGCGAGCACACGGCGGCAGGGTAGTGACGCTGCACTGCCGCGCCCGTCGCGAAACAATTAAAACAGCTTGGCTAGTGGTGCACATGGCACAGATTGATGAAAACAAATTTCCTCAGCTATAACAATACTCAAGGGCTGAGACCAAGCAACCCGAACCATGCATCAAGCAGCTTAGCCTGCCGCACACATGGCAGTGATCTATGAACGCAAATTTTGTTCCACTACTACAACATTTTACTTGCACACAACTTCAGCTTGTCAGTAAAAAAACAAAAGCATCTCATTCAATCCCCAACATTACAAAACTGAAGAGACAGAAATGAGGAACTTCATTCTAGTGTAACTTCAAACATCTCGACCAGTCATAGTCTCCTCTAGCTTCTAATATTATCAGTCACACTCCCCTCTGGCTTCTAGTACTATCATTACAGCCCAGCGGGCCGCATGGGGCCTTATCAGGATGTTGCCACACTTACAGAAAAAAGTTCCATCCTAAAAGGAAAAAAACCATGAATACTTATATAAATTAATCATGCTGCAGCAAAACTAACAAACATAAAAATGGCTGTGCTGAGAGAGCTAGTCTCTGGGATTAATTTTCTGCCCCCAGTTTCAAAGTAAAGAGAAGAAAAGCATTTCAATGTCATCAAAAAATGCATGTTATGAGGAAGTAAATTGTGACAAGGAAGAATAAACAGTAACTGTCTACTCTCACCAGTGTGTCAAAACTCCCTATTCCCCTGCCAGATAGCAAAAAAAAAAAAAAAAAGAAAAATTCTGCACAGAGAAGAAAAACGTGTAAAAGTCTCTCTAGAACAAAGACCGGACAATGCGCCACAAAGGCAGAAAACCATTGGACATGAGACTGAAAACAACAAAACAACAACAACAACAACAAACAACAGGGCAGAGTCAAAGACAGGACAGTGCGCCAAAGCAGAAAACCTGACAGATACGAAAACAACAATCAACAACAACATATCAACACAAAAAAGGCAGATTCAAAGACAGGACAATGCGCCACAAAGGCAGAAAATCCATGACAAACTGAAATAACAACTACAACAACAAACAAACAACTGGCAGAGTCAAAGACTGAAGGTAGCAGCAAATAAACACCATCTTAACAACATTATTCCAAACATGAAATGGTCAAGCAGCAACACAGAGGCAGTACAAAAAACCCGAAATAAAATCTTACAGCCTAACCACACTGAATATAAAGCGGAAGCAACCATAAAAAAAAATACACCACAACGTGCGCAGACACATCAAATACATGACAAAAGAAACATAAATACACCACACACAACACTTGCAACCGCTCATCCATCGAGTTCACTGAAAGCAGTACCCTGACTAACAAATCATTCTAGCATTCAAAAACCCTGCAAGGTCATGATGTTTACAGTCCAGCCAATCATGAAGGCCACGTAACAGCTACTCAAAACCACCTACATCACCGACTGTATCTTACAATGACACCATTAAGGCAGGGTAATGACTGCCTGGTATTAATGCCGATGAAAGCAAGGCAAATAGGACATGGGCTCAAAACATTCCAACCCTGTGTCATTCCACAACACATGCCACGAAAAGATAAACAAAACAAAAAAACGCAAACACAACAATCTGTGGCGAAGTATGCGTCACAGACACAAAAAGAAACGGGTAAAACATTTAAAAAAAGCACATTGGGAAGTGTTTTCCCTGCACTATCACTCAACACATTGGGAAGTTTTTTTCCCTGCACTATCACTCACACATTCACAGGATGTTCTCACGGCCACACCCCACCCTCTCCCAGCCCCCACTCGCACCATACACTGACAGACAGACAAGAGACGGGGGGGGGGGGGGGGGGGGGGGGGGGGGGGGGGGGGGGGGGGGGGGGGGGGGGGGGGACTGAAGAAGGCATGAACACAAAGTAGCACCACAGAATCAGGACACCCCCTCCATGTTTGACTGAACCCACAGCAGCAATAACAAACGTACAAAAAAAAAGACGTATAACAAATACCATGTAAATGATGTGCAAATGCCTCACACTCTCAAACTTTCTTTTTCTTTCCTACAAAATCATGTCAAAACAAACAAAAACGCACACACACAGATTTTACAAAATGTACTAAAATCTGTCATGATAAGTATCACATGTTTATACTAAAATGTTCGTCTTTATTACATATATCTAGAAGTCGGTGTATTCTCATTGTGTATCAACGTCATTGTCATCATTACCAGGTATTTACTGGTTCTTATCACACTGACTTGACATATAAAATATTAAACATATAAAAGAACTCCCTGTCTCTCTTTTTGTATGGGGTGGCTGTGATTTGCCTCTTAAACCTCTAAACCAACAAAGATCAAATTCATTTGCAGACATTCTTCATGGTGCATTGTATTACCTAACTTTATCGCTGATATAATGATTGTCTTCTCCATAGTAATCTATACCAAACTTTCAACAAACTTTAGCACTGATCAGCTTCCTCTCAAATATTCCAAAGAACGCTCAAACTTCACCCAATAAATAGTTTGCCACAACACTAACATGAAATATAATACAAGGTCATGTTTTTGAGGGGAGTTGGAGAGGGGGGGGGGGGGGGGGTAGAAGTGTCCACATCTGCAGTGACATCATCAGACTGACAGAGGGTGGAGGATGGGGAACAGTTAGTTTCATTCTGGTTTATTCTGGTTTAACGTCCCACCCACGTCATCTGTCCTGAGAGAGTGGGGTAGGGGAACCCATCTTAAAACGCCACCCCACCAGAACTACAATAAAATTTTCATATCTGGCGTCAGCAAGATTTGACTAGGAACTTGGTGAGCGAGCACCTGAAACAACCAGGATCCTGAGTGTGGGGGAAGGTACAGCGGATAGCACACTGAGCTCGAAATCAGCAAGTCTGTGGTTTGAATCTTGGCGAATGTGGACTGCAGAGCTCTAAATGAGTACAGACAGAAATCACATGATACTGCTACAAGCACCTTAGATCAGTGGAGTAAGAAATGACACCGGCTCAGAGGTGCTCATTTGCTTCATAAAAATTTTAAAACCTGGGACATGAACAGGAGATGGCGATGTACATGTGGCAAATCATCTATTTTGCACTCTTACAATCGGAGATGGCGATGTACATGTGGCAAATCATCTATTTTGCACTCTTACAATCGGAGATGGCGATGTACATGTGGCAAATCATCTATTTTGCACTCTTACAATCTTGACTTTCTGTACACTGAACTCCTCCTTAAATGACTCAAAACAGGAAATTCACCTTCCTTTGATTTGTATCCCCAAAATAAAATCCGACTTCCAAAACAATTTTATAACAAAGGAAATATTTTTTCCCACAAAAAAGCAGTACAAATAGTGCTCACTAAAAACTAATGAAACAAATTAAACAAAAGAACAACAAAAGCACCGACGAAGCCGAGAGATGGCATGTGTGATAGCAATCACACACACACACACACGCACGTATGCACGCACACACACACACGAACCCGAAAACACCATTCAAATTCCATTTCTGACACAGCAACCGTCCTCATCTTTGGCCACATACCTCAAGAGCGACAAGGAGAGAGAAGGGAAGGGAGGGGAAGACAGCAAAACTCCACTAAGTTCTCATTTGCAGAAAGCACTTTTGGCACATGGACACCAAGAACGAAACAATTACAAAAAAACAAAAAACATCAACCACAAGAGCTACCAGTACCACGTACGCATGTGGATGCACTCACTAAAAAATGAATACTTTTTTTTTAAAGAAAAAAAAAAAAGCCACATAAATAAGAACACACATTAAAAAAAAACCACCACCAACTAACACAAAAATCACCACCCATGACACTGTGCTGTTTTGACATGCTTGAACTGTGCTGCTGACCGGACTACAAATAAAATCTGTTTTGATGAGAAATTAACCATGTCTGAATGTTCGGAATATTTCAGGTGTTGGGACAAACTGCTTTTAACCCATTCTGGCAAATCTGTCTCGGCATGTAGTGGGCAAAAAGGCACCACCATGGTTCTATTTGCAAACAGGTTGGCCTAAAACCTGGCACGACGTTAGCAGATAGAACAAACTTATCATCTAAATTTGTGTTGCCATAACAACTAAGTGGCAGCTATGTTGTAAAATGGCATGATTTGTACACAAACCAGTTTGCTCTGTTTTGAAGATCTATTGATAATGAATTAAGCACTGAAGTCGTGAGGAGAACGATTAACGACACCCCCCCCCCCCCCCCCCCCCCCACACACACACACACACAACACACTGAAACAGAAGCTGTTAAGACAGAAAAAGACCTCATTTATTACAAGAGCAGGCAAACTTACTTGCACCTGGTTTACTTTACCGTTGAACACAAGCACTACCTCTAACTTGACTTGTCAAACCCATTAATTCAACTTCAGCTGCACTGCCAGTTGATTCAAGTCTATTCTGAATGAAAAACATCCGTCACTTGGGCGTAATATATCCTGTTTTTAGTTGGTTTCCCTTTTCTTTTTCTTTCTCCTTGCCACTGTTTAGGAACAGTTCTGATGGACTTCTTACACTCTATACATCTAATTTTTCAACATTAAAATTCAGACCAAGGCTGCAAATCAAATAAAGGTGGGTAGCATGGCGAACGGAAGCAACTTGTAAACATGGTGCAGACTAAGAAACCATGGACAAATCCTGGACTTTGATTTTTTCTCAGACATATCCTCAGAAGTCTACACTGAGGGACGATCTGCTGTAAAGAGTTATCCCAGAATTCATCTGCGTTGAATTGACCTATTTCTGACTCTGAGGCTAAAACAAACTGAACATGCGGCCTGGGAGGCCTTAAAGAAAAAGACAAACCAGATCTAGTTGCAAAGTGAGGCGACTGCAGGTGAAAATCTAAACAAATCTGAAAAATTATTGATAAAGCTCCAAGCAAAAAACGTTGACAAACGACTCACAAGACAAAACATGATGCGTGTCTTCTTCTCTTCTTCCTTCACTCAGACAGGAACCCCAGAGGCACTGACAAAGGCTGCTGTACGGCGAGCCCTCCAGAGATCCATAAAGTTTTTCCCTCATCGGTGTGTTGGCAGGCCAGGCCTCTGCCCTTAGCTTTTCATGTGTGGACAGTCCTGCAGGAAGTGTTCCATTGTCATTGGGGCTGTACAGCGTGGGCAACCTGAAGACTCGCCAATGTGGAATTTTGTGAACATGCGATGTCTCAGTCCTGGAGTGCCCTGTCCTCAGTCTCACAATGTCCACTTGATCTGATCTGGGCAGCAGGTAGTATGCATCCCTCTTGTTGAAGTCTGGGTGCTGCTCAAGCCAGATAATGCTTTTGATTTCTTCAAAGGAGACTTCCTGCTCCAGTTGGGGCTGCTGTCCGCCTTACTTTGCCTGACGCGTTTCGACCTCTTAGGTCTTCTTCAGGCAAGATACACAGCACTCAGGACAACGACAATGAACGAACAGTCACTTTCTTCATCCACTTCGGCACAAGATAGGCGTTAAATAATTTAGTCTTGTGGTACATTTGTCATTGTTTTTTGGGTGCAGCTTCAGCAATAATTTTTCAAATTTTACAGACAAACCAGTAAAATCAGTGATCCCCTAATTCCAATGCAATGACAATGCACATGGCACCTTCTGCAGAAGCATGAAAATATGGTCCTAACTGAAAAGAACTGGATTCGTCAAAAGACCTGAACCACCCTCACAATTCTAACTGATCTCTTAAATCAGCTGGTGCAGCGTCTATCTTGTTACGAGTTATGTGGGCCGTTGTCCAGAATGACTTACGCACTGCATGAACAATCAACGTGAATACCTCTTTCGCAGATACACTCGCACACATGCACAAAAAGCCTGCATAAATGATGTACTGTTGGACTAAAGATCAGAAACAGCAGTTTGTCCCAACACCACAGTTTTCTGAATCAGGTTCATTCATTCCACTACACGCAGTACAGATCAACCCTGCTTTGCACATCAACCAACATGTTCTTTCTGCTCAAATGCAATGTATACATGTCAAAAACATCGTCCTGAATACATGATGCAACTTCCACTTACCTCACCCACTAGGCCTATCCTCAAATATATTGGACTGTTCAATTATTCTAATACTGTCTTCCTTTTTTTTTTTCCTAAAGTCTTGTGCAAGCCCATTTTACTCAAATTAAAGTAACAAATCAACTATTTTTGTGAGAAGAAAAAAGAAGTGCACGGTGTACACTCAACAAACAGATAACGACTTCCAAACAAAAGAATCTTTAAAAAAAATTCCCTACTAGATTCCCCCCCCCCCCCCCCACCCCCCCCCCCCCTTTCTGAACTGCAAAAATCGAACAATAACAAACAACAACAAACGCTAAAAAATAACAACAAAAAGCAATGACAGAAGAATAATCAATGGCACAATAATGCTGTCAATTCGCATTTATACAAAAACACACTCAAGGAAAATACCTTGTAAAACACATACACGATTAAAGAATATGAATAAAATAAAACTCTAAAAAAGAAAAACTTATAGCAAAATTTTAAAAATCACAAAATGATTAGCAAAGCTTTTTTTTTTCCAATTTGTGTTGAACTTGTCTCGATTATGAATTAATACCCATCGATAACAGCTCACGATGCAATCTGCAGAACAATCCATTTGGAATTAAGCAAAGCAAAGGACAGAAGCTTAAACGACACTTGCACCACCTATCTCTTTCCTTATGCAAAACTACATCAACAACTATCAGCTCACACATCAAATGATCCCATGTAGTTGATTAATTTTTCAAAAAATGGAAACATGACCTTTGCGTAATCTGCAGACATTTTACTGTAAATTTACTAATCACCATCAGTGGGTCTCAAACAGGATATCAGTTTTATAGCAACAAACAAACAAACAAAAAAGAATACGATGAGGATAGACAGACTCTGCTCCAGAAGCATGTGGTTTTGACATGGACTCACAAATAACTGTCCTTCCCACACGCCAGCCTAACCAAAGCTCCTTCGATGAATGGCAATGGTTCTTATTCTTTAAAGCATGCAAAACAAACTCCCAAACTAACGCTCACTTTACACACAATGCCGAGCAATTGATATTCCGACAAGCAGGTCTTCAGACGTCACAAGTTCTAAAGATAGCAATGCACCACATACGCTTCCTGGAAGTCTGTTGTCCACAGCAGACAACCAAAATGACTAGAGAGGAAGAAACGTCAGTTTTCGGTTCATTTTTGCTGTCCCAGTTGTTGATAATTGTGCTAAAACCCATCTGCCTGTTGTATATTGTACATGAAGTGAGCGTGACTTTGCACTCTGTATCGTGTGCCTGTCTGCAGTGATCTTCAGTCTGTCTGCAGTGATCTTCAGTCTGTTTCAGTCTCCTGTGAGGAATGATATTGCAAAGCCATCTGATATTGCTCTCTTTCTTGGCCACTTTCTATATTAAAGCTGTCACCTACTGTGTAGGATGCTTTTCATGGTGTGCAGTGCCTCTGGATCACATTTCAAATCACTCATTATTCTACAAATAAGACAACACTGACTGCAGTTAACAATAAAAGGATTTCAAATAACAAGTGCACATTTCAAGGTTTGATTGGATACAAATATCGTGTATGCTAAAGCATAAAAAAGCACATGTAGTATCCAGGATTCATATATCACATATGTACACACACAATAGCAAATGCGGACCACCATGAACAGACAATGCTTGCTTATTTACACAGAACAAACATCTGGATCTGCACACATGCATTTATCTCCCATGCAGGCATGCACGCACACGCACACACACAAATACACGCACATCCACACATCACAGAATATAATCCATCCAAAATTTCATCAACATTCAAAGCAGAACTTCAGTGTTGCAATAAAAACTAGGAAGGGCACTCGGGAGAACGTAGGCCTCCGCAATGCCCTAAGGGATCTTGGATCCATCCTTGGATCCAGATGTGCACCTTTTTTCTCAGGCCACGTTACATCTGCCCACCACTTTCTCTATAATCGGTTCAGCAATTGCAGCATCTACCTGGCTGACACAACAAATCTGTCAACAGACACGGGTGAAAACACTGGCAGAGGTGCTAAATCATCAACATCACACACAACATGCCCTCATCTGCCAACACACACACACACACACACACACACTTTCTCTCTCAAAACAGCCGTCAGCACATACGTTCAACAACGCAAGTCAAATAAACAAATGAGCCACAACAGAAAAAAAAAGGTTTCTGTCTCTGGTGTTTTGTGATTAAAATCATGTTTTTTGTCTCTGGTGATTGTGATTAAAATCATGTTGTCCTGCTCAATCTAACACATAATTGTACACTGATTGGAGACCACTTTACATCAGAATCAAATTCAAAAGCACATTTTCCTTAGTATCAAACTATAAAAACAAAAATGCAACAAAACAAATACTTTCATAATGTCAGTTAGTGTACATATGTAGACATACACAACCCCCCCCCCCCCCAGGAAATCCCGAGTGTGATCCAGATAATTCATACCCTGTATGTTAGTCCGAGAAAGACAAGGTAGGAAATGGGGAGGGGATGTGGAGTGGGGAAGGGGGGGGGGGGGGGGTGGGGGATGGGAGGGGTGGGATGGAGGTGGGGATGGGAGGGGGTATGGGGCAGGGGGTGGGATGGGGGTGGGAGATGGGGGGGTTTGGGGGGGAGGTTGGGGTTTGGGATGGGTGGGGGGGGGGGGGGGGGATGGGGGGAGAAGGGGTTGGCAGATGGAGTGGGGGATGGGTGGTGAGGGATGGGGTAGGTGGAGAACAGGGAAAAAAAAACAACACAAGAAATCTTTTCACCCAAATCCGAAGAAATACACTGTCACCTCGTAGTGTTGGGCTTGCAGCAAGAGACTCCCTCCTTTGAGAAATAGTTTAACTGGAACAGTCTTCTTTTGGGCCATAAACCAGACAGACCTCCCACTGAAGAAGACTTTCCTTCTAAAGACCCTGCGGGAAAGGATTTTTTATGGGGTTGTTTGAGGCAGGTTCTACTGTACTTTCTCTCACACACACACACGCACGCACGCAGCCGCACGCACACACACACACACACACACACACAACACTGACTGAACGAAAGCCATGGGTGGAAGAGAACAAAGTAATCAAAAAGGCACCCAGAAGAAAACTTACCTGCATGGCATTTAAACCCTACAGCTGAGAGTACTTCAGGCTTTTTCTGGGCACAAATGAGCCTGGACACTGTCTGTACGCGGTATGCAGACAGACATTCAAAGTAAGATGGGTGTAACTGTGCAGCCTACACAGAGCCAGGGACAGACATTCAAAGTAAGATGGGGTGTAACTGTGCAGCCTACACAGAGCCAGGGACAGACATTCAAAGTAAGATGGGGTGTAACTGTGCAGCCTACACAGAGCCAGGGACAGACATTCAAAGTAACCTGGCCATCATCTGTACAAAGGGCAAGCACAGAAGTTGGGCATCATCTGTTCTACATGGTCACTCAAGATCAATCAGACATCGTTTGCACATCTACACTTCACCAGTGCTCAAAAGACAAATCACTCAGTAAGAACACTTCAACAGTAAGATTAAACAGAGCCACTCGCTGTGAATTCTATCAAAATTACGATCAGAAGTGAGCTTGTGCACAAAACAAAACTTGAAAACAAGATGAAGGTCTGCAGCAAATGACATCATGAGCTAAGGTTGTGTACATAAAAAAAGGTAATTAATTTCCTAAGTTGCAAAGCAACTGTAACCCTTGTCGCAGAGTATTCTATGATGGCGTATGGAATTCCTGATTGAAAAATATCCACAGCAACAATAAAAACGAAATAAAATGAGAGACGTACCGACACCCTGCAGCTGAGAAAGACCCGTTTGCCTGAGCTCTGCTTTTCCCTCACAGCACAACGAGACTGGCATGCATCACACTGTGAAGCGTTAACAAGAGGTGGAGATGGGGAGGGGAAGGGTGTGAAAGAGGGATGATGAGGTGGAGGGCGACAAAGAGCTTGGGAGATATGGGGGACAAGGGGGGTGGTGGGGGGGGGGGGGGGGGGGGGGGGGGGGGGGAAGAAGGCAGGGATAACAAGACAATGGAATGGAAGTATGCCGAGGCTATTTTCATCATCATTATCATTATCAAATGGCTTGTGTATTGCACACACGTATACAGTTTTACCCTTCCAGAACATGGTGACAACAACATCAGTAATGAAATGACATGTGCTTTCAGTTTACCTTCACCAAACAGCCTATGCTTTCATCGACACCTGTTGATGTGTCTGTCTGTCACAGTGTCAGTCAGCTAGATTACCCAAAATCTGCAAAACTGATTTCAACAAAACTTGGTGGAGAGATAAAGTGCACCCAAGGATGCACCCATGAAGATGTTGGTTCGGATCTGTAGTGTGGATGCCGGTGAAAGGGCAGATCCAAGATGCACCCTCGTAGTTCATCTGTGCGTTTTGTCATTTCCCCAGCTGTATGTTCAGGGAGTCG
Source organism: Conus ventricosus (assembly GCA_018398815.1). Classification (NCBI taxonomy): domain Eukaryota; kingdom Metazoa; phylum Mollusca; class Gastropoda; order Neogastropoda; family Conidae; genus Conus; species Conus ventricosus. The sequence goes on along the minus strand of CM031624.1, from coordinate 43,063,920 downwards.
CCCACTTCTATGCCTTCTCAACAAACCCAAGGGAGTTCAACAAAAGCTTTTTCACAAGAAGAAAAAACAACGTCCATTTGGGAACACTTTCCTGAAAAGGGCACCCGCGATCCATCTTCTGAGGATTCATGACGCTTTCCAAGGAAGACTAAGGTTGGTATGCTGTAGAAAAGCAGTACAGAGTAAACCTTGTCAGACAGTGGCACACTAGAACTTAATTCCATGGCATCATCCGTATCATCCCCATCCAACTGATCATCATGACACACAGTAAGCGTCAAATTCTGTGCTTTTCATTCCTGCTCTCATAGTGGCCTCAGTTTCCAGGTTTCACTCTCATGCTAAGAATCGGCATTGAATCTTAACAGTAAGAGTCTGTATCCAAAACAATTTTAAAGTAATTCCTTGACAGAACTAAATCTGGCATTGAGTTCAAAATCTACATTAAAAAGACTGGTATGTGGTTCTTGTCTGCTCTGCCTTAAAGAAAAAAAAGATTAAAACAACAAAAAGAAATACCCAAAGCCTATCTACAAAGGAACCGTGACCCTAAGAAAAAAAATGCACATGCACACAAAAATAAAACATCATGTAAGAAAAACTGGTGTTCAGCACTTTTAGTGTTTCACATAAGTTCCCACAACAAGCAGCTGCTTTGCTCCATGTTTACAATAAAATTCAGCTAAATGCAGTGAAAACCTTTCACATAGTGTCACCTACACTGTATGTCTGCCCGAGTACTGTTTGTGGTACAGTGTTTTTCTTACATCACCTTCTTCAATCAAGTCCTTGCCTCATGCACTCTACAAGCAGAGAGAAAAGGCATGAGAAATCCATGACCAGTGCAAAGAGTTGCACTAGTCCAAAAAACTAGGAAACCATGACAATTTCTCCCTTTGTTTCCACTGGTCAAAAACCCTTCTGCCACATTTCCCTAAACATTCGATCACAGGCATTTTTCTACCCTTGGTCTCTGTTCACAGTCTTGACAGGAACGAGGCTGAGCCTTCAGTTTTCAACACTGCCTTGTAAATGTAGTTCTTCTGACAAGGCCGAGTCTGTACAACACTGCTTTTGCAATGCAGTTCCACTGACAAGCCCGTCTTTACTTTACAACACTGCCTTTGCAACGCAGTTCCACAGACAAGCCCGTCTTTACTTTACAACACTGCCTTTGCAACGCAGTTCCACTGACAAGCCCGTCTTTACTTTACAACACTGCCTTTGCAATGTCACAACAGCAATATGCAACAATCCACAATGTGTGTCGATCGGCACACAAAGCACACAATCTCACAAGGCAAACTCATTCGGCAACTGATGGTATCACGAAACGACAGACTTGAGCTTTATGATCTCTATCTCATCCCTGCCCTGACATGACTTCAGGCCAATCAGCCAAAGAGATCAGAACAGCTGTCTACATGATGTTTCACTCTCATTCTCCTGTTGTTCATGAAAATCAATCCATCTGTAAACATTCATATGTACATTTCTTTTGAGCTTTCCTTTTCTGGTCGTCTGTGTCGTTCTATACATTGCTCTTCAAATCAGACACATACAAAAATTATTCACCTTTAAAAATACTACAGTTGACTTTCATGGGTTGCATAACAAAGTTATCAGAAGGAGATCCAAGCAGAGCTTTTTGATGAAGCCTTCGACACAGTTCAGGTTTACTGGTAAGTACTGGTACTTTATGGTTCAAATAACGGACATAACTTTAAGAACAACAAAAGATCAGCCACCATACTGCACACTAAGGCATTTTTGTCCGACATGAAGTTGGCAGTGAGAAAGACACCTGTTGTGTCTGCAGCACTTGACTTTCAGCAATGGCTACGAACAGTCTTCTGACTCTGACTCGTTTGCCTTTACCAGGCTTGCCTTCCTGGTCTAAACAAGTGCTTACAAGACTTGGTCCCCGCTCTGTCAAGTCAGACTGTGTCTCCAGACAGCTGCCAGGCTGGACAACAGCGAGGGCAGGGTGCTAGCATCTTTCACAGCCGACTGCGAGGGTCCTGGAGTTCTGCAGGGCAACAGGCTGGGGTAATCCACAATCAGGGATGGCCGAGGGACACGATTCATTTCCGTGGGCCACAAGACGGAAGTTGCTGCTTGCATCAAGCAGGTGCTCATGTCTGCTGGGGAGGAGGGGAGGGAGAAGGGGTTTAGTGGTCTGGCCGGTTCAGTTTTTACCAAGGTCTGTTGGCATGGGACTTCCAGATAAATTTTGCATCTTACGGTCAGGCTCTCGAGTCAGCATTTTCAGCGAGTCACTGAAAGACTGCCGCCGATGGCTGAATACAGGGTAATTTTTACCAGACAGTGCTTCATGTCATGTGACCATCATTTGCAAAGACCACATCAGACATCTACACGGTCCCAAGGTTTAACTTAATAACAACGCTCATTCACTGACTGGTCCCTTCTTAGGAAGGAAAACAAAAAGAAAGATAAAAAACTGGCTGTGCTATGCAGATTCACACATACTGTTGGCGAGAAATTTATTTCACATACCTTCTTCCACAAATATTAATCTCTTCATGCACTTCTGACTGTACGCAAGGGTATTGTAGGTGTCCATATATTACCTGTGTAAGGAGCATACGTACATAGCTCCTTTATTTGTGCATGTGTACATAAACTGTATGTTTTGGAATCTGAACTTGGTGCAATACAGTACGCAAACGTGATTATTGTTGATGTATTGAGCTACCCCCAACATCAATACACATATAAATAAATTTTTAAAAAACTGAACAATAACACGGACAATCATTTCTTGAATCTTGTTTCCAGTGGCTCTGATGCGCTGATACTGAAATCATGATGACATCAAAAGTTTTGTCAGGTGCACAGAGGAAAGCATTCCTTCGTTTTAATGTCATGGTGGTACGTGGTCATACACACAGTCAAGTCACTGTAAGTCGACAGTACTGACATGATGGTGGGACAAAATCTGTTCAGCATGAATTCAACTCTGGTCCAGCCGTGCAAACTTAAGACGTGTTATTAACCAGTGGAAAACCGAAGCTTTCTATGTAACAAGCTGACAAAATAACACTTCCCCTGCACACTGTGGGTAGGGACTGTTTTCAATCTACACACACCAATGCTGCTGTGCTGGTCCAACAGGTCTGACCGGTCCATTTAGTTAGCTGAGTGTCCCAGGAAGCCAGCTGACTGGTCACACACAGGAGATGGGAATCACCTTTGCAGTGAGGTCACTCCTGGCACACACCAACTCCTGGTGACAGTGGCTACAGCTGAGAGGGTGACTGAACTCTTGAAAATGGTCAGATGAACGGAGGTTGCTGACGACTGGACTTCTCTGAGCCGTCGTCCACCAATATCAAACAGCATGAGACGCGCTGATGCAGTGTCATAAAATTTATGTCAAGCTGAAAGTGTTAAGGATGAAATGATGATCTGTGTGCAGTCGCTCAAGCCACACTGACTAATGCGACAGATTTCCTGATGTGTGCGTTAGTCACATGGCAAACACGGTTCACTCTCTTTCTTAGATACAGACAAACTCGTGCTCCCAGTACCTCAGCACGCACACCACGCCTTTCCCCCAGCGGGATTAAGACACTTGATCAGACAACGGTGATGTGAGGAATGTTCAATCATACACACTGAACAACAGCATGTGCACTCCGCCAAGGCAGGCTTTGTAGAAGAAACACTGTACTGCTGGAGCTGTCTCCATTCAAATTCACCTTCTCTGAAACACTCTTCCAACACTGAAAGGTATGATCGCATGAAGGCCCTGTCAAACTCTCTTCCCCACTCTAGAGTAGCTCTGCACACTGAATCATAACCAATATGGGTGAACAACTTTGCTTGCGAATCACATTCATTACCCAAGAGGGGACAATCCATTTGAAAGATGACACAACAGCCAACACAGATTTACACACACTTCATTAGCATCATGATGATATACCTTTTTCTTCACAACTTTCAAATATCTTCTGCTCAGTCACTCTCTCATGGGCACATCCTGAATCATGAGAAAAAAAAAGAAGAAAAATGAAATTAAAAGCAAGCACTGCTGCACAGGAAACAAACACCTGTCTGGGACGCAGTCAGGACGGGGCCTTGCATCTCCAACCACAACAACTCCAACAAACGAAAATGAAACGCTCGTTTCCATTCGCGAAATTGTAGTTTCTGGTGTCGGCGATAGTGGTTAAAAAAAGAAAGAAAAAGAGCGCAGAATAGTTTCTCTTTCCCAAAGAGAACTAAACAAACACGGCAACAGACCGCGTCCCATGATCCCAAGCCTGGCTGTGTCACAGACGCTGCAGCTCCGCTCCTCGCTCGCGTCGTTTCCCCGTTTTCCTTTCCCCTGGGGAGGCAGTTTGCTGTTGCCTGGCAACAACGCACTGGTGTAGGGAGGTGGGGGGTCCTGTTACAGACACCATTTTCCACAGGGCAATGATAAAGGAACACACCTACTGACAGTGCTGCCAACTGCTGTCATAGTCAACACTTTTCATAATGATAAAGGAACACAACCTACTGACAGTGCTGCAACTGCTGTCATAGTCAACACTTTTCATAATGATAAAGGAACACACCTACTGACAATGCTGCCAACTGCTGTCATAGTCAACACTTTTCATAATGATAAAGGAACACACCTACTGACAGTGCTGCCAACTGCTGTCATAGTCAACACTTTTCATAATGATAAAGGAACACACCTACTGACAGTGCTGCCAACTGCTGTCATAGTCAACACTTTTCATAATGATAAAGGAACACACCTACTGACAGTGCTGCCAACTGCTGTCATAGTCAACACTTTTCATAATGATAAAGGAACACACCTACTGACAATGCTGCCAACTGCTGTCATAGTCAACACTTTTCATAATGATAAAGGAACACACCTACTGACAGTGCTGCCAACTGCTGTCATAGTCAACACTTTTCATAATGATAAAGGAACACACCTACTGACAGTGCTGCCAACTGCTGTCATAGTCAACACTTTTCATAATGATAAAGGAACACACCTACTGACAGTGCTGCCAACTGCTGTCATAGTCAACACTTTTCATAATGATAAAGGAACACACCTACTGACAGTGCTGCCAACTGCTGTCATTTGTCAACACTTTTCATAATGATAAAGGAAACACACCTACTGACAGTGCTGCCAACTGCTGTCATAGTCAACACTTTTCATAATGATAAAGGAACACACCTACTGACAGTGCTGCCAACTGCTGTCATAGTCAACACTTTTCATAATGATAAAGGAACACACCTACTGACAATGCTGCCAACTGCTGTCATAGTCAACACTTTTCATAATGATAAAGGAACACACCTACTGACAGTGCTGCCAACTGCTGTCATAGTCAACACTTTTCATAATGTTAAAGGAACACACCCATGACAGTGCTGCCAACTGCTGTCATAGTCAACACTTTCATAATGATAAAGGAACACACCTACTGACAATGCTGCCACTGCTGTCATAGTCAACACTTTTCATAATGATAAAGAACACACCTACTGACAGTGCTGCCAACTGCTGTCATAGTCAACACTTTTCATAATGATTAAGGAACACACCTACTGACAATGCTGCCAACTGCTGTCATATTCAACACTTTTTTTTAATGATAAAGGAACACACCTACTGACAGTGCTGCCAACTGCTGTCATATTCAACACTTTTCATAATGATTAAGGAACACACCTACTGACAATGCTGCCAACTGCTGTCATAGTCAACACTTTTCATAATGATTAAGGAACACACCTACTGACAGTGCTGCCAACTGCTGTCATATTCAACACTTCTCATATCTAAAAACAAACAAACAAAAAACTTTGCAATGATGAAGGAACAACATCTGAATACGATTCACACTGAAAACAGAGAGAGAGAGAGAGTGAGAGAGAGAGAGAGAGAGAGAGAAGAGAGGGTTGAATACGATACGATTGTTTTTAATTCAAGTAGGCCTTAGTCCCTAATGAAGAGAGAAATGGATAAATCACATGAATATTCATGATAAAGTTCTGAATCAAATAAATGTATATGAAAGAAATCAAATCCAATAATGGGAAACAAAAGATCACAACAGATACAGTAATTTCTGTTACAGAGTACTAACTGTGAAAACAACTACGCAACCATCAGTGATTAGATTATATGATTGGGAAGTGAACAAAATCACATAACAAAGATGTTGCAATTTCTTTTTATCCTAAATGCTTTAAATAGAAAACTTGCCAGATTTTGCATGTCACTATCTGTATGAGAATATAAGATTAAACCTAATTTACAGGCATGCGGATGTCAATGATTTTTCACAGAAAGTAATTTTTCTCAAATATCCTTAGGAATTGGACAAAACAAATAAAATGCAATTTATCTTCTTCCTTCGGCAATACAATGCCTTTCCACTGCATGGACACAAAAATAAAGATTACCATTGTACTGCTTAACTTTTCATGACGAGCCGCTCTGTGGTGACAGCAACGCTGCTGTACTCCCTGGACGTGCAGTGCCTCCGTGATGGCACAACCATTAAAAAAATCCCATGTTCTCTTGCCTACAGTCTAAGGGATGCAGCTGCCCTAAATATTTTGAACAGGGTTCTAGCCACTGGAAGGGTTGTTTATATGCACTAGCGATGACCTTTGTGACCCCAGAGTAGTCCGAACAAAGAGGTCCGTCTGGCACTGGGAATTTTTTGCGAAAGGCACGTGCGGAATTTCCTGCCTTGCCAACATATTAGGCAGAAGAAGAATGACATGAGGTGTTAGAACTGGTTCAGCAAAGTGGTTCAGAGGATGAGGGGGATAAAGGTGTGCAAGTTTATCGAAAAGAATCTGAGCTTGATTTCTTTCTTTTCTTTCTGCGTATGCAGGCTGATACTCCTGTGGACACTGCCTGTATAGACAGGCAGTAGCGTTTTGTGTGTATGACCGTTTTTTATCCTGCCATTAAGGCAGCCATACTCCATCTTCGGGGAAGGTGCATGCTATGTGTAGCGTGTCATCCATACCAACGGCCAAACTGGCCTTCTCTTCTGAAAGTTAGTGATGGGATTTTACGTGTGTGCAAGATGTGCATGCGTTCACACATGGAACCTCGGTTTATAGTCTCATTCGAAGGACTGTATGGGAAATGAGTCAGAACCAATGTTAACTCCGAGGGAAAAATCCCCTGTACCGAAATTCGAACCCGCAACCCCAGGATCACAAGTCCGGCGCTCTACCAACTGAGCTATTCTGGCTCCCGAGCTTGATTTATTTGCTCAGTGTATTTAATAGTTTTATACGTCAGAAGCCAAAACAGTGAAAAGTGTGTACAGTGTGCAAAGATTTAAACCCTCCCCCCCCCCCCCCCCCATTTTTTTTTTTTCAAATTTTACTTGGATTACACATACTGAATACCTCAGGCTTTCCCTGCATCTATTCAAAGTGAGAGCGAAATTTTATGCCCCTTTTCTTCCTCATTTGCTGTTGTCATACTAACCATCATCATCATCATCATCATTCTCTTGCCCATGATGGGCGTAGAGGAGAGATGAGAGACACTCTCGAAGCCAGACACCGCCATCCGGCCCTGTCCTCTGCATGTCGCATCAGCGTAGGGCCATCCATCCTGGTCCATTCTTTGATGTTGTCCATCCAGCATTTGGCTCGTCGTCCCCTTCGTCTGCCGCCTTCCAGCGTGCCCTGGATGACTGTTTTGGGCAGTGAATTGTGGCGTATGACATGCCCGAACCACGACAGCTTCCTCTTCTTGACTGTTGCCAAGAGGGGTTCTTGGGGGCCTGCAAGTGATGTTATTTGACTCCTCACAACGTCGTTTGTCTTCCGGTCTTGCCAAGAGATCCCGAGCAAGCGCATGAAGCATTTAGTTTCAAACGTCTGGATTCTCTTGGTGGTCTCTGCTGTCATGGTCCAGCTTTCGCAGCCATACAGCAGGATGGACAGCACCAGGGACTTGTACAGCTTCATCTTTGTAGGAAAGCTGATCTCCCTGCTCTTCCAGATCTTGTTTAGCTTTGCCATTGCTGCTGTTGCGATCGCTAGTCTGGTCTTGATTTCTGTTGTAGAGCGACCGTCTTTGGTGAGAGTGGCGCCAAGGTATTTGAAAGCGCCCACTTCTTCAAGCTGTTGTCCGTTCATGTAGATTTCAGCATGGGTGTTGGTTGTGCTGTTGACCAGGACTTTGCTTTTTTCTGTGCTCACTTCCATTCCATATGCACCTGCCCTTTCTTCCAGTCTCTTTGTCAGGTCTTGTAGTTCTTCGTTGCTGCCTCCCATCAGGTCGATGTCATCTGCGAACCTCAGATTATTGATGATTCTTCCTCCGATGGAGACAGTGGAGTGGAAGTCATGGAGGGTTTCACGCATGATGTTTTCCAGGAAGAGATTGAACAGTACGGGAGATAGCAGGCAGCCTTGACGGACTCCAACTGTGGTCTTGAAGTAGTCCCCTATCTGGTTGTTGAGGAGGACTGCGCTGCTGGCGGTGTTATACAGCGCCTGGATGGTTTGGACGAGACCCTCCTCTATGCCAAACTTTCTGAGCACCTGCCACAGACCCTTGTGCCACACCCTGTCAAACGCTTTCCTAAAGTCAATGAAGTTGTGGAACAGGTCTCTCTGATGTTGCAGATGTTTCTCCATCAGTATCCGGCAGGTGAAGATCTGTTCTACTGTGCTTCTGCCTGCCCTGAATCCAGCTTGTTCTTCCGCCAGGTGTTCTTCCGCCTCTTTCTTCAGTCGATTCAAGATGACTCTGAGCTGTGACAGGGTTCCCAGGTGGTGGGCATGAAGCCAAAAAAGGACCTTTAAAGGACTTTATAAGGACCTCAAATCAGTTTAAAAGGACCTTTGCCAACATGACTTTACAGTACACCCCAAACCTTTTGACATGCAGAACAGCAGACACTTACCTCTCATAAACAGAGGAACAGCTAATCCCATTTGAATGTTAATTCAGTCTTTGCAATTCACGTCACTGTAGGTTTCTTTGGCTGAATGTTATTGTCACAAAGTTTTATTTCACAAATATGTAGATTACTGAGTTTTCACTGTTGTCAGGTATCGGCATCTTGTTTCCCCACATTGAAATCTGGCAGCAATGTCACTGTCTGAGAACATAGATCTGAACAATTCTCCGCTCTGCTCTGATGATCTGTAACTGTAGTGGCAGTCCACAACTTTCATTGCCCACAACACTTCAGCCTTCAATCGACCGCTGTCAAGATCAAAACTAGATCTAGGCCTAGTACTAGATTTCTGTGGTTGGACTTGTACTGACGCACTTTCATTGCTGGCAGTGGCATGACTAGTACTGCTAGTTGAACTGGAAGCGACTGTGCTTGACACACTGCTGTTTGTTGAAAAGAAATCAGTCATGTTACATCTGGTGTCTGCCTTGAATTTTCGTTCATTTTTCACATGTCTGTCGGTCTTGGCATGCTGCTTAAGGACACTCTCTCCCATTGATGCAAGTTTCAACGAAACCCCACAAAAAAGGCACCGAGCAGAATGCTTGTCCACAGTATCGCTTCTCACCCACTCGCAATAAACTTTATCAGATAACCATCTATCCTGAAAGGAACATTTCCCTGGCATTTTGAACGTTTAGCTTGCAAACAAAACTTTTTTAAAACTTTCCAAACTAGGCCTCCGTCAGAATTAGCTAGCGCAGGGAAAAAGGAGGAAGGAGGAGAAGAGACGGGAGAAGGCATCTATCTTGTACATGCTGCTCAAGAACGCAGCATATAGCTGTTCTCTAAGGCAGTTTGTTATGTTCGCATGTTCGCAAACCGTGATGTTATGTACCTACATTTATTTGGGTAATATGTTTTCATCTTTATTGCCTCTCTTTGAATTAATTTCTATACAGGGAACCTTTTAACATAGATCGTTTGACCGAAAATACTGAGTCAGCTATATGCCGCAAACATTAGCACCGCGTCTGCTCTTTGGAACCCATGACGTCAAAGCTAAGCAAAGCAGCAGGCGTGACTCATAGCCACTGCGCGCGGCTTCACGTCGTCTGCCACTGAGCAAAAAGCGCACTAATGTTATAGGCCTAGTAGTACTATCCTTGTACAGTACTGAGTTTCAGACGATATCGCGTCGGCATCTTTCAACTCTTTGCAACTTGCAAAAGTACGGTTTTGGTTGTCGAAGGTGTTTCAGTTTCGTTCTCAAGTCTCTAACTCTTTCTCTTGATAAAACAGGACTTAACAGTACCTTTCAAAACTTAAAAGGACCTCCTGATGAGTTAAAAGGACCAACTTGCTGAATCAAAGCACTTAAAAGGCCTTTTAACCAAAATCCAATTTATAAGGACTTAAAAGGACTTGAAAGGACCCTACGAACCCTGGAGCATGATTTTACTGGTGTGGCTAATGAGACTTTTTGTTCTGTAGTTCTGGCATTGGCGTAGATTTTCCTTTTTGGGCAGGGGGATGATGAGTGATTGAGTCCATTCTGTGGCCACTGTTTTGTCTCCCAGATCTTCTGACAAATCGATGTGACCAATTCCTTCCCTCCATGTTTGAGCAGCTCTGCTAACCAAACAAACGTAAACAAGATTGTGCTCTACTACATTTTACTAATGTTGTTTCTTTAACTGTAGTGTTGCTGTATTACCCAAAATGTATTCAAATCTCTGCTCATTGCAAAGTTCACGTTTCACCCTTTCCATCGTTTGTTCAGTTTGTATCAGGGGACGTAAAATAAAATCAAAAAGTGCAAAAATCGCACATCTGCAATGGTTGTACGCACATGCTGTGCACGCGTCTGCAGGGAAGTGACGCTGCTCTGCTGCGCCCATCGTGAAAGTAGTAACGGCCAGTTCTTTCATTATTTTTTTTAAATTCAGTTCTCTCCCTTTGGATGATGAGACATTTTCATTAAAAAGGACAGAAAAGTCCATCCCTCACAGCTTAATGATGGGTGTTACTTTGTTGCAGTGAGACACGACTTCATTTGTGGACTTGACTTGAATCAGGGTTTTCAGAATTTCTTTATGCACTTTTTTTTTTTGACATCTGAAAAGTGTTTTCCTTTCCATTCTCTGATCTTATTCCCAAATCTGTCACCCCTGTGTACACATGTATGGACACGACAAGGTGCCTGCCAACTTGCACATACCAACACAAATCTGTCACCCCTGTGTACACATGTATGGACACGACAAGGTGCCTGCCAACGTGCACATACCAACACACAAAAAGGAACCTAAAACACAAGAACACACTCACTGAGATACATCCACTTCCACATCTTCACTCTCATGTCTCAGAATTCACCTTATGCCCTATCTCCCCCCCCCTCCAATTATCTCCCCTTTCCCTATCCACCTCTCTTTTAACTCACCCTGATTTTTTCCACAATGACAGCGGCAGCTCCACCACTACTGCTCCCTGATCCCCCAACTGCCGCTGCCGTTGCCACAGCAACCGTTGCCCCGACACTGGGCTTGTGAACTTGATTTGACCTTGATGCTTCCGAACCTTCAGAGGTCCCTTGGCTGGACCCTGCCACTGCCGCCCCTCGATTCCCGTTGCCTCCACCGCCGCCTCGCCCTCCCCCCCGCTGAGGATGGGAGGTCAGGGCTGGGGTCTGGGTCAAGGCCATCGTCTGTGCGTCTTGGGCGCGGGGTTACGGTGGTGCGAGCGCCTCAGGGTCATGGTCAGTTTGCGGGCCTTGGACTTGCGGGGGTTGCTGCTGGGCGTGTGGACGGCGCAGACTTTGATGAAGACAGCCATGACCACCACCAGCCCTGTGCTGATCAGCAGCACAGCCCACCAGTGGATCTGCCCACAAGACGCGACGGTTGGTCAGCTTTCAGCAACTTTTATCACTTAAGTGCCTTTCCATCCAAATACTGGCTGAGCGCCCAAGAATGCATATGGCCGCCTGTGCTCGGCCAGAGTCTGGTGTCGATCTCGGTTCAAATCTAGCTCGTTTAATCCTTATTCTGTGTATTAAGTATTTTGAAGCTATTCCTTCTTGTACCACCTGCTGCTTTGAGTAAGCAATTTTCAATTGTTTTGATGAGTTTTTCCCTGATGCTTTCGCCTCTGACACCATGAGCCGATGAAAAGGAATTTAGAGCTAAAAGTAGTTTTACAATATACTTGCCTGTCTAAACAAATGCCTTATCCCTACTTGGCATGGAACATTGTCATATCATCAAAAAAAAACCCAACAAAACAAAGTAGGAAGGAGCCAATCATGCTTCCAAGCCAGTGTATACATGGTGTCATGGTGTAGGTTTTTAGTTCCTTCTTTCTTTTCCTTATTTGTGTTGGTGTCAATATTAGTGGATAATAAAGTGCCCTACAGGCTATATAACATGAACCAAAAATCATATTTGGATATATCTTGGATTAATTTGTGAGTGAACAGACTGTTTCAAAGATATTGTGCTTCCCTCTGGACACATATACAAGACATCTGCATGTCTCGATTTGGATGAAATAAAGGATATCTTTTACCTGACAACAGAAGATGAAAGATGAAGGTAAGAAGTTTGAATTTTCATCCCAAATATCTGAATATGTTTCTAACCAGCTCTGAAAGTTTCATGTCCTTAACAGTTTTTTGTTTTCTTTTTTAGTGATCAATTTCAATAACCTTTACAAATGGCCAGTCCCATAGGAAAGTAAAGGGGAAAACCTGCTTGTACTGAGTGAGTTAAATGAAATCATAGCAGATGATTTTTACAAGAAACTTTTGAAAGATAAATACAAAGGCCCATTTAGAGATACACAATTGCAGAAAACATATCTGACTATAGCACAGCCAAACTTATGTGCATTTTTTCACAAACGTAATAATACAATCTGTCATAACTGATAATGTTATGAAAGATGTCGTTCAGCCCCTGTTCATACCGGAGCCATAAATCACAGAATAATTCACACACAACGACAACCTGACAAGTTACAGACAAATAAATATTTCTGTAGCATTGTGCCCTTTCCATCAGTCAACGAACAGTTAGGACAGTTTGAGAGAAGCTGCCTGGATCTTGCAATGAGGAGCCAAAGCATGCTAGGCTGGGTAGTAACACAGCCAGTCGCTGTGCTGGGGCTGAAAAGGTGAGCACACAAGGGCAGATAACTTTCTGCCAACAGTGCGCATGACACCACAACTGGCAGTAGGTCTCAGGTCTACTGCTTTAAAAAACAGAACAATAAAAAGATAACAGATTTAGACAAACCACTTACACCATCTTCTAACAGACTTCACGAATTTCAGTTCAAAAGATAATAATCAACCTTTTCACTTGTGCTTCGCTTCACCCATCTGCCATTGCTCTTCAACAATCTGTTTCCCTGTTGAAAGCGACTCTCTGTTTCATGTCCATAAAGGTTATATGGCAGTGATGCTGTGTTTAAAGATGCTAGCTTCAGTTCATGCAAGCTCCATTTGTCATGCACTTTAGAAGTCAAATTTCTCAATACCTTGTCCTTCGACTTGAATTGAGTGCGACAGGTAAAAAGAGACAATGATAGAAAAATGTACGTAGAACAAGACTGTGGGCTGTTCATCAACTCAGGCAACACTAACTCAACAACAGAGACTCTAGACTACAGTGTAGACTGCACTGAATAAGTCTGAAATCGATTCACACTGAAATGGGCAATGATGAAGGCCGCCAAGAACTGGCAAACTGACGTCGATGTCCAGATCAACGTTTAGATCTCGCAGTGCTGGTCAGTGACCCCAATGGTCTGACATACGCAACAATACCACACACACACACACAAAAACACATGCATGTCATACTAAATCCATGACTAGATTTCTAAACAAAATATGCGTAATCTGAACATGCTGGTTTTCTTGCTTTCTTTTTTGTAATTATTTCAAAACAATACTCCAGTTTCCTAAATTCGTCTGGCTTACCTGAAAATTAACCTTGTAATTTGTTACACACTTCGGTAAACAATCTTAGCAACTGAAAATTTAAAGTTCCATTTTCAATTCATCTTATTCCATCTCTTTTTACTTGAAGATCCAGATTAAAACTCTAATTTCAAATCCAGAATACAAATCCAGTCAAATAATTTCTTCTTTCTTTCACTGATTCCATGGACACAATTTTTGCATTTTCTATGTTACACTATTCATTTTCCTACTAACACATTGTTACGAATGTCTGTGGTCTGCATGTGTGTTGTGCGAGTATGAGTGCACATATCTGTATAATTACAGAGAGGATGATGATGCACATATCTGTATAATTACAGAGAGGAGGATGATGCACATATCTGTATAATTACAGAGAGGATGATGATGAAACAGAAGGGAAGGGAGGGCCGGGACAGGGGAAGGGGGGAGGGGGGGGGGGGGGTATCTGAGCAGAGGGAGAGAGTGTTGGTGATTTGTGCTACTGTGTGAATGAGGGTGTTGTGTGCAGGTGAATGTGATGGGAACAAAAATGAACTAGCATTTATGTGTTGATGCTTGCTCTTGTAAACACCCTGAGCTTAACATAGGGCATTTACAAATCATTTTATTACCAACAATCATAGCACAGTCTCAACACAGTTCTTCAATGAAGACACAATAAACTGTGCTTCGATGATTTTTTTTTCCATTTTTTTTTCCATTTCAATAGTAGAATGTTACCTATCCATATATGTGACTGCAATCAATGTCTTTTTTAAAATGATAAACACCTATCCATATATGCGACTGCAATCAATGTCTTTTTTAAATGATAAACACCAAGCCATACTGCCTACAAAGGAAACCCACCACAATCCAATCCTTGATGCTCTGGAGTGTCTTCGGGTCAAAGATCAGATTCTTCAGGCGAGCCAAAGGACCATCCGCGTCCACTCCCCGACATTTGTGGAACACGTCACAGTAACCACGGAAATTGTTGCATGGAGATCCTACATGACAGACAAGAAGCAATACACATCAAACTAATCATCAAATGGCACCTTTCAGTGTCAAGTCTTAGATGCTTTCCTCTCTTGGTGATTGAAAGAAGTTACCACAATATAAAAAAAAAAAAAAATTGATATGCTGAACAATTAAGCAGTGGGAGAAAACAAGTGCAGGTTAACAATTCTTCCATCATTATATCAATGACTTGATAAAGATTGCATCAATTCCTCCATCATTATATCAATGACTTGATAAAGATTGCACCAATTCATCCATCATTATATCAATGACTTGATAAAGATGGCACCAATTCCTCCATCATTATATCCATGACTTGATAAAGATGGCATCAATTCCTCCATCATTATATCAATGACTTGATAAAGATGGCATCAATTCCTCCATCATTTTATCCATGACTTGATAAAGATGGCATCAATTCCTCCATCATTATATCAATGACTTGATTAAGATTGCACCAATTCCTCCATCATTATATCAATGACTTGATAAAGATGGCATCAATTCCTCCATCATTATATCCATGACTTGATAAAGATTGCACCAATTCCTCCATCATTATATCAGTGACTTGATAAGATAAGATAAGATAATGTTGCTTATAGCCCAGCCGACCGCAAAGGGCAGTGACTTGATAAAGATTGCATCAATTCCTCTATCATTATATCAATGACTTGATAAAGATTGCATCAATTCCTCCATCATTATATCCATGACTTGATAAAGATTGCATCAATTCCTCCATCATTATATCAATGACTTGATAAAGATGGCACCAATTCCTCCATCATTATATCAATGACTTGATAAAGATTGCATCAATTCCTCCATCATTATATCAATGACTTGATAATGATGGCACCAATTCCTCCATCATTATATCCATGACTTGAAAAAGATGGCACCAATTCCTCCATCATTAAATCAATGACTTGATAAAGATTGCACCAATTCCTCCATCATTATATCAATGACTTGATAAAGATGGCATCAATTCCTCCATCATTATATCAATGACTTGATAAAGATGGCATCAATTCCTCCATCATTATATCAATGACTTGATAAAGATGGCACCAATTCCTCCATCATTATATCAATGACTTGATGAAGATTGCATCAATTCCTCCATCATATCCATGACTTGATAAAGATTGCAAGAACTAAAAAATTCAGTACCTGTGAATAAAATTCAAAGGATCGAGAACTTCAAAGACCTTGGAATATGCGGTTCCATCTTAAAGGACTTACAAAGATCATCAAAGACTATGTATACCCTCTTTCTCACACACATGACAGGATATGTTAGTTTTTACCCAGACCAGGCAAAGACGCTTTCACAGTCAACACAATTTACACCATCCTTTAGATTGCATTGGTGCACAATGGCCTGCTTTCAACAGTCTGACAGTCAAGGCATCCAGAAATAACATGACAAGTGCTGACAGGGAATTCCTTATCCAACGTTCGGCATTCAGAAGATATCTTTCTGGAGTCCAAATTCACGCCTCAGGGAATGAAGGGCCGTTGGCTTTGGAGCTACAGCTTTATGATTCCATGTGGCTTCTGTCTGAAGAATGCTGGCCTTAAAAAAAACTTCCCTTACATGTAGCTGCCAACATTCGCAGTCCCTCATGTGGATTTAATCTGGCAGTACATTATCAACCTGACTTTCCAAAAGGATCCCCAAACACCACATTCTTCAGCAAAATTTTGAAATTCTAGATTTTGTTCTCCAAATTCAGACTTTGGGGAATGACTTTCTTTTGAACAGGAAAATGTATGGCATCTTCCGAAAGGTCAGCATCTATGTCACCCTCATATCAGCACCACTACCTACACCTGTATTCACTGCAAGTGTCACCCACATATCAGCACCACTACCTACCACCTGTGTTCACTGCAAGTGTCACCCTCATATCATCACCACTACCTATCACCTGTATTCACTGCAAGTGTCACACACATATCAGTACCACTACCTACCACCTGTGTTCCCTGCAAGTGTCATCCACATATCAGCACTACTACCTACCACCTGTATTCACTGCAAGTGTCACACACATATCAGCACCACTACCTACCACCTGTGTTCACTGCAAGTGTCACACACATATCAGCACTACTACCTACCACCTGTGTTCACTGCAAGTGTCACCCACATATCAGCACCACTACCTACCACCTGTGTTCACTGCAAGTGTCATCCACATATCAGCACTACTACCTACCACCTGTGTTCACTGCAAGTGTCACACACATATCAGCACCACTACCTACCACCCGTGTTCCCTGCAAGTGATTCACACATATCATCACCACTACCTACCACCTGTGTCCACTGCAAGTGTCACCCTCATATCATCACCACTACCTACCACCTGTGTTCCCTGCAAGTGATACACACATATCAGCACCACTACCTACCAGCTGGTAGTTGTATTCCTTGCAGAAGACTGGAGGCAGGCTTGACTGGTGGTGACTTTCGGCGTTGGATTTCTTTCAGCAGTTCCCTGAACTCTGCGTTCTCGTTGCGGTTGATCTCATCCATGGAGAAGGAGCTGACACACGTCTTGGTAGCAGGGTTGCCTGCACAGCATGAGTGAGCGCTAGGGAAACAGTTGTGTCATATGTTGTGTGTAAAATGTATGTGTGGTGATGTGTGATTGTGTGGCTGGTGTCATGTAAACTGAATGAATGGTGTCCTATAAAGATATTCATGTATGTCCTTGTTGACATACGTGTTTCGGTGTTATCAAGTTACTGGAAGAAACATCAAATAAGGGATAATGATAAATCAGTTCTAATGTGGGATAATGATCAGTTCTAATGTGGGATAATGATAAATCAGTTCTAATGTGGGATAATGATAAATCAGTTCTAATGTTCAAGAGTCACCAAACTGAAAACTGATTCCATTTTAAGACATCATATAACATTCTAAATATATTTTTAAAAAATCTTAAAAATAAGCTAGTTTGAAGTGTCTCAGTGTTGAATCCTACATCAATGAACATTCTAAATTTTAAAAAAATCTTAAAAATAAGCTAGTTTGAAGTTTTCAGTGTTGAATCCTACATCAATGAACATTCTAATAAAAAAAAACTCTTAAAAATAAGCTAGTTTGAAGTGTTTCAGTGTTGAATCCTACATCAATGAACATTCTAATAAAAAAAAAAACAACTCTTAAAAATAAGCTAGTTTGAAGTGTTTCAGTGTTGAATCCTACATCAATGAACATTCTAATAAAAAAAAAATCTTAAAAATAAGCTAGTTTGAAGTGTTGCAGTGTTGAATCCTACATCAATGAACATTCTAAATTTTAAAAAATCTTAAAAATAAGCTAGTTTGAAGTGTTTCAGTGTTGAATCCTACATCAATGAACATTCTAATTAAAAATTTAAAAACCTCTTAAAAATAAGCTAGTTTGAAGTGTTTCAGTGTTGAATCCTACATCAATGAACATTCTAAAAATAAAAAAAACTCTTAAAAATAAGCTAGTTTGAAGTGTTTCAGTGTTGAATCCTACATCAATGAACATTCTAAATTAAAAAAAACTCTTAAAAATCAGCTAGTTTGAAGTGTTTCAGTGTTGAATCCTAAGTTTTACTACATCAGCTGCTAGTAGTACTGGGGCGAGGAATGAGCAGAACATGTGGTGGTTGCAGAGCAGACAGGGTTCAATGAAGAAAAAGACAGCCAACTTACGACAGGAGACGTAGCACATAGCTTCACGTGAGGGGCCATCTTTGTCATCATTGGATGTGAGGAAACACTCCTCCCACCTGATGCGGCGACACACTGAACTGACGCATTCCTGTTACACACGTCACCATCTCAAGAGTCCAGTTCTAGTATGAAGTTAAGATCTGCATCACATTGTATGTATACTGTATTGTACTGTGTTGTATCATACTGAAAGGTACAGTATGGCATGATATGGTATGGTATAACAGGCTGGGTTGGGTAAAGTACGGTTTGGTACAATATAAAACGGTACAGTGTGATATAGTAGTACCAAATGATATAGTATGGTACGGAATGGAATGGTATTGTACAGTGTGGCAAGAAATGGCATGGAATAGTGCAGGATATGGTATGGTTTGATGTGGTATGGTTTGATGTGGTATGGTTTGATGTGGTATGGAAAAGTATGATATGGTATGGTTTGGAATGGTATGGTATAACATGAAATGATATGGTGTGGTTTCATACACAATGGGATGGTATGGTATTGTACACGATGACACAGTATTTTTCAATTTCTCAGCATGAATACTGTGCATAAGGCCACCTTTCCATCATCTTATCGAGTTC
The DNA here is from genome assembly GCA_018398815.1 of Conus ventricosus. Taxonomy (NCBI): domain Eukaryota; kingdom Metazoa; phylum Mollusca; class Gastropoda; order Neogastropoda; family Conidae; genus Conus; species Conus ventricosus. The sequence goes on along the minus strand of CM031624.1, from coordinate 43,044,663 downwards.
TGAAATATGTATTTATCACTCTTAGAGAAACATGTCAAACTGAATGATGAAAAGATTACTTCTCTCATATTTACCTGTCTAAATGTGTGCGCGCGCGCACACACACACAGAGTTCTGAAATATGCATTTATCACTCTTAGAGAAACATGTTAAACTGAATGATGAAAAGATTACTTCTCTTATATTTACCTGTAACTGAATGATGAAAAGATTACTTCTCTCATATTTACCTGTCTAAATGCGCATGCGCAACACACACACACACACACACGCACAACAACACACACACACGCACACCACGTTATCTTACCCCCAGGCTGCAGATCTGAGAGAAGTCATTGCAGAAAGTCCCATTGGGTTTCTGCACAGCCTTGGGACACTGCGCACTTTTCCCTGTGATGCAGGTTAAGGAATCGCAGCCTTGCCACTTCATCACCCTCATCCTGACAATCGTTTTACTTCACTTCACACGTCACTTCACATACTCACTTCAACAGTCACTTCACATGTCACTTCACATGTCACTTCACATGTCACTTTACATTTCACTTTACTTCAACCAGCTGCTGATGCGTCTTCAGCATCACTGTTCGGAATGGGCAGGGAAAGGTAATGGGACTGGGGTGGGAGTGGCAATGGGATGAGGGGGAACTCAAGTGGCAGTGAGATGGGATGGGGGGGGGGGGGGGGGCAGAGGCAATGGGAATGGTAAACATTAGACAAGAGTGGCAGTGAGATGGGGGGGGCAGAGGCAATGAGAATGGTAAACATTAGGTAAGAGTGGCAGTGAATGGGGGGGGGGGGGGGGGGGGCAGAGGCAATGGGAATGGTAAACATTAGGTAAGAGTGGCAGTGAATGGGGGGGGGGGGGGCAGAGGCAATGGGAATGGTAAACATTAGGCAAGAGTGGCAGTGAGATGGGGGGGGGGGGGGGTGGGGGCGGGGGGGGGGGGGGGGGGGGGGGGGGGGGGGGGCAGAGGCAATGAGTGTGACATTCATTCATAAGCTCGGATCATTTTTCATTAAGAAAATGACGTAATCGATACATGACGTCTATTCGCTCTGCACTTGTTTAATATTTCTATGTCCAAACGACAAAACTAATTGTTAATTTTTGCTTTTACGGCAGTTACGTTTATATTTCAAGCGTCATGCAGACTTGTATTTGTATTAATATAAAATAATTTACAATCGTTAGGGTATGGAAAAACCATCGTACTGACCACATCGCGATTGTCCAAGTGTCAGTGGTTTCTCCGTCCGCGCATGTGCAGTAAGTATTTACGTTGCATTTACGATCTTGGGACAAACCGGTCGCCGTGTAAATTGGACTCCGTAGAAAAGGTCTAATTATTCGAGAGCAAGAAACCTTTTGAAGACATCAGTCATGGCCGGACTGAAGGGGCACTACAGGGCATAGGACGACACCCACAACTTTTTTCGGGGAAAGTCTGGACGAGTCTCATCGTTCCGTGGGCGAGTCCGTAGCTGTAGTCCAAGAAAGGCTGTGTTGAGGTAAATAGACCAAAATCCTTTTTCCGTGTAGCGCAACAAAATTTATTTCAACATAATGTATTAAGGCACATTTACCGATTCAATAATATTTTGTGCGCGCGATCATTTAAATGCTCTGAATTAAATATTTCAGGTTTACCAGTCAACACGTATGATTGATCGTAGAGCTGTCATTTTCATCTGTTTGCTCTCATCATGTCGTGTTGCCATGTATAACCCATATTATGTAAATTCTATTTCAGCTCACTGTTGTATGCAACCATATCTAGAAGATGTGATATTTGTGTGAATGCAGATTTATTATTTAAAGAGTCGTAAACGAGTTCGAGTTACGAACGAAGCATTTTTCTCGGATCTAAGTGATCTGTATAATTGAGATTGACGCCATTTGATTCAATCTGTTCAAGGATTAAATATAAATCGTAATTCATCAAGCATTAAGCCTTGGCAAATAACTCAGTCAAGGCAGAGTGGAATATTCGTATACTTTTTTCCTTCTCCTGTTAAACGAGTTTTATCGTGAAGCAGTTTTTGAAGGAAATCAATTGTAAATGATAGAACAAGCTAGTGCAATTGTAAAGTGTGTTTAGAGCGTGTTAATGGGTGGAATAGTGATGTGCACTAAAGTGCAAGATCTAAGACAATTGTTATCTTGCAGGTCCTGTATTCCTGAACTTTGTATTCTGTTCCTGTTTCTATACACACTCCTGCTACTCTTTTTCATCCTCTTCGGCACACATCTTTATCCCGCTACATCCTTCGTCGAGAGGAACGTGCTGGTGTGTCAACCTTGCGGGATTGGAAGAAAGTTTGTGAACGTCAGCGGAACTCCGGAACGCTACACGATTCCGTGAAGCTGAGTGGCAATTACATAAATACATCCCTCCACATCAAAGCACGCCATAACACACTCAGACATTTTTATTATATATTATCTTGTGTATGACTATTCCTGTGTGTGTCCTTCGGAAGATATTTTTGTAGCACGAGCGGACAGTTGATATTTGTGCTACTGCAAGAAGCAAAGAGGAGAGGGACAGAGACTTTGTTGTTATTAGTATATGTGCATGATTTATTTCCTTTGTATGTATACATTTCATAGGGAACAAGCGGACATCAACACTCAAAGCAATATTAGACATATTCATTGCAGATCACCATCATCTTTATTCATACTTAATTAAATTCAGTTGTTGTATCAAAGATCAAACCTCTTGTTTCCATCTGTAGAAAGAGAGTGAAGGGTGTGGACGAAAACTTGACTTTCCTACTACGGTCTATCGTTCTTGCCTGAGCATTCAACCATCATTTATGAATGGGGTCTTATTAAAAACGTCACATATTATTTGGGGGCTCGTCCCGGGATCTTTCGATCTGAAAGTACCTGGAAGACTCAGTGACGCAGGCAAGAATTGTAGACCGCAACCTTCACCTTTTTTCTAGTAGGAGGTTGGGTGGTGCGCTCCGTGATCTATTATATGTGTTGACCATCTAAACATATAATTAGAAAAAATTTAAATTTCACATTTTGTTCATAAATTATTTACATTTATTTCGTATATATTTTAATGAGATGGTGAGGGCGCCGCAACAGGAGCGGGAAGGAGTGGCCCTGGGTTGGGGAGGGAATGACAGTGGTGTGGAGGGGTAGTGGCCGCGAGTTGGAAAAGGAATAACAGTGGGATGGGATGGAAGCGGTGAGACAGAGGTGTTGTGAAGGGGATGGAGTAGTAGTGAAATAGGCGGAGGCCACGAGTCTGCCCAAATGTGCTGAGCCACACAAAACTACAGCCACAAGTAGACTTTTCACTAAAAAGTCATAGTCACTTTGACCTGCTGTTTTTATAAAATCTGATTTGGGGGGGAGGGGGGGGGGTGGTGGTGGTGGTAAGAGGAGGAGAAATTTCTTTTTAAAGAACGGTGGTCTAGTTTCCAAGCACTCGAGAATTAATCTAGTTGTCAGACGCATTTTGCTGAAAAGTCAGCTTGCAGTAAAATGTTCATACACTACAATGTATAAATCAGGACCTCTAACTAGTGTGATGTTCTGTTCTTTCTAAGATCCATAAATCACTTCTGAAGAAATTTATGAAAATGTCGAAAAATGCCCTCTCCTGCACAGTTACAAGAAAATAAAAAAGAAATCTTGGATCCACCCTGTGATCTGGTTCTGCACAAAACTTTGTTGGGCCACATTCTATAAGGTTTCGTGGAAACCAGTTCTGTCGTTTCAACATAAAAACTTTAACGGGCCACATTCTGTAAGGTTTCGTGGAAACCAGTTCTGTAGTTTCAACATAATAACTTTAACAGGCCACATTCTGTAAGGTTTCGTGGAAAACAGTTCAGTCGTTTCAACATAATAACTTTAACAGGCCACATTCTGTAAGGTTTCGTGGAAACCAGTCCTGTAGTTTCAATATAAAAACTTTAACGGGCCACATTCTGTAAGGTTTCGTGGAAACCAGTCCTGTAGTTTCAATATAAATACTTTAACGGGCCACATTCTGTAAGGTTTCGTGGAAACCAGTCCTGTAGTTTCAATATTAAAAACTTTAACGGGCCACATTCTGTAGGTTTCGTGGAAACCAGTTCAGTCGTTTCAACATAATAACTTTAACAGGCCACATTCTGTAAGGTTTCGTGGAAACCAGTCTGTAGTTTCAACATAACTTTAAGGGCCACATTCTGTAAGGTTTCGTGGAAACCAGTCCTTTTGTTTCAACATAATAACTTTAATGGGCCACATTCTATAGGTTTCGTGGAAACCAGTTCTGTCGTTTTAACATAATATCTTTAACGGGCCACATTCTGTAAGGTTTCGTGGAACCAGTTCTGTTGTTTCAACATAATAACTTTAACGGGCCACATTCTGTAAGGTTTCATGGAAACCAGTTCTGTCGTTTCAACATAATAACTTTAACGGGCCACTTTTGTAAGGTTTCGTGAAAACCAGTCCTGTAGTTTCAACATAAAAACTTAAAGGGCCACATTCTGTAAGGTTTCGTGGAAACCAGTTCTGTAGTTTCAACATAATCTCGCTGACACAAAGCAACCAACACAGACGCAGATGACAACATCACTGGCAGAAGTAGCAAAAAAGCAGAGACTGTATTCTACCAAAGTCCCTGGCACAATATGATCAGACATGATTTTGTAGCTGCACACACATAAACCAAGGATATCCACACAGACTTTCTGCCTTGCAGTCGTCCTGTGGTTTGACAGACGATGGCAGCGTCGGGGGAATGTACTCACAGTCGGCGGAGCACATGGGCCAGCTGTAGGGCTGCAAATCAATGTGTCCACATGATAAATGGCACCAACCTCAAATTTTAAAAAAAAAGATTAAACCTTCATTTTCTAGCTAACACTGTTTCATTCATTTTTTAGAGCTTTTCTCTTCAGGGCCTTTACAGACAGGCTTTGCTGTATGCCTATCATCAACGACATCCATGGCAAGTCTTTACTCTCCATCAAAAGTGACCCCATGTTTTGTTTCTATTCAGATTACATGTAAAGGGTTGAGTGTAAAGATGCTGAATGCTGAGATGGTGGCTTATGTTCCTGGGAGTACCACTGTTCTTTAAACAAGCCCCCCCCCCCCCAAAGTTTTTCATCCCTCTATATCGAGTATGACTGACAAAAAAAAAATGACACAGACACAAGGCAGCACATGTAACATGACTGAGCACAATTTCATGACCAATTATGAAAACCAAAACATAAACGTGGACTAAACTAATCAGTGTGAAATCAACTGACACCGAAGTAACAATGACTCTGGTGACCAAGTCAAGGCGAGTCCGCCTCCATGTTCAGACTGACTTTCGAATCTTTCACAATACAGGTGAGTGGCCACAATGGTCAGTCATGAACATCAGTGAACATGAAGACAAACATTGCACATCAAACTACAGTCACTAAAGGCTTACTGTACACAATTTGGTGTCACTGGGACATGCAGATCTGGGATTGGTGTATGGGTGGGAAGACAATATTTGTATCTCTCTTGGGGGGGGGGGGGGGGGGGGGGTTCAAACAGTATCCACATTATGAGTTTGCATAACACTCTAGAAATTTGTCTGACACAGATTACATCTTGACAGTTAAAAGGTTAGTATACAAACAATCCTTGAATCGACCAATGTGGTAGACATAAAAGACATCTAGCTCACAACACCTGCACTTCTTTTCTTTGGGCGCAGTGTGCACTCTTTTCCTTTCGTAGAGCCCTTGCCATAGCAACACGGTCGTTACAGTCTGTGGCATAGCCACAGTCGCACTCCTCCCCGGCTTCTGTGATGCTGTTGCCACAGAAAGCCTGGGTCGACTCTGTAATCACACACAACACACACACACACTAAAAATAAAGCCTAAGAATACAAAATAAAAATGAAAAACAAAAGAGATAAAGGAAAACAAAAGTATAAAGTAAAGGAAAACAAAATTGTAGGAAGAAGAAAAATAGATGGGCTCTTGGGAAAACCTAGACCTTTTTCACAGTCCAACGGGTCCTGGATCTGCCTTTCATTGTTTCAATCCAGATCAGCGCTAAATTGAATGGGTTCGCCCTTTAACCCCCATTCCACCTTTCCACCCAGTTTTGTTAAAATCAACTGAACAGTTTTTAACGTAATCTAGCCAACAGACCTCCAAAGTTGAGCAGATCCTGGGTCGACCATATGATCTGGATCTCCATGATAGATCACACCTGACCCTGGGTCGACCATATGATCTGGATCTCCATGATAGATCCACACTGACCTGGGTCGACCATATGATCTGGATCTCCATGATAGATCCACACCTGACCCTGGGTGCACCATATGATCTGATCTCCATGATAGATCCACACCTGACCCTGGGTCGACCATATGATCTGGATCTCCATGATAGATCCACACCTGACCCTGGGTGCACCATATGATCTGGATCTCCATGATAGATCCACACCTGACCCTGGGTCCACCATATGATCTGGATCTCCATGATAGATCCACACCTGACCCTGGGTCCACCATATGATCTGGATCTCCATGATAGATCCACACCTAATTCTGATAGTGTCTTCCTTGCACCACTTTGCATCTTTCCACCATGTTCTGTGAAACCACTGGTGCTGTAGTTTTCATGCACCCTTGCTGCGTGCTGATATACTCACCATCCAACCAACCGAGGCAGGTTAAAACATAACCTACTAATGCATAAACCTCACCAGTGGCGAAAGTTGGTAGCCCATGATCCAAGAAAAAAAAACACACACCCCAGAAAAGGCTTCAACAGAACATGGGAGAGAAAAGCTGACAGAAACACAAAAACCTTGTCAGACAATTAGGATAAAGGAATCTTTACAAACTATTAGCAGCTACTCATGTGCTATGTCAGCACATATGAATACACATTTAAGTAAGCCTGCTCATAAATATGCAATATGCACCAGTTTTTCATATTCATTCAGAGCGAGGCATATTCACATCCTTTTCCAAAAATCTGAAGAGGTATCCACCAAGAATTTACACAGCTACAGATTAAACTGAAAACACCGAAACATTTTGCTTATCTCGCCTTCATGGACGCTTAAAGATTAGGAAGCGTAATCAAACGGTAATGGACAGAAACATTCAGTGTAAAGGAACAAAGACCAAACTATTTTCTTCAAGTGAGTGAGTTTAGTCTTCAATGACTCACTGATCGACAGATTTGTGGCTTGTTGCAAACACACACACACACACAGCACACACACATACACACACAATCAGATTTTTCAAATTTGATGGAGTTGAATTTCTTTCAACCTGCATACTTCCACAGCCACTTATCAGATGTGATGAGACCACTGTGAAATAATACAGAATGAATTCATACTCCTCATATTTCTCTTCATCAATTTTCCCTTGAAAGGAGACTAAACTCCCTTTTCTACTGACCTAAAACACTGGTGGTCACCTTACACATGTTTAATGAGTGACTATGACACTGAGCTGGGGCTTAGTGGTAGTCAGCATATTTGCTGTGGAATCAAGGAACCACCAGTCTTAAGTTAGAGAAAGGTTCTCTGTGCTTTCTTTCTCAACCCCACTACTGAAAGTGGTGGTCTGAATATCAGCCTTTCAGATGAGGCCATAAATCAAGCAGCATGCACTTTACATGTTAAAGAACTAACAGCAGCAAGCTGAGCGGGCCACTGGCAAAATCAGATGCAATTACCTAAAAAATGTTTCAGGTTTACATTTCCACAAAAAAAAAAAACAAAAAAAAAAAATCTGCACTCTTTAATTAGGTAGTGGCAGCCAAAAATATTCTTGCTGTATATAATGTTATTTTTGTCTTTGTCTAATAGACATTTTCAAAAGAAACAAAACAAAACAAAAATTACTGTTCTACCTTATTTAGTTCCAGAGATATTGTCATTTAAAATTGACACTTCCAAAATGTTAGTCAAAATGGCGATTTGGAGCAACTTGAAGACCTGGAGCAGCCAAACAACACAAAACACACTGCTGTTTTTTTATAAATTTGCAGACCTCAACATGTACTTACAGTAAAACAAATACACATACCAATAGGAGACATAGCTTTTCTTCAGCGACAAGCCAAAAATGACTATTTTCACGTTTGAAAAAATGTCACATTTGCACATTCTACCATTTTTGAGGCTCTGTAATTTTAACAAAATCATTTGAGGCTCATATTTTCTTTCATTGTTCCAGTGTACTAAACATGTAGTGAAGTCCAATTTTTTGTACGCACATAGGAGTTCAAAATTATGAAATATGGAGGCTTACTTTTGCTAAAATGTGCAAAAAAGTGCAGCGACGGACCATATTAACAACAAATATACAATAAACTGTCATAACTTTTAAACCACTACAGATATTGCCTCAAAATTTGGTACTGTGATGTATGCTGATAATTCCAATAAGTACATGCAATTACAATTTTTTCTCCAATATTTCCAGTTTTACCGTTTCAAAATGGCCGTCAGATGACCTGAAATGCCGTAAGTGTCAAGCATGTGCAAGTTTTGAAGACAAGAATCAATAGGAAGTTGTCTAAAACTTAGTGTTGTCTATTTGGAGATGTGTTTCCTTTCATAAAGTCAGTAATAAGAATATAAAATCCAGTTTTTACATGTCAGATCATGTAATTTTTACCAGATTTTCCTGTTTCAAAATGGCCGTTATTTTCAATTTCATATTTTCAGTTGGACAAGAATTAATTTTGAAAAAAAATGACCCTAACATGGGATTTTTACATAAAACACTAGTGCCTATGGTTGCATGTACTTTTTGAAGTGCACTGAAGTCAATTTCAGTACAGCTTCTTGCCATTATGCTGAGAAAATTTTTTTATGAAAGCAGAAGAAATGTCACTGCCTCAGCTGTTGAAGATACATATTTGGTGACTTTGAATAACAGAGGTCTATACAGTACACTTTCTGATGTCTTTGCCCCTCTGAGGTAGGTTTCATGGTGTGATAAAGCACTAAATGTCCACCAACAAAGCTTTGAAGTCCATATGCTTCTTCATGAGCAAATCCATGGTTTCAACGTGCCATGTTCTGCCTGAAGATGAGATGGGAGCAATGCTGATGTCCTTCCCACAGGCAAACACAAAGTTTCTATGGCCCTTCCATTTGTCTGCAACTTTGGGCCAAGCAACTGCTGTCTTCCTAATGCTGCACTTCTCCATGACATTGATTTTACCTCTTCTGGAGAGATGACTTCAACAACTTCACCAATGTAGAAGTCGTCATCGTAATGGACGGCAACCAAATCTCCCAACTTGCCAAACTGGTACTTGGTGAAAGATGACTGGTGTCCATCACCGTGTGGATTTGCATAGTTTGAAAGATTCAGAAGACAGGCTTTGAGCAGCACCCTGAAAGCTCTGGGGTTTCTTTGAGGATGGTGGAGCAGGACCATGGCCACAATGACGACCAGCGTTTCCTTGAGGGGGGACAGGAGCAGGAGCAAGATCTGGAGGATTTGGAGAATTTGGTGCTGGCTGATTTACTTCAACAGCTTTTAGCAGGTTGGAAGTTGGCTGCAGCAGCAGGAGGTACACAATCATCTGCAGGAGGAACAGCAGGACGTCAATTTTCAGGGTGTCTGCCACTAGCAGGACATGCAGCTGCAGTAGGATTGGAGGTAAATATGCACAGAATTTTCTGCTAAAAAGCTTTTGAGTCTTGCACTCACCACCTGGACTGTACCCCCCAATCACAGGAGTGGAGATTTTTTTCCAAGAACCACCCTGTGGTACTGAATGTCAGCTCTTAGTGCTGCAGCCCGACCTTTGCGTGTGCGATACATGAGCAGCAAACAGTTGACATCAGCTGCAGTGCAGCATGGTCCCCTGTGAACTTGCATCTGCCTCACCATTTCATTGATCTTATTAGTTCTTTGAGCCAGTGCGCTTCTTTTTTCTGCCGGAAGCAAGGAAAACAGATCGTAGTCTAGTAAACACTGGACCATCTGCAAAAGGCAGCAGGAAAAAAGGCATTTTTTAAAGTCTAATGACAGTTTCAGCATATAGAAACATTAGCTGTATTTAGTACGGACTGATTTTAAGCATTTGTGTTTCAAAAGAGTAAGTACACATCAAACTAAGCGTACATAAGTTATGTGTGCATGCAAGTAAATTTGCATTTAATTTCTTGAAGCTGAAAATTCATTGCTACTAACACTGAATGAGTGTGCATGCATGTTTATGCTCCACACTTTGGACATTTTCATGACTGATCATGTACTGTTTCTTTTTCAGAATAAGCACATGTACATATGATTATGTTTTTTAGTAATACAGTTACACATTATCTCCTTGGCAACCTATATTATGAATATTTATGCAATTAATTAGATGTTTCTATTCACAAACTGACACTGATGTGTTTAGCAAGTAAGTTCACATTTCCATTCATAAACTTTACAATGGTGTCTTTCTTCGATGTATGTACACAATGTAGTCTCCAAGTCAGTTGCTAACCTCCCACTGCACAACCCAAAGACACACACACAATTGTTGACATATTATGTGTGCTCATGAAAAAGCAAAACAGACAAGAAAAAATGTGGGAGAGAGTGTGTGTGTGTGTGTTGTGTGTGTGTGTGTGTGTGTGTGTGTGTGTGTGTGTGTGTGTGCTTGCACATGCGTGCGCTTCACATAGGATATTACGAATTCAGGCAGGAAAACAGGAAGAGGTGTTGTGTAAAATGTGTTATGTGCATCCTTATTTGAGCATGTGGGTGTCTGCCTTTATGTGCCAGAGTCTCTGTGTGTGTGTGTGTGTGTGTGTGTGTGTGTGTGTGTGTGTGTGTGTGTGTGTGTGCGTGTTGTGTTGTGTGTGTGTGTGCAATTTTCACCAGACCAAAAATGCATTTGATTGCATAAAACAGAGGATCCCATGTTGACATAAATACTGAAACATTACATTGATAGTATATGGTAAACATTGAGAATCATTTTCAATATTCCTTTTCAGGGGAGAATATTCCTCAGATAATTAAAATTGGTTACAGGGCCTACTCAGCACTACTGGGGGAAAAAAAAACAACTTCACATTGATTCGAGACTTTTTGTCTGCATTTGAATAAACGGGGTTTAACCAAGAAAATTGTGTTACATGGATCCATTATCAATAGCAATTAAGAGAATTTTCATCGTGATAGTTGAAACTTAAAGCGATCGTGTTTGTCGGATGACGAGGTTGAATTAGTTACTTCCCTTGAATTTCCACGGCAAAACACGATTGTTCACTTTTTCGTTGTTTTTCTCCACCGAAACCACAAATGTGAAAATTGGAAAAAAAATAAAATAGTAAGATAAAACATAACCTCTGATGACTAAAATTACCAACGATAAAAATGTCATTTATATGTACACTTTTTAAAAATAAGTGACTGAAACTCAATTTCCAGTCAAATGAGAATTTGTACTCAAGTCATTCACATGCCATCTGATTGTTTTGCAAATATCTTTTTAATCTAATGAAAACAAATAAAGAAGAATGATATCAATACACCAAAACATCATTTCTGTGCGATGTGTTGCGATTCTTACCAATTTCCTTGCGAAAATTCTGAAGATCTTGTTCTTCGAAGTTCGAGTAGATGTCCATGTTTCGTTTTGAAGGTTCATGTGCAGACGACATTTTTATCCGCGGGTCACTCGTTTTGAATGGCTGAATTGACTAGGACAGGCAATGAATACATTAACCTTGTACATCAGTCGAAAGGGTACGGTCTATACTTCATTATGAGTACAGGAATCATGTGTCTGTGATCGGTTTTTTAATCCGAAATTCCGTCGGAATTGTTACAAAAACTTCGTCCCCTATTTTCATTTTACAGTGTTTGAATTTCCCCTCTGACAGTAAAATTCTACATTAAATCCCCTTTATTTTGGTACCTCATATAGCCATGTGCGTTGTCTGTACTCTTCAATATTTTTAAGAAAGTGCACTGTGTGGAAGTTGACTTGACCGAAAATGGCCGTGAGCGCCGGACACGCGACGGAAGTAAGCGGATCACAACCTCATTCTCTCTTTAGTATTATTTCGTCACAAAACATTCATACTTCAAATGATACTCATTCAAAAGAGGAAATATTGAACTTTATTTTGACATATGTTCAAACCACAACATGCAAGAATAAGAGCTTAAGGGTGCATGGAAAACGAGCAAAATCGGTGTGCAGTACCAGTTGATGACAGAGCGCTGCTTCGGCTGCCGCTACCTACTTTAATGGTGATGGGCAATGTCCAGACTTTCTTTTTTTTTTTTTTTAAATAAAATACATGTCCTTTTACAGAACGGTGGGCAATTTCCTATCTGTCCAAATGGGCCATACCAAAGCCGAACTTGCACTTGATGCAGTGTGCATGAATTTTCAAAACAAAAGATTATGGCCCACAGTCGTGTTCAGGGTGAAATTCCCTCCGTCAGAATTTTTTTTTAAGAGCCATTTTTAGGGCCAACCTACTGTCATATGTTTCTACACTGGTCTATTGGGAGGCTGAATAAGATGAGATTCACAAACAAAAGTAATAATTTACTAAAAACACATGACTTGACACACTCTGACACAGTTATACCCTGCTCAAAAGTGAAAACACCACAGTTATATTGAAACTCTGAGTCTAGTTTTTTTGTAATATACCTCCTTCACACTTCATCTTACTTGTCTTATATTCACAAAATGTATGTACAGAATACGATTGAAAAATGCATGGGGAAACACGTATGCAGAATCCTTTCATGGAAAAATCCATTTTAATAAAACAAACATACAAACTCCTACAAAAACCAAAAAATGTTGTGGTGTCACACAAAAAGGCATTGCAATCACAAATCTGGAGCTTTCACACTGTGAGTTTCACTGTGAGCCCCAAACTAAAATACATGATGGCACACTGATGAGTATGGCTTACTCTGAAAACAGTTGACTTTGCCGTAGCGCTCGTTGAGCACAGCATCCAACACGCGGGTGATGTTGTCCAGACTGCATGTGGAGAAGTCGTCGTTGTTGGCCTTGTCCCCATGGTGGCGCTGGCAAACATGATGTAGTTGCCTTCCTCTGCCTCCTTGCGATTGGTGCCGTAGGGAGCGCAGGTGGAGCCACTGTCATGCTGCCAAGTAGGGTTTGTTCAATTCAATAAACCACTCTGGACGGAATATGTATGTGAGTGTAGAGAAGGCAACAGAGAAAATCATGTACGGAATCACCACTGTGATTCTCCACCATATATATGTTGGTAATGGTTGATTAATAAGATTTAACAAATTGGTGTCTTAGTACAGTGAAGATAAGCATCCAGCACAACGCTTGCTTTACATCCTCTAGCCCACGCAGTATCTCTGTCTAGCATTCTACACACACGCACATTAAATATATGTGCACACACACGCACACGCACACACACACGCACTCACACATACACACAACCATACACACACACACACATGCCTACCTATGTCACAGATCCAAAACACCCACCTACTTAACCATAGATGGAAACCACTTTTTACTGAAAACGTACCTAGGGTTCTGGGGTCAATGCTACTTGGAGGGATCATGGGACAGTGCTGTAAAAAGCTGAAAATATTTAATTTGGCTCTGAGGAAGACTTGTCCTTGATTTGATATCCCTTTATCAGTCTTTCCGTCATTCAAAGATTTTTGTACCCATGTCCTCATATATCACATGGATCAAAGTGACATATACAACATACTTTTTTTGGTCTTATCTTCTGTAACCGTGAGACAGTCAAAACAAATACCAAAAAAAAAAGATCTGTACTTATAAGCATGTGCTCACAAAAATGACTAACGTTAGCAACCAAACTATGTATGAACAAGAATTTGACACACACTAACAGACAAGACTAACGTTAGCAACCAAACTATGTATGAACAAGAATTTGACACACACTAACAGACAAGACTAACGTTAGCAACCAAACTATGTATGAACAAGAATTTGACACACACTAACAGACAAGACTAACGTTAGCAACCAAACTATGTATGAACAAGAATTTGACACACACTAACAGACAAGACTAACGTTAGCAACCAAACTATGTATGAACAAGAATTTGACACACACTAACAGACAGAAAGAGAAAGAAAGAGTGAGTGAGTCAGTGAGTGACGAGAGAGAGAGAGAGAGAGAGAGAGAGAGAGAGAGAGAGAGACACTGACACAATTTTATTGCCATTAGCAAAGGCCCTGTTGGCAAGGGGGTATCATGAGTCACATTTATCAACAGCGACTAAAAGAAAACAAATGCAAAAGACCTTCTTGTGGTGTTATACACTCACCATACATATAACTTACAAAAAGGATCAACGAATGAAGCACCAATCCATCCACACGAGCTCCCCCCCCCCTCCACACACACACACACACACACACACACACACACACACACACACACACACATACACACACACACACACACACAAGCACGCGCGCTCGTGCGCGCACGCACACGCAATATACCATTGACATATAGACTATCAGGTTACAGTAAGTGAAATATATTTTCATTCGTTATATCTTTTTACGAAAAGTACTAGCTTCTGCAATATACTTCGCAAAGGCTATTATAGTGTTCTCGTTTCCACTTGATAAAATCGCTATCAAATCTCTTCTTTCAGCAACTGATTCATCGAAGATGTTACAACCTCTGCGGATATTGTCGTATGCGGGACAATCAAACACAAAATGTATTTCATTCTCAACACTGTCTCTTTCTCTACACATTTGACATGATCTATTATTCGATTTCTCGAACCAGCTTTGGTTTGCATTAAGACCGAGCGTTCTGGTTCGAAATTTTGCTAAACTAAATCTATGCCATTTCTGCGTTATGATTTTAAGATATTTCTCTGCTTCAAGATTATTTTTAAATGAGAGGAACCAGTCGTATTTATCATTTCCATCCATGCCAGCATGCCAGCTTTGTTTATAAGTACAAATTAAACGGTCCTTGAATTCAGAAATAAATTGTGCCTTATTACGACTCCTTGTGACAACCAAACTATGCCAAAACCATTCTCTGTCAATATTTTCTTAATACAGGAGGCCCAGTTAAATTTTCCATTTTCATGTTGCAGCATGAGCATTTCATACGAGAGAGAGAGAGAGAGAGGAGAGAGAGAGAGAGAGAAAGGGGAGCGAGAGAGAGAGAGAGAGAGAGAGAGAGAGAGAGAGAGAGAGAACGGCCAGACTGGGGAGACAGGGGAGAAAGAAAAAGACAAACACACATGAGCAAAAGCAAGTGCACACGCCAACCACACACACACACACACACACACACACACAACACACACACACACACATATCTGTATCAATTTCGGCAGACACACTTTAAACATTCACACACATCCACAAACTCACAGGCGATCCAAAATTGTGACCAATCTCATGGGCGAAAGTCAGCTGGGAAACGCGGGCAGGCACGGCCTTGCCGTAGTTGATGACGGTGACGATGCCAGTGTTCAGGCTCTTGCTGACCCTTGAGCCTCCCTCTGGATAATCCTTGTGGCGTTCACATACCCCTCCAGCTGCCCCTGATCACCCACAATTACACACATCACCAGCTGCTACATCCAATGGATTGTCTTTTTCATGACATTCTACCGGTATCATGGCTTCCACTGAAGAAGAGCGAAAATGGCTGAAGTTCTATGGGGGTGCTGTGAGCATGCTACACCTCCCCAGTAGAAACCTTACTTTAAAAATAGTATAATCTCACACAAATCAGGGCGTCGAATGGTGTACTATCTACTTTTCGGTCCACTCACAACATTTGTTCCTACAACTTTTGTCAATCTCTTTCGTTTTCAGTCAGTCAGGTAGACAAAATTGTGACTTGCAAAGAAATAAGATCTCAACACTTCAGTGTCGTCTGCTATCAAAAGTTATACAGAAATAACTGCCAGAGTTCTGGAGGTCCCCAGCTACTTCTTTTCCCTCCCCTCACCCCCACCCTGAATTTTTTTTCACTGAAAATGTTTTCATGCTTTTTATTTGACCTTTAATTCATAAACTCTCAGGAAAAGGAGGAAGCCCTGTCACCGTGGCATTAAAAGGACATTTGGTTCATCTTTTGCCACATGCCACAAATAATTTTAACAATGGGCAACACAAATCATCCCTACATGCTGAATGTGTATTTGCAATTAACAAGTCAGTTTGTACATGATGCGTTCAGGTTTATCACATGTTCTCAAAACATTTTGGGCGCAAACTGAAACTAGGTTTACAAACTGAGGGTTCCATTGACACATACACAAGCAGGGCCAAAAAAGTGCAGACACCTACTGATGTAGATGCACGCAGACATGTACAAGCACACAGGTTTTCAGTTTCAGTGTTAGTCTTGGCAATCATATATGGCCTTTTCAGGGCTTTCACTGCCCAGAAAAGTGAATCCTGTAATGGTAATGAAAGGAAGCATGTGTGCGTGCGTGCGTGTTTTCGTTAGTCCTTGTATTGTAAAGCGCTTAGAGCTAATCTAGGATTTGCGCTATAGAAATATTCATTATTATTATTATTATTAAGCAACAAAAATGGGAAATAATAAGCACAGAATTTCCAGAAGGTGGGATTACTCTTTATGATGGAAAACATACAGGCATTCCCACCAGAGAACATACACACACCGACTGATGTACACAAACACAAATGCATGACTGCACACACATGTATCCCCAACCTAAACCCACTGAAATAGTGCAAAACACCACAAATTCCCTCACTGGAATCCGATCCGACCCACGCCAGCCCAGTGTGCCCTTGGTGAAGTCGCGGAAGGTGAAGACATAGGCCAAGCAGAACTCATCGTGCTGGTCCAGTGAGTTCAAGTTAAGGAAGTTGGTGACATCTATGTTGCGGTTGCAGTAGCTGGTGGCCTGGTTGGTCCTGCATTTCTGATTTTCCAAGGTCATGATCTATGATGACAGAAGGGAGAGAAAATTAAATGTCATGCAAACTGGCAGGGCTGCCTTACTCCCTTCTGCCACTTTCAGGCACATACTTTTTCAAAACCAGGGACACAGACTGATTTCCAGGGACACATGCAGCGGTAGCACATATCACAACCACATCAACATTAAAGTGAAAGCTTACCTTTATTTACACTATGTACAACTTCTACCATGGCTTTTGGTTAATTCGGTCCTGCACTGCAGGCTGAAGAGAACGGTAATTGGCACTCTTCAAATCCTGCAGCTGTTTTGGGCTGTAGTTCCTGTCCAGGGCTGATCCAGGTCTGCTTTTGGCCACCACCAGGGCCTCCAGTGTCTCACATCCCATACTGCCTCTGAAATCAGTCTGACTTTTCCTCACAACTGAAAAGATGCGCTCACAATGAGCCGAGAAATGGGGTATTGTGAGGATGGTCAGCATCACTGTTGGGATGTATTTAAAAGAAAGTTCTCCGTCTTCCTTCAGCTTGCTGATTTCTCTCCAGGTTTCATCCACCCTCTTGGTATCTGCAATGCACTGCCCAATGTCTGCACACTGATACCTTTTAAACTCCAGGCGGATTTTAGTCTCTGTAGCATCAGGGTGTTTCAGCTTTGGGAATCGATTAAGAAAGTAGGCCACAGAAGAAAAACTGGTGTCCCCTTGCTTCCTGAGATCTACTACCTCTGCTGCGTGCTGGAGGAGTTCATCTGACAGTGGCACTTCCTTCACAATGTAGGAACAGCTCGTCTTGCAGAACTCCTGGACACTGTTGTAGAACTCCTCTATTTTTTCTTGCCTCAAGTGGTTTTTCTCAGCATGAGCAATGAACACACTTGCCTCATCTCCGATGATGGTATCGCTGTTCTGGCAGATGTTGGATTTTGCCTTGAACTTAACCTCTGTCACAGATGTGAACTTCATAGCCGATGGTTTCACAAACCTAAGCATTAATGATTTTAGAAAAGCATGCAGGGTTTTTCTCAATACATGAATCTTTGGCTCCTCAGCCTGAAGGGTTGTGTTGACTTCATCAAACACTTTGGTCAGATCAGCCAGAAACATGCAGTAGAGCTTATTGGTTGAAGACTGGAACTTTCTCTTCAGATTCCCAGACTTCTTCTTCACATCTGATTCTGTGGCAGATTCCTCCTCAGCTTTGAAAAAATCATACAAGGCCTCCCAGTTATCAATGAGTCTTGGAAGACACTTGCCAATACTGAGCCACCTGGTGTTGACATGTTTCAGAATTTTGGATTCCCTCAAACTGTGTAGGACTTGCATGCATTTGAATGCTGCCTGATGCTTACTGCTTTTGTCCGGGTAGTAGTAGACATCAAGAAGAAGTCAGCTCACATCCAGAGGCAAACAGTTTGCACCTGCAAACACACACCACACACACACTCAGTAAAACAGAGAAAAAGAGAGATGGGGGAGGGAGAGCGGCATATAAAAACAAATAGTTACCTTTCAAATACCAGAGAGAGAGAGAGAGTGAGCACACACACACATTCAATAAAACAGAAAGACATAGAAAGACATAGAAAGAGAGAGAGAGAGAGAGAGAGAGAGAGAGAGAGAGAGAGAGGAGAGAGAGAGAGAGAGAGAGAAAGAGAGAGCAGGTTAAAAAAAATGATTAAAATGACCTTTCTCTGCAGAAATGTGGATAAGGTGGAAACACACAGCCTGAGACGTACAAGTTCTTGTGCTCCTTTAGCATGCAGCCAAAGACCCCTTTGTCTGTCCCCACCATGACATTGGCATTGTCACATCCGAGGGCCAGACAGTTTTCCCATGGAATGCTGTGGACCTCAAACTCCTTCCTGATGAGGTAAAAAATCTTCACACCTGAAAACAGCCAAGACCCAAACCAAATTCAATACCCCAGAATATGAGAGAGAGAGACACAGAGGAGAGAGAGAGAGAGAGAGAGAGAGAGAGAGAGAGAGGGAGAGAGAGAGAGAGAGAGAGAGAGATGGGGGAAGAATGAAGAATTATGACTTAAAATTTGTGGCTCTTGTCTTCAGATGAAACACAAAATAAAAAATTACTATATTGCTGCTACCACTTCTGCTACTTCAACTACCGCCACTATCATGACCACTAATCATTTGGTTAATAATTCATTACATCTTATACAGCACATTTGTGCTAGAAAAAACAGAGTTGGAATACATATGGTGTGTAATAATGTATGGTACGGTATAGTACCACCACTAACATGACCACTAATCATTAGGTTAATAATTTTATTACATCTTATATAGCGCATTTGTACCAGAGGAAACTGAGCTGGGAATACATATGGAGGGTAATAATGTATGGTACGGTATAGTACCCCCACTAACATGACCACTAATCATTAGGTTAATAATTCATTACATCTTATATAGCGCATTTGTACCAGAGGAAACTGAGCTGGGAATACATATGGTGTGTAATAATGTATGGTACTGTATAGTAAACCCCCACTAACATGACCACTAATCATTAGGTTAATAATTCATTACATCTTATATAGCGCATTTGTACCAGAGGAAACTGAGCTGGGAAAATATGGAGTGGGGATGAAAAACTTATATTGCTTAATATACACACACCCCAGCAGATGTACTTAAAAATTAGAAATAAGACATATTTATTGTAAGTACAAACATGTGCAAAAAAGAAGTGTAAAAAAAATAAACGAAATTATAAGTGATGAATAACGAAATAATGAGACAGCAGATAAACAGCTTAAACGTGTTTTCTTATGTTGTTGTTTTTAAAGTGAGCAATACTTTAGTTAAAACAACATATATATATATAATGTGATGCTGAACAATTAAGTAGTGGGGGAAAACAAGTGCAGGCTAACAATTCTTCCGTCATATAATAATAATATATATATATATATAACAAACTAATAAATTCCAAGGATAAGTACCGAGCACCGTTCCAGCAACTTACAGAGCAGCTTGGTGTTGCAATGACTGCAAGAATATTGAATTATAAACAAAGCTTGCTCTTATGTCTTAGATTGAAGAAATAGGGGAGATACGCATTCATATTCTGCAGTGGTAGATGATTCTGCTAACTAACAGTATGTGCTTGAGTGGGTGAATGTGGAAAAATAAAATAAATGCTTCTCAAAATGAGCCTTCAGCAAGGATAGTGGCGCAAGGAGAATATAAGCTTGCTGAAGGCTCATTTTGAGATGCATTTATTTTATTTTTCCCCATTCACCCACTCAAGCACATATACTGTTAGTTAGGCAGAATCATCTTTCCACTGCAGATATGAATGCGTATCTCCCCCTATTTCTTCAATCTAAGACATAAGAGCAAGCTTTGTTTATAATTCAATATAATATTTTTTATATATATATATATATATATTGAATTATAAACAAAGATTTTATATATATAAAATCAGAGTTAAAAAGCCTACCTTTTTTTAAACTAAAGTATTGCTCACTTAAAAAATAAAAAAATTAAAAAAAAACCCTCAGTCCTAAACAAATCTGAAGAAAAGTTACTAACCTGTTGCTGATCCTTCAATCGCTGGCACAGCTAGTGCATCTGATCGCACCTCCATACTGTCTGGATCAACAGTCCTCACGATCAGTGGAAAAAGTTTCTGTCCTCCTTTGTCATTGTTTCCATCTGTTGAATTGTGAAAGGCTGTTTTTTCATTCTTTCCCCGAGAGTAAGGGTAACTTGGGCAGAATTTTCTTTCAAAATCGCCGTGCCTTTGCTTCTAGCGCACTGAAATTTCTTTGCGATGTCCGAGTCATGAAACATCAATTTAACTCCTTTGTTTAACTTGTCCAACGCGGCCATCGGCAAATTCAGTTCAGCTGCAAGGTCAACATCATCGTTTCAGCTCTTATGACGTCAAAAGTTTCCTGACTGGTTGACGTCTGAGCACGTTGAAAGAATCCCCTAATGTTGCAAGATTTCTCGCTCTCACGGATTTTTGTGTTCTTCTTGTGCTTCTCAGTAGCGACATGACGGGTTATTTCGTCCCTACCTCCAGATCCATGGAGAACTCACACACACAAATTTCACACGACGCGTATGTCTCGATCTTGCCACGCTTGATGAACGGCCAGGTTTCCGTATATTTCGACAGGAACGTCTGCTATGTTTCTTCTTCTTGAGAGTAGCCCCATTGTCGAGACTGCCATCGGCATTTTTTCGTTTTCCCTGTTTCGCGTCCATTTTTCTCGCTTTCAAAACTCGGGAAGACGGTGTATGCGCATGCGCACTGGTCAGTTCGGCAATGTTCGGGTCTTTTCGACGGATTTGGTCAGGATGGCCACAACCAAAGTCGGTCAGTCGGTGATTGGCTAACGAACTCGACTTCGGTTTTTTCTTCTTTTTTTTTTCTCCTGGATTTTTTTTTCGCGGGACATAGAATAAAAAAGTGGATTCCAGGGACAGGCTGCATGATTTTATTATTTCGGGGGACAAATACGGATACTCCGGGACGTTAGGCAGCCATGAACTGGGCGTTTAAAAAAAGTGTTAGTTCAGTAACACATCAACTTCATTTCTGTCTGTCAACTTATTTTTTGTCCACGGTAAAACAAAAAGAAAACCAAAAATTAAACAAAAGAAAAAAAAACAAACAAGAAAATCTACATCAAAGTTTGTCTGTTCATCTGTCTGCAAGCAAGATTACATTATAAAAACTACTACATCAGTTTTTTTTATCAGTGTTTAATGAAAAGATGGAGGGACTAAAACATTAACCCATTATATTTCTTCATGGATTCAGATCTAATTGGGTTGACAGGCAGATGAACTCACATATGCTGGTGAAACTAGTAGCCTCTTTGGCAAAGGTAAGAAATGACTACGACTTACACTGGTTCTCTGGACGACGAAGTCCACCCCAATATACTTCAGGCTGCGGTCGTAGGTGTGGAACTCTGTTTTGGAGTAGATGTTCTTCACAGCACTCACATGGCTGGCAAAGAACGCCAGGATCTCCTCCTGAGTTCTTGCGTCGCTCTGCACATCACAGACCAGTCACCTCAGAATACTTCCATGATCTCGGCGAGGTGAAAAATAGTACCAACACAAGTAAATATATAAAAGAAAAAAAGATCCTGTGTTCTATTTCTTCATCGTTTTACCCCAAACTGTGCTCCATTTCCAGATTTTTACCTCACCAAATGTGTTGTATTTCCTGGTCAAGTTTTAATTCCCATGGCCCACTGAATTCATTTACCTACTCATCAACATCATGCATTTCTTAATCTTTAATTTCCTAATGGACTGTGTTCTATTTTAGACCTTCTACTCATCAAGGGTGGGTTTTTTGTTGTCTTTTATTCCCCTGTACTGTGTTCTATTTTCACATCTTCTACTCACCAGAACAACATTGCACTTCTTGACTTTGAATTCCAATGACCTTTTTTTTCTTTACACCTGCTACTCACCAAAATGATGTAACATTTTGTGACCTTGAATTTCCACAACTGCAGGTCTTTTTTTAAGACCTTAACTTACCCAGATTAAGTTCTTTGGTCTTAAATTCCCAGAGAAACTGTGTTCTGTTTTCAAACCTTCAACTCACCAAGTGTTATATTTCCTGGTCAAGGTTTAATTTCCCATGACTATATCGTATTCATTTACCTACTCACTAACATCATGTATTTCTTACTTTTAATTTCCCAATGGACTGTGTTCTATTTTAGACCTTCTACTCATCAAGGGTGGTTTTTTGTTGTCTTTTATTCCCTGTACTGAGTTCTATTTTCACACCTTCTACATCACCAAAATAACGCTGCACTTCTGGATGTTTAATTCTGACCACCATTCTTTATTTTCAGACCTGTACTCACCAAAATGATGCTCCCACTTCTGGATGTTTAATTCTGACCACCATTCTTTATTTTCATACCTGCCACCACCAAAATGATGCAACATTTCTGACCACCATTCTTTATTTTCAGACCTGCTACTCACCAAAATGATGCAACATTTCCTGATCTGGAGCTTCCACAACTACAGGAAGTTTTCATACCTTCCCCCCTTTCAGAGTTGTGTTTCTTGGTCTTCATTCCCAGAGAGCAGTGATTTCTATTTTTACACCTTCGACTCACCAAGATGGTGTTGTATTTCTTGGTCTTGACATGCTCCAAAGGATGGGGTCTGCCCGCAGGTACAGGTAGCAGGTGTTTTTCTCGCGATGGTGGAGCGTCGCCGTCGTCCCATTCCTCCCTTCTCTGTTGCTCTCGATGAGTATTTGTTGTGGGCCGATTCTCTTTCTGAAGTATACTGTCATAGGCAGAACAAAATAAGTCAGGTTCAGCAAGACTGGCATAGACAGTGTTTCTACCTTTACATTTTTGCTTGCACCAGTAAAACAAAATAAAGGTTACCAGCACTGCATAACGATGACAGACTTAGTCTCTCAGGAAAGTTTTAGAGCATAATAACAAGAACCTTTCCACAACTTCTTTTATGCACCATTCTCCTTCTGCTGCTGCTAAAAGCTGTCAGCCAGTATTATACTGCCACACTGTTTCTCCCTCCCATTCATCCCCTGACCTAAGCAGTGAGCGGCTTCACTGACTATGTACAGGCTCCCAACTCAGAAATGTTTCCACCCTGGCTGGCTCTGTCCCTTCAATCAGTACGATGCACCAAAGTGGTCAGGGGGTATGCTCCCTGATCCTCATTTGCTGGGAGAGAAAAATATATAAACTGTGCATTTTAGCCCATTCTCTCACAATGCTGCTGAATATGATGTGCTGGGAGAGAAAATATATAAACTGTGCATTTTAGCCCATTCTCTCACAATGCTGCTGAATATGATGGAGTGATGAAGATGATACTGTGGAGCTGAGACTAAAAGGCAGGGCTAGATGAAGGACTTACCCGCCAGGCCCTGTGCGATGGCTCTCTGTCAATGGCTGATTCCGACTGCCGCTTCACCCACTCTGCTGCCAAGTCATTGCCACACATTCCTACTTGATCTGCACTGCGACGATGTCTGTCCACAATCAATTGGCGTGTTAGTGGGAACACATTACGACATTAAACAACTAACAAAATCATTCTCTACACAAATAACGCACATACACACACAGTTTTGTTACATGCAGCAGAATAATTCAACACAGAAATTTCACACACACACACACACACACACACACACACACCCCACACACACACACACACACACATTACTTACACACAAATCACACACACATTACTTATACACAAATCTACACTACTTAAAACACACACACACACACATACACACACATGCAAATGCACACGCTCATATACACCACATATGCATAAATGAGCACACATACTATTTACTGTACGGGTCTAAGTTCATGTGAGACTCCGGATTTATAAACAGTATGGAACTCAGGATTTTTAAAATACATGGTGGCTGGCTCTATATGGTATGTTGTATGGCCGGGAACATGGACATAACCCTGGCAGTCCCATTGATTAAGGCTATATGGGCAAAACTGTCAGGAACATCTGAAACAGTACAGGTCCACAAATTATTATTTTTTTCAGATTTTCTTTATGATGACATGACAAACATGAAGTGGTCTGAAAGAGAGAGAGAGAGAGAGAGAGAGAGAGAGAGAGAGAGAGAGAGAAGGGAGAGAGAGAGAAAGAGAGAGAGAGAGGAGAGAGAGAGAGAGAGAGAGAGAGAGAGAGAAACAGGCAGACAGACTGAAAGACAAGACAGCAACAGAGGGAGTGAAGGAGGGAAATCATATGGATGGAATGGGGGGGGGGGGGGGGAGAGAGGAGGAGAGGAGAGGGGAGAGAGAGAGAGAGAGGAGAGAGAGAGAGAGAGAGGAGAGAGAGAGAGAGACTCAGAGACAGTGACAAAGAGAGAGGAGAGAGAGAGAGACAGACAGACAGACAGAAAGAGAGAGGGAGGGGAGAAACTCACAGGAGAGAGAGTGGCAGAGGCAATCAGAAGACACACACGTATGCTAACAGAGTGAGTTAGGAAAGAGAGAGAAGAACGTCGAGGAGAATGGACAGGAGGGAAGAGACAGTGAGGGAGCGAGGGAGCAAAATAATAGAAAGCGAAAGCTTATATTAGACTTCCACCTGTGAGGTCACAGTCCCCCCCCCCCCCCCCCCCCCCCCCCCCCCCCCCCCCCCCCCCCCCCCCCCCCCCCCCCCCCCCCCCCCCCCCAACACCATTTTAAGCCCGAAAAACAGCAAAAAAATCATTCACAACCAGAAAAGAAAAAAAAATGTTGCTTTTTAGCCCACCCGAACCCCAAAGAGGGCCACATCGGGTTTGTAAACCCGGGGTTTAAAAAATCAACTCCCCAGTCTTTTTAAAAAAAAAAAAAAAAAAAAAAGAAAAAAAGCTTTCACACTCTCTTTAAAAATGACACCCGTCTCCCAAACAAACCAGAAACTTTTTTTAAAAAAAACCTTCTTCCGTAAAATTCAAACCCAGAAAAAAATTTTTTAATTTTCTCCCCAAAAACCCAAGGATCCCCGTAAAGGCGGGAAAACCCTTGAACAGGATTTTCAGGGAAACCCCGGGGTTAAAATTTTTGGTTCTAAAACTTTCCCAATCCCAACCTCAAAAAGAAAATGTTTCATTGTGATTGGGGGCATGCCCTGGAAGGGAAACCACGGGGGTTCTTCCTCTTTAAAAGGAAAGAATGGGGTAAAATAGGGAATGGCCGGGGGTGCACCCGGGAAACAGAACCGTTAAACAAAACCCAAACCATAAATTTTCCCCAAATCTTAGACTTTCCACATAAAAGAAAAAAAGTTTCCCAAACTGAAACATCATTACTTTCTTAGAACCAAGCAGTAAAAATCATCAAAAGGATGCAATGTCTCTGTAATATCAAGACAAAGAAAGAGGACAAAGCAAGCAGTAAATATCATCTAAAAGATGCAAGGTCATCTGTAATATCAAGACAGAGAGAGAGGACAAACCAAGCTGTCACGACCGACCCCTGGAGGTCTGCCCTGACAGGATCGGTCTAGATGGGAGTGAAGGGAATGACTGACCCTCACACGCCTCGCAAGAGCCCACACAAGAAAGATTACGATACAACACCCCATTTATTCACACCAACACACGCAATCACAAATAAATATTTCAACACACGCACCACGCACAAACACAATCAAGCATTCCAACACACCAACATGCACAATCACAATCAAGCATTTCAATACACAACATGCACAATCACAATCAAGCATTTCAACACATATGACATATACACAATTATAAATAAACATTTCCAGCACCCATCCCTTTCTCATGTCATGTAGTGCCCCCACACCCCTGCCTCTCCAAAGTCTACTGGGAGCACCCTGTCGCACTAGGTGCTCCAAACCGGGTCGGTCCTTGAAGAGAGTCGTTCAGGGCCGACACCCTTGACGCACACAACAGACGGTGGAGAGCGCGCCCCGGGGGACAGGGCGTTGTTGCTGGAGGTCCTGGACGGGGATCAGGACCGTCCAGCCAAGTCCACAGACTTTTCCACCAGTACGTGGCCTCAACCAGTGCGTGGTCCCAACCAGTGCGTGGCCCCAACCAGTGCGCGTTACCAACCAGTGCGCGGTCCCAACCAGTGCGTGGCCCCAACCAGCGCGTGCTCCGGGTGAAGCCTCCGGGAGGAGGGAAAAGGTAACTGGGAGGAAAGTAGAAAGACGGGTACTGGAACCCCGCAGTCAGTACAGTCTGACCCATGCTGTTAAATCCTAACAGCCACTCGCATGATGGGCGAGGGGAGGTCTACTAAATACACCAACAACACCAGCTCAACACAGGCCTGAGCATAACACAGCAAACCAAACGAGGAACGTTTGCTAAAGGTCTCCTCACACGAAGCAGGTAAGAGGTTACATTAACAGGCTAAACAAACAAATATCAATTTATATGTTCATCCTTCCTTCACTCATATTCAACATTTTCCTTTCTTAGGAACTGAACAAATACAGCAACCGCTGCTCTATAATTGCCACCACATTTGCAAATAATACTAACTCAATGGCACAATTATCCACACATTTATAACAACATTTCAAAATGACACAATTCTCCAACCACGCATCCAAACGACGAATCATGCGTACGCACGCTCGTAAACATAAAACTCTTTCTCCTTGCACACACAAACAGACGGTGGCCGAAGAATAAGAGTCCGGCGAATGTGACAGGGGCGGACGAGCGAGACCAAGCAAGTACCAACCCTGAATCACCAGATTCTCTCCCATCCCCACCGACTACCGCATCGCCAGATGCATAAAAAAAAAGAAAGAATTCTGGATATAATTTAGAATGGCCAGGTTAAAGATCGAATTAACCAGAAAAAGTGGTCTCAAACAATATTTCTTTTATAATTTTGAAAACAAGAGAGAATTGCGCAAAAGAGAAGAATTAGCCGGCTAACAACAAAAAAACAAAACAAACACAAACGAACCACGAAACTGATGCTTACCAGCTACCCGTGGGTGACCCAAAGTGACGGGTCAAGCGACTCTCTCTGCCCTCTGTCCAGTTGAGAGGACAGCAGAGCAGATGCGGAAAAAAGATGACGTGATGTGATGTCCCTCCCCTACGGGCCGACCGTAGGGATGAAGGTACCGACCGTACCTTCGACGAAGTGGTGTAGAACCAAAAACAGAGCAGGCGCTCTCAGAGACATCTTCCGCTCGAGTGAAGAGAAAACCTGCCCCAACGATGGCAGCCGACATGCCACGCTACGTCACAGTGAGCATACCTCAAGCCTAAGAGGAATGATGCACGTGCGGCAGGTTACAAGACAGGTGAGAGGCCGATAGAGACAGCCAGTTCAAGCGAAAGGTACCAGCCACCCGTGAACCTGCAGGATGAATTGCACGGGCAGTGGAATTAGAGAGAGAGAGAGAGAAAGTAAACCTAACCTGAGCTGAACGACATTAAGGTGCAAACGCACTCCAAACCACATTAAGGGACGGATACACGACAACAGCAACGACAATAAATAAATGAATAATTCCGCCACCCTAGATGGGTCAATCGTCGTAGGCCTCGTGACAAACTCGTGACACAAGCAGTAAATATCATCTAAAAGATGCAAGGTCATCTGTAATATCAAGACAGAGAGAGAGGAGCAACACAATAGTCAAGTCACATGTGAAGTCCAGCGGACCTGGGAGCTACATCAGGGCTGCCAGCCAGTTAACAGAACTACATGCATGTAAACATGCTAGGACTGCAAACCCAAATCCAGGCATGCCTACCCCAAAATTTGCTTTCAGGGACAATACAGACTAAAAATCAGGGACAAATCCGTAAAATCAGGGTAAAATCAGGACAGTTTCAGTGTTGTTTTTGAAGAAAGTTCCTAAACAACTGCTGTAGCTTTGCTTCGACTGCACTGGAAGCCTTTGGCTTTTCAGAATCTGGAAACATCTTTTTCACAGCTTTTGTCAAAGTGTCAAGTGACGTCACTGGCAAGTTCATGTTCACTACCAGCTCCACCATCATCACTTCTCCGTGCGTGACATCCAAGTTACTGCCTGTTGAACTTGAAAATTCACTGGTGCTTGGTTTAGTGAAAAAGTCACTGATTTTTTGGCGTTTCTGTGTTGTCTGTCGTCGAGCCTGACGGCGATGCATACCAAGCATGTTTGTCCGAGTTGACGTGGTGCCGACAGTCATCTCTGCCGCCAGATTTCACTGAGAAATCACACACACACACATCTTGCAGAAGGCAAACGAAACTCCTTTCCTCCCTTGTTGTAGGCAAGGCCACTTTTCCAAGAATTCTTTTTTGAAGACACAACCTCGCTTCACGGTCGTTTTCTTCTTCTTCTCACTCCTTTCTGACCCATCCGAAGAGTCAGAATCCGACTCTGTGTCGACATCGTGTCTCCTCTTCGACGCCATGTTCCGACTTGAAAGTGAAAACGAGGTGTTTTTTTTTCCGCGCATGCGTATTACGTCTACTCACTCTAGCTGATTATATTCTTGGCTCAGTTCTGTGCAGCACAATAAGAACGGCTTTTTAACTCCCGATTTTTTTTTCCCGGGACGCCCAATTTTTTTTCTTCTCCAGGACGCGTGTTGCAAATCCGGGATTTCCGGGACAGTGGCTTCTAAAATCAACTTTCCGGGACAAATCCCGGATAGTCAGGGACGGTAGGCATGCCTGCAAATCCAAGCCAAGTGCTGAAACTTGAAAACTGATCTGAAATGAAGAATACTGTCTACCATGTTAAAGTCAGATCAAGTGAGAAAAAAAAACAAAAAAACTTACCTTTTAAATGACCTGAATAAATAAAAGAGGTATCTACTGGTGACAATGACCCATCACTTTCTTTCATCATGTGATCAGCAGCAAACACAGAGGTGTCCCTTTTCAACTTCAGCTGAAACCTCCTGCACAGCAAACACAATAAGCAACTAAACAATAAGCACTCACATTAACTTTTTGAGAACTGCTAATTTTCATATAAAATGATTCATAAAATTTCACAAGAACTGCTAATTTTCATATAAAATGATTCATAAAATTTCACAACATAGAAACATTAAAAAATCAATCAAAATTAATGTATAAACTGTGGGTAAATGCCATGTAACTAATAACATAAATTAGCATCAGTCCAATTTCAGAATGAGTCTGTATTTGTCAGCAACTATTGTATATAACTCTGCTCTTATCTGAAGTCATACCTGTCAACTCCTAATCTCAGTTCATCTGTGTGCCCTTTGGTAACAGACAGATAATCTCATTTTCAAACACAAATCCCATTTTTCCTAGATTTACTTAAAGTATGTTAATTTCTGCCCATGAAATTATTTGCTTCAAGAAAGCTTTTGGTTCTTGAAAGACCCTACTCCAATAAAAAAAAAAAAAAAAAAAAAAAAAAATATATATATAGGTTGAAACTGAAAAAAAAAAACAAAAAAAAAACCCCTTGTTTGGAAATCTTCATTTCATTTTCATACCTTTTTTAAAACGAGTTGCAATTTTGTACCAACATAAAAAAAATACTTTTGTCTTATGTGATTACTTCCTAACCTTCAATATATCAACAACAGAAAAAACATTAACTGTTAAAAACTTATTTCTGAACAGCACAATTCAATACTAAACTGTTCCTAACTAACATTCTTCTTCATCTACTTTTACCTGGGCTACAAGTACAATGACAGGTAAGATTCATGTATCTATGTGCTAACACTAACAGGTCTGACAGGTCCGTGACAAACCCATCTCTTATATTGCTCAGCTTCACCGAACATTCGCCCTGATGTGGTCTATGCCACTGATTTAAAACAAATCTTTTCCACAGCAATACATTTCACCTCATGTGGATCCCAAGTCACAATGAGAAACAAAATTCCTCCAGTCCAGAATATTCCATCTCATAAAGATCAACCATCACTTAGAGAAGATAAAAAAAACCAACAAAATTCCATAGCAAAATATTCCACCTGATGAAAATACCAAGTCACTAAGGTTTTACTATGCAAAACTTTCCCTCAACAGAACATTCCATCTACTTTGAAATGAGACTGAAATGGCTTCATGATCTATGTGATTGCAAACTGTTTCACAGCCAGACGCTCGGCCTTCAAGATGAAGATCTTGATTCACTGAAATGAGGTGAAAACTATTTAGTATTTAGCAAAATGATCTCAAGTCACTGCAATGAGACACTC
Organism: Conus ventricosus; assembly: GCA_018398815.1. Classification (NCBI taxonomy): domain Eukaryota; kingdom Metazoa; phylum Mollusca; class Gastropoda; order Neogastropoda; family Conidae; genus Conus; species Conus ventricosus. The sequence goes on along the minus strand of CM031624.1, from coordinate 43,013,998 downwards.
AAAACACTGATTGATAAGGCTGCCACAGGTTCTCTAAGACCTCTTTCCTGACCCATTTATTCCTCCCAGACAGAATCATATAAAGGGGGGGGGGGGGGGGGGGGGGGGGGGGTTGGGGGCGGGGGGGGCGGAGGGGGGGGGGCTTGGGGAAGGGAGGGTGTGGGGGGCTGGGTGGGGGGGAGGCAAGTGGGCTTTTGTGTTGGGGTGAAATGGTTGGAATCAAGCATCCAAATCAATATATTGATTTCAAAATAACCGATTAGTTTACATTTAAATCTATATGTTTCTAACTCGTATTTGATGGTCTCACAGTTCTGACTGGCTGTTGTCTATTGTTTCTGTTGTTGTTCTGATGGTGAGAAGTTTTTATAATAAACATTCTGTCATAGTTCACTGTAACGAAGACATCTCTCATCTGAGCATCTTCTATTTTTCAAATACTTGATACCATTTTCAACAAAATGTTTAATAACAACTTCAAATTTATTGACCTTTCTCTCAGTACACAGCATAGCAGATGGAGCAAATCATCCCTTCTCATCGTAAGAGAAAGAAAAAAGAATAAAGATGCTTACCTTCCATATGCATCGAACTGCCAGCTGCAAATGAGGGTCCACTGACCGACGCACTCTTTCATGGCGATGGTGCAGGTCTAATGAGTCGTATTGTACAGGCTGGAAGTCCAGGATATAATCTGATAACTGTGCTTGCTCTGTAAATAAACAGCAAATAAATCCAGGATGTAATCTGATAACTGTGCTTGCTCTGTAGATAAACAGCAAATAAATCCAGGATGTAATCTGATAAAAAAAAAGTTCTGTGCTTGCTCTGTAGATAAACAGCAAATAAATCCAGGATGTAATCTGATAACTGTGCTTGCTCTTAGATAAACAGCAAATAAATCCAAGATATAATCTGATGACTGTGCTTGCTCTGTAGATAAACAACAAATAAATCCAGGATATAATCTGATGACTCAGACTGTGCTTGCTCTGTAGATAAACAGCAAATAAATCCAGGATATAATCTGACGACTGTGCTTGCTCTGTAGATAAACAGCAAATAAATCCAGGATATAATCTGATGACTGTGCTTGCTCTGTAGATAAACAGCAAATAAATCCAGGATATAATCTGATGACCGTGCTTGCTCTGTAGATAAACAGCAAATAAATCCAGGATATAATCTGATGACCTGTGCTTGCTCTGTAGATAAACAGCAATAAATCCAGGATAATTATGACCGTCTCTTGTATAAACAGCAGAGAAATCCAGGATATAATCTGATAACTGTGCTTGCTCTGTAGATAAAAGGCACAAAAATCCAGGATATAGTCTGATAACACTCACACATATCAACCCAATTTTCCTCATTTTACTACTTCCCGTATTGAAAAGTACTTTTCCCCTTATTCCCAGTTCCAAAACCTTACACATTACGGAAAACGCAAAAAAGTTACAAAAATTGCTGTGAATACAATGTAATTCACTATCAGGCAGAACTTCTTGAAACAAATGACAGTTCACGACAGTTTATGAATAACAATAACACTTACCCATCCAACAGAATCTCCTCTTTCATTCTAGCAAAATGCATCACTTGAGACAGTTTGTAGATCAAACCACACACCCTATACTGAAACACTGACAATGATGCAGAATTAAAATTGTTTATAAACCTATTGTTTACACACTCGTCCACTTTACCAACATCATGAGTCCATCAAAGTCACAAACCAGTTTGTTCCATGCACCTTCCACTCCTAACAACATCATTAGTCCATTGAAGTCAGGAGTACATTAGGTAATTAAAATCAGAGGTATATAAAGAAATATTTGATAGTTTTTGTGATGTGCTTATCAGAGTTCTGAGGTACTGATGTAAGTTTGTCCCACACTTTTCACAGTTCCGTCCCATTTAAACAACAACAACAACAACAACAATAAAATAAATAAACAAGCAAGTAAACCAAAAACCAACCAACCAAACAAAGAGAAACATCATGGTTCCAGTTCCACAGTAACATATTTCATAGAAGTGACACAGAATAAATCTGGTTCCTTCTTGTGCTTAAAAGTGGGAAGGCCAAATTCTGATGGTGAAACTGAAACTGAAACTTGGAGAGCAAAAAATAAGTACTACTACTGATCAACACTGTTACTTAACTGGTGATTCTGACTGAAATCTGTTGTAGCTCTGTATCCTGTACATTCTTCTTCTTCTTCTTCTTCCAGATGGGGATGTTTAACCTGCCCCGTGCCCACAGTCTTCACGTAGACTATTCTGGCACACAGGTTGCATGCATTGTGTATTTTCGTGTAGCCGGTACTCACCCGTCTTAGGACATGAGCATCGGGATCTTTAGAGTCCGTGTATGATCTTAGTGCATGTGACACAGACTAGACCTCGGTTTATAGTCCCATCCGAACGACTATATGGGGAATGGAGTCAGAACCAATGTTAACTCCGAGGGAAAAATCCCCCTATACCGAAATTCGAACCCGCAACCCCAGGATCACGAGTCCGGCGCTCTACCAACTGAGCCATCCGGCCCCCCATTGAATAAGGATGTAAATTGTACAGAATTCCTGAAAGCAAAATGTGTTTAGGTATATTCTACTCCAAACTTTAATAACTAATAATGAATTTCATGTAAGTATGTTCAACTTATAAGGCACCTATACTTAACACTTTTTTTTTTCAAATTCAGTTTCCTCTTGCCTAACTTCATATCAGTTCACTTATCTTCCAAAATGAAGGAGACAAAGCAGGAAGAAAATGCACGGAAACAGTCATGATGATATCTCACACCTGAAACCTTCCTCATTTTGTAAAGAAAAATGAAAAAAACAAACAAAAAACCTTCAATCCTACTGGTTTGTATCACTATCTGATCATCGGTACCTACTCTGTGATTAACTTCATGATCATGTTAGTTTCTTTTGTTTACGATGGGGAAACGATCCAGTTTAAACTTCATTTGCCACAAAGATTATTTCTAGACAGTCCTGTACAATTTGCTATTGATATTTATGACAGCCCTGTCTTTAAAAAAAATAAACAAACACTGTGTTGATCCCATTTTAAACAAGGGTACTCTCTGAAAATAGAAACATCAAACCTGAAATCCACAGCAGAAGGCAAAAGACAAGTTCTGTAATTGAAGAATCACCATTTTTAAGGCGTAATGGGACTAACCAGCTGAGTAAAATGTTATGGCTGGTGGCTTTAATACCCTTCCTTCAGAAAGCCCGACAGGAAGACGTAGCCAAAATACAGAAAGATGACAATCCTCACAAAATATTCAGCATCATTCATCCTTCTGCATCTTAATTCTTCGATGACACGCATGCGTAAGTAACCAGTTGAATATTTCCGGTTAATATTATTAGACTATCACGATAGCTCAGGGTTGTATTGGTTTGCTTGCACGACGTCCATCCTCGATGTGCGACCTACTTCCGTGACTCACGTCGTGACCTTTCTCTGGATGATGTTAGCGTGACATTTAAGATACGGCATCTCTGTGAGGTGTTTCAGTATACAACCACGAACGCAATTTTGAGGAAAAGATGGCGTGAAGAGAGAACGAACGAACGAACGAACGAAAGGGAAAAGAATAAGCACCAGTCAGTGGCTTTTTTTTCATCCAGCCCTCAAACAATAAATACATGTAGAAATCATTGCATCGAACTGCATATAAACCATAAACAACAATGAATACATGGCAATATAGAATAAAAGAATGCCATATAACTAGAGGAAGAGAGTGTGGAGAGAGGGATGATGGAAAGCGACTCAAAGAGAGAGAGAGTGGGGACATGGAGACAGAATAAAGAGACGAGTCCTGACACAAGGAGAGACAGAAGAAAAGGAAGAAGAAGAAGAAGAAAAGAAAAAGAAGAAGAAGAAGAAGAAGAATGAAGAATGAGAAGAAGAAGAAGAGATGAATGATGATGATGAGATGATGAAAAAGAAGACTAAGGAAGGAGGAGGAGAGGAGGAGAGAAGCATAAAAAAAATTGGCACATGACAAACTACAATGAAGAAGAGTGGTAAAATATCAATCATGGAATGAAGGGGAAAAAAAAGCTGAAAGACATCAGACATGCCAACTCGGCAGCAAGCAAACAATCCATACACGCCCCCCACCCCCCCCCCCCCAACTTCAAAACGACAAGAGAGGAAAAGGGATCAACAAGGAGACAAATATGAGAGAGAGAGAGAGAGAGAGAGAGAGAGAGAGAGAGAAGAGAGAGAGAGAGAGAGAGAGAGAGAGAGGGAGGAGAAAGAGACAGCCAGACGACAGAGAGAGAGAGAGAAGAGAGAGAGAGAGAAGAGAGAGAAGAGAGAGAGAGAGAGAGAGAGAGAGAGAGAGACCAAAATTTGCCACATCACAAATGACAAATACAAGAAAAAGGGTGATATCAAAATCAGCATGCAGTAAAGGAGAATGGACATGAAAACACCAGAAATACCCATCACAGCAAACACCCCCCCCCCCCCACCCCCACACCCCACATCCAAAACAATAAGAGAAAAGAAGAAGGAGATCAACATGGGATAACAAACCCGACTCATGGACTTTTGTTTTCTAGTCAGTTAATAATAACGAGTGATAACCTTTCTTTGACACACGTTGAGACTGATATTAACGTCGATTTATATTTATAATGGCATTCCACAAACAACTCCCTGAGTAAATCAGACTAGTTTAAAAAGATCAATACTTGGACGCGTGGTTTACTATCCTAGCCGAATGGTTAAACTCCTTTGTTTGTAAACATATTAGTAAGGAGTGAGTGGTGCTCTTCCGGACAGATTTTGAACATGAGACAGCTTTGTTATACTCTAATTTCATTTTAATGGCAAAATATTCAATACCTTATAATCGACGGCTTTAACAAGAACCAATTTCAACGCTCGTCTATGTAACTTACTAGAGGTTCATGATATTATTGCTTGCGGAATCCAAACAGTTGAAACATAATTTATGTAAGATTCTATGTAAGCACAGAAGAACATTTTTCGACTGTGTAGATTCAAGAATTTTTTTCACTTTAGAGAGTTGATAGATCTTTTTAAGAAAATAATGTTACATATCCTTGTAATATGATCTGACCATGACAAATTATTATCAATGACAACTCCAAGAACTTTATGGCAATTAGTTTCTTCAATCTTTTTGTCATTTAAGTAAAGAACAGATAAATTATCAGGAAGATTTTGACGTTTTTGTCGAGTTGTTATAAGCATGAATTTCGTTTTCTGTGGATGTGGACACATGTGATTTAGTTCAGACAGTCGACTAAGTGGGTTAATATTTTCCTGAAGAGCTGTTGAGACCTCGACGACATTGGTGCTACTGAATGTGTAAGGTTGTGTCGTCAGCAAATAACTCGCATTCTGCAGTAAGAACTAAAGGTAAGTCGTTAATGTAAATTGAAAATAATAAAAGGACCTAGGACAGAACCTTGTGGAACACCGTAATCAACAGGCAATGCAGAAGATGTTTTTCCACTAAATGTTACTGATTGTTTTCTACCAGATAGGAAGATGACATGAGTTCTAATGAATGAGTAGACAAACGATAGATCTTAAGTTTTTTTAGAAGGAGTGCATGGTCAAGTACATCAAAGTCTTTAGTGAAATCAACAAAGAGAGCACCAGTGATTTTGTCATGTTGATATTAGTCAACAATTTGTCTACTAAGGATGTCAGTGCAGTATGGCATGAGAAGTTTGCTCTGAAACCTGATTGGTTCGGATGGAAAAGATTGTAAAATTTGAAATGATGGAGAATAGAATTTTTAATGTGATTTTCTAAGGGTTTTAGACAAGACAGGTAATAGAGAAATAGGCCTGTAATTAGAAGGCTCTGAATGGTCTCCTGATTTATATAAGGGAATAATTTTTGCAACTTTAAATGCCTTTGGAATTTATTTTTTGAGATGCACAAGTTGTAGATGTACGTAAGGGTTTCAGAAATAACTGGTGCTGAGATTTTAAGAATTTTATTATCAATACCATCCAGTCCTCATGAACATGTTTGCTTTAAATGAGTGAGTGCATTGTATACTTCATGCACTGCCATTAAAGGTACGTTTAAATCAGAGGAAATGTCTTTTGAGTTACAGAATTCACGGACAGTCTCTAAGTCGTTAAGCAGATTTATCTTTCTTTACAGTTGCACTACCTTTTCCACAGAAATAATTGTTGACTATGTCTGGCGACATATTGCTGACTGATATAGTCTTAGAGGCAGTGACTTTATTATTGTTAATTGATTTATGCTTTCCAAATCGACTTACTGTCAGTTTTGACGACACAAGATTTTGAAGTGGTTCATTTTAGCCGCACGTTTTAAATATGTAACAAGATTCCTTTGTTTATTAAATTCTTCTTTTGGTCCCGTTTGAAATAGTAAATCTCGTAAGTCCATGGCGTGTTTCACATTTTCTGTGAGCCAGGGCACTTTAGGGTTACTTCTAACACGTCTTGTTTTCAAAGGTGCATGTTTGTCGTAACATTTAAAAAAATTGTGATACCAAACTTCGAATGCTTCGTCAGGATCAGTAAACTGATATAAGTCGTGTATGTGTGAATTCTTTAACTCAGATAAAAATTTATTGGAATCAAAAACAGAGAGAAGAGAGAGAGAGAGAGAGAAGAGAGAGAGAGAGAGAGAGAGAGAGAAGAGAGAGAGAGAGAGAGAGAGAGAGGAGAGAGAGAGAGAAGCAAAATTCTTTATTTACGAGGATGGTAGATAGGCACTGACGCGCTTTTTTACATCCAGTCCTCGCCATGAGTAGGGACTACAACATGCAGTGAAATGAAATGATGTGAAAAACAAACAAGCAAACAACAAAGGCGGTCATGCAATCATAGTGGAACATCATATGAAAATAGGGGGGAAATGGGGGGGGGGGGGGGGGGAGAAATTAAATAAATTTTTAAAAAATTATATTTTTTATTTAAAAATAAAAGAAAAGGAAAGGGGGAAAAAAAAAGGGGGGGTGGGGATGGGTGGGGGAGCATTAGGGAAATGTACTATGACGTACAAAATTGGCAGTATAAAACAGACAAAAAATGATATGACAGGTGGTACAGAATTTGGACCCAAAACAACACACGCACGCAGACACACGCACACACACGCGCGCGCGCGCGCGCGGGCACAACACACACACACACACACACACACCCACACAAAAAAAGAGAGGAGAGAGAGAGAAGGGAGAGAGAGAGAGAGAGGAGAGAGAGAAAGGACAAGAAACTTTTTTTTGTTTACGAGGTAAAAGCTAAGCCTGACGGCTTTTTTACATCAGTCCTCGCCCCAATAGGAAAACAATGTAGGGAAAACAAACAAGCAAACAAAGGGTCAGCAAAAAGTGGGAAAATCATATAAAATAGAAGAGAAATGAAAAAAAAACAAAAATAATAACAAACAAAAAAAAAAAATAATAAAGAAGGGGGGAAAAAGGGAAAATGGGGGGGGGGGGGGGAGCTGGGGAGCAATTGGGGAAAATTTTCTACAAAGTACAACAATTTTCAGTTAAAAAAAGCGAAAAAGAAATACAAAGTACTAAGAATTTGGAACAACACATATCGCACGCACGACGCCGCACCACGCACAAAGAAGAGAGAGAGGGGAGAGAGAAGAGGAAGAGAGAGAGAGAGAGAGAGAGGGGAGAGAGGGGGGGGAGAGAGAGAGAGAGAGAGAGAAAAGGTTTCGAAAACGTTTTTAAAAAAAAACATTAATCTTTTGTGCCTTTTAAGTGGCATGTACCTACCCGTCATTCGCTTCTTTTCCACGCAAGCCCCCACGTCACTACACAGGCCCCACAGCAGTCAAGACGTCAGGTCGTCATAGGCAACCCCCCGTGAAAACACGCACTGCCGCGACACCTGAGCCCCTTTGGGGGGTTCCAAGGTCCCATTTGATCAATAACAAGGAAACCGTCTACCCAAACCGCTACGACGAACTAACTGCTTATTGTGGAGACGGCTGATGGCGAGCCTCCTCACGAGGGCACCGCCAGTCCGTCCAACGAAGCCCATGACTTGGCTAATACCCTCGGTGCCCGACAGAAAACCACCAAAGGGCTCTGATGATGAGAGGAAATCAATTTGAAGCCCATAGAGCAGGCATTCAGGGAAAAAGGGGGGGGGGGGGGGGGGG
>CM031624.1:42991304-42996304 GCA_018398815.1 Conus ventricosus | reverse complement strand
ACACACACATACACAGACGACGCGCGCGCGCGCGAGCTCACTCACTCCCCACACCACACACACACAACACACACACCACCGCGCACACACACCCCACCACACACGACGACGCACGCACGCACGCACGCACGCACGCACCCCGCACCACACACACACACACACACAACACACCCCACCGGGCACGCGCGCGCACACGCACGCACGCACACACGCACGCACGCACGCACGCACGCATGCACGTGCACGCACGCACGCACACACACACACACACACACACACACACACAACCACACACACCACCACACACAACACCCGCAGTCAACGACATAATGCACGGGACGAGCAGGGCCCATCCACTTGCATCACTCCGCCCTCACCTACCATCCTCACTCACACCTCACATCACACTCCTCTCTCGACTCATCTTCATCTCCTTCTGTTAGCTCTTCCTCTCTCTCCTTCTCTGTCCTCCGTTCTCTTACGTCTTCTGTCTCTCTGCGTCTCTCTCTCCTCTCTCTCTTCTCTTTGTTGTCTGTCCTCTGTCTCTCTCCTTCTCTTCTCTCTCTCTCCTCTCTCTCTCTCTCTCTCTCTCTCTCTCTGTCTCTTCTCTCTCTCCTCCTCTCTCTTCTGCTCTGTATGCTCGTCTGTCTTCTTCTCTCTCTCTCTCTCTCTCTCTCCTCTCTCTCTCTCTTCTCCCTCTCTCTCTCTTCTTCTGTCTCTCTCCTCTCTCTCTCTCTCTCTCTCTCCTCTCCCTCTCGTCTCTCTCTCTCTCTCCTCTCTCTCTCTCTCTCTCCTCTCTCCTCTCTCTTCTCCTCCTCTTCTCTCTCTCTCTCTCCTCTCTCTCTCTCTTCCTCTCTCTCTCTCTCTGTCTATTCTCTTCTCTTCCGTCTCTCTGTCTCTCTCTTCTCTCTCTCTCTCTCTCTCTCTCTCTCTCTGTCTCTCTCTCTCTCTCTGTCTTTCTCCTCCCTCTCTCTCTCTCTCTCTCTCTCTCTCTCTTCTCTCTCTCCTCTTCTCTCTCCTCTCTTCTTTCTACCCCTCTCTCTCTCTCTTCTCTCTCTCTCTTCTCTCTCTCTCTCCTCTCTCTCTTCTCTCCTCTTCCTCTCTCTCTCTCTCCTCTCTTCTGTCAGTTCAAAGTGACAAGGTAGTTTGCCAGTCGTTCCCATCTTTATTTATGTTGTGATCCGGCTGTGTCACCTGGCATACATTGTGTTACTACTTACTGTTATTATCATCATCATCATCATCATCATCATCACATCATATTATTATTATATTATTGCAACCCAACTGAACACACACAGCCTTTTCAGAGCTGTGATCGCCAAAAACAACCACCGTAAACAAGTATTATACAGGAACAGCATGACAACTGTCCCTCAGGATAAGAAAACTAGGTCATACTGACAGCATCTTCCTTAATGTGGTGACTGCTCCAAGATGAGAAAAAAAAGTAATGATTAACACAAGAATGTCACACACACATACACACACACACACACACACACACACACACACACACACACACACACACACACACAACACAACACACACACACATACACACACACACAACACACACACACACACACACACACACACACACATACACACACACACACACAACACACACACACACACACAACACACACACACACACACACACACACACACACACACACACACACAACAACAACACACACAAATATATATTATAATATATATATAGATAGATAGATAGATAGATAGACAGATAGACAGATAGATAGATAGACAGATAGATAGATAGATATGTAGGGGACATACTGGCACAATGACACGGCAGAATAAAGAGGAAGAACCCATTCAGGGGAATGTGTATTGCTTTACCAGAATACTGCCAAGACAGGGTTTTCAAAAGTTAAACATTCGCATAGCATGTTGGTCGAAGGGGCGGGGAACTGTCAGAGGTCCGCTGTGTCAAGGGCACTGCATGATGGAAGGCGGAGCCCATCCCTCCCCTTCCGTCGCCCTTAAAGAATTCACTGAACTGAATCATGTGCCCGTTCAATGTTAACCATAACGACACTGACAGGTTATCCATTCAATGTTAACCATAACGACCCTGACAGGTTATCCATTCAATGTTAACCATAACGACACTGACAGGTTATCCATTCAATGTTAACCATAACGAACACTGACAGGTTATCCATTCAATGTTAACCATAACGACACTGACAGGTTATCCATTCAATGTTAACCATAACGACACTGACAGGTTATCCATTCAATGTTAACCATAACGACACTGACAGGTTATCCATTCAACGTTAACCATAACGAAACACCGGTTATCCATTCTAAAGGAAATACACTTTGACAATGTTTTCTGGAACAAAAACAGGTGGAGGGCTCAGAGGGTCGGAAAAGTAGCGGAGGACTGACTGACTGAAACCAATTTATTGTCAGATTAACTCAAGGTTGTACTGACAAAAGACGTGTGATCACAAAGTGGTCGATTGCCGACGATACGCGCGAAACATCTTCATGAGTGAATGTAGTATAAATCGCTGTACTGTTGCGTTTATGTTTATTCTCTCTCTCTCTCTCTCTCTCTCTCTCTCTCTCTCTCTCTCTCTCTCTCTCTCTCTCTCTCTCTCTCTCTCTCTCTCTCTCTCTCTCTATCACAATCTTCTCTTTTATTTGTCATTCATTTTCAGTCACTCTAACTCTTTCTTTCCATAGTGTCTGTCTTTGTCAGTCATACAAACATCTATGTTGAACATTGCCAGAACTGGACGAATGCGACAGAACAAGCTTGACTGGGTTATGTCTGGCTGGATCCAAGTGCTGATGCGACTGATAATTGTGTTCCAGTTATTCTGGTTTCCTGCAAATAGCAACGCTAGCCACTTCTCCATATGTTCAAGTACAGCCATCCATCGTAATGTTCTGAAGAATCTATAAACATCAAGGTGGTTTGGGGGTTTCATTATTAGTATTGTTGTCCTCACTATTATTTCAATTCCCATGGTCCCCTTCCCAGCGGCCTCGTTTTCATTCAACACTCATTTTGCGCCGAAGATGAGAAGATGAGTGATTACTCGTTCTTCGTTTTCATTGCCCTGACTGTTGTTCTGTGTTACCTGAAGGAGACCTAGGAGGTCGAAATGCGTCGTGTTTTGTTCTGTATTCTGTTTGTCCAGACTGTCTTGAGGATCAAGTAGCGTTCCTTGTTAAAAATGTGCTCGAATTCCCGCCCTCAATCACCTCGCGTTGAAACTACCCTCATAAACAACACCCCCACTCCGCGTTTATTCAGGGTTCCCCAGAGTCAAACAGATCAAAATCCAGGATCTTTATTTAGCGATCTTTGTCTCAGTAAAGCATAATGACCTATCTTTATCAAGTAGCCACGAGGCAACGTGCCTGAGGTGACACTGCACTGCGGCCATGTGGTGTGTAGTGGTGACTATTCTGCTCCAGCGCTCGCCACCCTTTAACCTTGCATACTGACGACGATAATGGCACAGAGACAGGGCCAGGGCGAGTGAAGGAATAAAGAGAAGCAAAAGGTTCGAGATAGAAACCTGTAAAATGAATTTCATTTGAACCGAAACAAAGTGCTTCTTCGAGAGATTCGTCTATGGTCGAAAAGGAAGAAATTTCATGTGCATCCCCTGCAGAAAGCCTTAAAATGCATTTGTTATTGCAGACGGCGCAGCATGTAACATTAAGCAGGGTTCTAAAGGAATGGACGATTGCGGCTCCTGGTATTGATTCTATGATCTGAACAACAGAGGCCTGCGGTGATGCAATGGAAAACTTCTAGAATTCACTATGGGAGATTAACAGTCTCGAAAGGCCACGTTTACGGAACTCTTCTTTGAATGGGTAGTTTTCTCGATTAAAATAACGATAATTACTGCGTTCCTGAAAAAAAATGTAATCGGCGTGAAGAATATGAAATAACAATGGGAAAACTAACATTTTCAGTCTTCTGGATGTATTAAAAAAACACACACACACCAGACAGTGCGTTAAAAGAAAGAAAATAAAAATTATGGACATTGTGATCACAGCAAGCCTGTGTGCAGTGAAAATAAAGCTAATGGTAGTTATCTGTGGCTATCAATCAAACGCCAGTGTTGTGTTCAGCACAACGTTTCAATCACAGACACACATGAGGAACGCTGTTCATGAGTCACAATCACTACTTTACAGTGGTTAATGATAAGTCACATCATTACACGAAAAAACATCTCGTTGAGGGCTGTACACATATCTTTTTTTTTCTTCCTAACAGTCATAATCGACTCTGATAAGGCATTGTCAGACTGCCCATTTGAGTGTGCTTTAGTTCAAAGGAAGTTAGACTTGTTCATTTCCTCTGGCTGACATTTGGACTACAGCAAAAATGCGTGTCTGATCCTTTAGTCTCAAATTTGTTTTCTTATAATTATTTCTCTTTGTGCGATTTAACCGTAGCCATTTTAATGCGTACACAAATTTGACGTTACCTCGTGTCCAGCACCCGTTGTCGACTGGGCCGTAAAGAAACCGACTGATGCGCCGACGGACAGAAGAGAGGCCTGTGCGTTCATGCCGTGTGTGGTGAGGATGGGGGCATTGCGTTCTGATGGGCAGAAAGCGCAGAAGCACGCTAGGAAAAAGCCTTTCCTGCGATGTCTTTGACAAAACGCACCGCCGGCACAGCGCTTGTAGCGGAGAGAAATGGGAGTAGAGCGGAATGGGGAGAGAGAGAGAGAGAGAGAGAGAGAGAGAGAGAGAGAGAGAGAGAGAGAGAGAGAGAGAGAGAGAGAGAGAGTGAAGATTCCGTGAGTTTCGGCTACCAGTCAGAGAACGTCAATACTTCTGGAGAATGGAAGGGGGTGAAATAATGGCTGAACAAAATTGTAAAGGATTTGCTTTTTTATCTCCAGGCTTCAGTACCTTTATCTTATTTGTTCGGAAGATAAAGTGAATTTTTATAGGAAAGAAGCTGCATTTAGAAACAAGATC
>CM031624.1:42962029-42991204 GCA_018398815.1 Conus ventricosus | reverse complement strand
ATGTAAGTCTGGTCTTTGTTTTCTCGCGCGCGCGTGTTTGTGTGTGTGTGTGTGTGTGTGTGTGTGTGGTGTGTGTGTGTGTGTGTGTGTGGTGTGTGTGTGTGTGTGTGTTGTCAGTACAACCTTGAGTTAATCTGACAATAAATTGGTTTCAGTCAGTGTGTTCAGTTTCTTCAGTTTAACGTCCTTCCACTAAAAGTGATATCAGACGATGTGTTGAAGTATGTGGAATGTGCGTATTAACTCTGTGGTTGTTTCTTGAAAATGTGTTGTATGAATAAACATTTCTTATGATATGAGTTGAGACTGGAGATGGCCAGATACAGGGACAAAGTGTGGTGTGAGTGTATGTGTTGTGTGTGATGTGTGTGTGTGTGTGTGTGTGTGTGTGTGGTTGTGTGTGTGTGTTGTGTGTGTGTGAGTGTGTGTGTGTGTGTGCGTGCGGGGTGTGGTGTGTGTGTGTGTGTGTGTGTGTGTGTGTGTGGTGTGTGTGTGTGTGTGTGTGGTGTGTGGTGTGTGTGTGTGTGTGTGTGTGTGTGTGTGTGTGGTTGTGTGCACGTGCGCGCGCTTGCTTGTGTGTAAATGTGTCATTTTCCGGAATTAGGCAAGTACGCTTCAAACTGAGTGTAAAATAGTAGCAAGAGTACTGTAAGTAATGCTAAGTAATTAACAATCTAATATTAAAGGATAGAACATCAAAGGTAAATGCCCACTGGACTGTGTAACAAACATTTACAAACTGAAGAAAGAAAAGCGTAGTCATTCAAAATCTTGGGCACAGATGACGGACTTGATCCGTCAGATAAACTACAAACGCCCGACTTACGATATAATTCCCTTGCACTTGGACAATTGATTAATAGATGTCCTACTCCGAGTGTTTCTCCACACATGCATCTAATGTTTTTACAGAACTTTGTACGAAGGGAATTTAACCGCATTCTGTGCAGTAAACTTCTAATCTCTCTAGACAGAGAAGCAAGATGATTGTTTGACGAGGATTTCGAGTTGATTTTGCCACCAAATTTAACACAACTCTGATAATACTGAGTATCTGAGTTCATTATCAAGTTTCTGAAGCTTTCATCCGATGTTTTGTTTAGAAGAATATTGCATTCTGTTAAGTCCAAAGGAATATTAAGGGGAATTGAACCCTCAACATTTCGAGCTGCCTTTCTTGCAGCCTGATCGACTCTCTCATTTGCTGAAATGCCACAATGAGAGGGGACCCAGCAAAAACTAACTGATGTGCCTTTATCGGATAAAAGATGTATTACATGATTTATTTCTGTTATTATCTCCAAACGGATTTTTGAATTTGAAGACCGGATTGCTTCAAGAGCAGATCTAGAATCAACACATACTAGTACGTGACTGACATTTAGATGGAAATAAAGAATATAACTTAAGGACATTAGGATGGCGGCTAACTCGGCACTGAAAATCGAAAAATTTCTGCCTAGATGGTACATTTTCTCCACGTTTAAGTCAGTATTACAAAAGCTGCCCCTGTCCTACTGTCTTCTAGCACTGAGCCGTCTGTGAACATTTTTAAGTGGTTCTTGTACTGATTTTCCAAATGTAAGTATACTGAAATTTTTAATATGTTGGGTGAATCTTTTTTTGACATATCTGAACGAGTCGTATCAAAGCAGGCTTTCGTTTGTTCCCATCTTGGTACTGGTGAAAAGGATGGTTTAACAGCGATTTCATTTCTATTTATGTTGGAATCTCTGATATGGTGAGAAGTATACGAGTAGATTGATTTTGTAGATTGTATTCTTCTAGCTCGCTTTCCAAAATCTTTTTCAGAATTTAAACAAACTTCTTTTGCACAGAAATTTTTTTGTGTAAAACTCTTCAGAACGAACTTTGACGCAGCTACTTTTCGAACCTCGCTGAGAGGTAGCACTCCAATCTCATTGTATGTTCCTAAATTGGATGTATGTATGGGAACACCAAGAGCGAGTTTGTAAGCCTTGCAATCAATGCTCTGCAATTTATTCAACAGATGTTGTGGTGCGCTGAAAAATACTTCCTGAGCATAGGTTAATCTAGATCGCACAAGAGCGGTTGATAGAGATATTAAAGTCGAAGCATCTTGGCCCCATGGTTGCTTGTTTATAATCTTAAGAAAGTTTAAACTTTTCCGTGCTTTATTTAATATGTGGTCAATATGCTGGTTCCATGACAGTTTAGAAGTTAAGATTATACCTAGGAATTTGACAGATTTAACATATTTTATTTCAATGCCATCTAAAGTGAAAACTGGGAGCTTTTCTGGTCATACCCTGAATTGAAAAGCATTATATGCGTTTTTTCTAATGAAAGTGCAAGCCCGTTTTCTTGTAAAAATACATTTATTTTATCGAGTTCTCGCTGGTATAAAGCTTTTATGTAGTTCAGCGACCTCGAAGAGGTTATTCGTTTCATGGTTACTCTCATCCATAGGCATATATCATCGGCAAATTGAGCTAACTCAGTCAGTGTGTGTGTGTGTGTGTGTGTGTGTGTGTGTGTGTGTGTGTGTGTGTGTGTGTGTGTGTGTGTGTGTGTGTGTGTGTGTGTGTGTTGTATCTGTGTGTGTGGATCTGTGTTTGGATCTGTGCACGTGCACACACACACACACACACACACACGTGTGTGTGTGTGTGTGTGTGTGTGTGTGTGTGTGTGTGTGTGTGTGTGTGTGTGTGTGTGTGTGTGTGTGTGTGTGTGTGTGTGCGTGCGTGCGTATGTGTGTGTATATGTGTGTGTGCGTGTGTTGAGCGGGCAGAGGGGTAGGATTAGAAGAAGGAAGAGGAGGGGGGGGAGTGGGGAGTGAATAAAGGAAGGGAGGGGAGGGGGGAGAAGGTAACAAAAAGAATCTTCATGCATCAGAACATTGGAACGGCGTCTTCATGGGAAGAAAAACAGGACTGAAAATTGTGCCGTGCTGTTCTGAGTGTCGGGCCTAATTGTTTATATGCTTCTTTTTTTGTAATCAAGAATTCCGAATGATTAATGGCTTTCCTTCAAGTGTGGGTGGCAAGTTTCGTTGCTTGTTTATCACAGGTATGCACGCACACACGCACGCTGTGACACTTTGAAGAACGTGAAACTAAGTCAGAATTTTTCCCATTGTTGACGATTGAGATTACCACCCCCTTCCACCCCTCCTCCAATATTCCGGCCTCCTACCTACCCAGTATCCACCCTACCAACTCTCTCCTCTCTCTCTCTCTCTCTCTCTCTTCTCTCTCTCTCTCTCTCTCTTGCTAGCTAGCTAGCTAGCAGACAATACGCTCACTCTGCTGTGACTCAGGTTCCCCCAGATGCACACAGAACCATATCCAGGCTTCTCATTTAGCTATCGTTATCTCAGTAAAGCTGGGGATCTATCTTTGTCCAGTGGCCATGAGTCAACGTGCCTGAGGAGACACTGCACTGCTGCTGTGTGGTGTTCAGTGGTGTCTGTTCTGATCCAACGTTAACCACCCACTGACTTCACCGACGACGATGGTAGCAACACAGAGACAGAGCCAAGATGAGCGTAGGAGTGAAAGAGAGTGGAAAGATTCGAGACAGAAACCCATAAAATCAATTTCATTTGAACCACCACTAAAGGCAACATCTTTAATGGATTCGTCCTAGACCAAACAAAAAAACAAGCAATTTCATGTGCACCCTAGCAGAAAGCCTTAAAATGCATTCGTTATTGCACACGGCGCAGCTTGAAACATTAAACAAAGTTCTGAGGAAAGGAACCATAGCGGTTCCTGGTATTGATTTCATGATCTGAACATTAAGAGCCCTGCAGTGATGCAGTGGAAACTTCTAGAGTTATCTATGGAGATTAACAGTCTCGAAAGGTCACATTTACGGTGCTGTTCGTTGAATGGGGTAATTTTGTATATGAAAATAACGATGATTACTAGGATCCGTCGACTTAGGCGGAGGTCCATCAGCAACGTGACTTAAAACAAACTGAGCTAGCTTGAATGAAGCTCAGTGAAGAGATGGATCGTGACCTAGAGACGAGCAAATAGACCATGGTCGGAAATCTGCAAGGGAGGTCATCTGTTTTACCAGTGGATTTCAGCGACAGTGAACCCCCCCGCAATAACCATGGGGCAGATGCTGCTGCCAGGCATGCCCAAAGCAATTTTTTTCCTATCACCCAGGTCAACAGTTCAAGCAGAGAGAGAAATGCCAAAAGCATGGACTGTGCAACGGTGTGTCTGGGGCACTAGTAACAGAGACAGTCGATATCCCGATCGGATCGTAATTCTGGCGTGCACTTCCAAACACATAGTTGACTCTCTAGTTCTGTTTGTTTGACCCATAACTGGAGAGCAGGGAACTCTGTTTGCAATGGAAAGACAGGCGTTATCTTCCCCCAACATATCTTCTATTGGCTTTTTGTCCACATCAGAATCTGAAGGCCAATCTAGGATCCTGTGGACCCTTGTGATAATATATGCTGTTCCACGTGTTGACATTCTACACAAACAACTCTCCAAAGGCTGCACTAACATTTTTTTTTTATCCTGAGACGTTTTTGTCTGTGTCGTCCCTGCTGTCTGAACAGAAAGAATGTGATTGAGTCTTCAGCGTTACCTTTTTGAACCAAAGACAGCGCCGGGCTGGCCAACGTATGTACACAAAGTCACTCCGTTTGGGACAGGCGACTCGGATAAGACTACGACAGACAGCCCATTTTGTTGTGATTTCAGTTCAAAGGAAGTTAAACTTTTTCATGTCTTCCGGTTGACATTTGGACTGCAGCAAAATGTGTGTTGATCCTTTGGTCTCAGATATGTTGTGATTATTTCTTTTTTCATCATTGAGTTGTGGCTGATTTTCAAAGCGTACGTACATTTGATTTTACCTCGTTTCAGCACCCGTTTTCGGCTGGGCTGTAAACCAAACTGAATGACGCACCGACAGAAGGAAGAGAGGCGTGTGTGGTGCACTGTGTTCTGTGGAGGGTGCATTGTGTTCTGTGGAGGGTGCACTGTGTTCTGTGGAGGGTGCACTGTG
The DNA here is from genome assembly GCA_018398815.1 of Conus ventricosus. Classification (NCBI taxonomy): domain Eukaryota; kingdom Metazoa; phylum Mollusca; class Gastropoda; order Neogastropoda; family Conidae; genus Conus; species Conus ventricosus. Next base: position 42,986,182 of record CM031624.1, on the reverse strand, counting down.
TTCTGTGGAGGGTGCACTGTGTTCTGTGGAGGGGCACTGTGTTCTGTGGGAGGGTGCACTGTGTTCTGTGGGAGGGTGTACTGTGTTCTGTGGGAGGGTGCACTGTGTTCTGTGGGAGGGTGCACTGTGTTCTGTGGGAGGGTGCACTGTGTTCTGTGGGAGGGTGCACTGTGTTCTGTGGGAGGGTGCACTGTGTTCTGTGGGAGGGTGCACTGTGTTCTGTGGGAGGGTGCACTGTGTTCTGTGGGAGGGTGCATTGTGTTTTGTGGGAGGGTGTACTGTGTTCCGCGAGTGCATTGCGTCCTGATGGGCAGGAAGCAGGGAAACACTCGTGTTCTGACGAAGCACGCCAGGAAGAAGCCTTTCCATCGATGTCTTTGACAATACGTACCACAGACGCAGACGGAAACAGGAGTAGAGTGGAATGGGTTGAGAGAGATTGAATATTCCGTGACTTTCAGCTACCAGTCAGAGAACATTACTACATCTGGCATACGAGATTTCTTGATGTTGTTGTTTTTATTTATCTCAGACGAATCCATCAAAAATGTTGCCGTTTCTATCAGCTCAAGTGAAATTCATTTTATTGGTTTCTGTCTCGAATATTTCCGCTCTCTTTTACTCCTGCACTCTGTGACTAGTGTGTGTGTGTCAGTTTTAAGGGACCTTGTTAAAAGAAGGATTCGTGACCAACGGATGAGCAAATAGACGATCTTCGGAACTCTGCCAGGGAGGTTATCTGTGTGAGAGTTGGCATTCAGCGAGAGTGACCCCGCCGTTTTTATGGGCCAGATGTTGCTGGCCAGCATGCCCAAAGCAGTGTTTCCCACTGGTCAGCTCAACGTTCAAGCAGAGAGAGAAAATGTCAAAAGCATGGACTGTGCAATGGTGTGCCTGGGGCACTAGTAACAGACAGTCGATATCCCGCTTGTTTTTCTGGCGTGCACTTCAAAACATATATTTGTCTCTCCAGCTCTGTTTGTTTGACCCATAAATTGAGAAATGGTAACTCCATTTGCAATGGAAGGATAGGCGTTATCTTCCCCTGAAATTTCTTCTATTGACTTTTTGTCCAGATACGAATCTGAAGGCCAATCTAGGATCCTCTGGATCCTGGTGATAGTCTACACTGTCAGATCCTGGTGATAGTCTACACTGTCCAAAGAAATGACACTGTACACGAACAGCTCACTGATGGCTGCACGAACGTTTTTTTTTTTTTCTATCCTGGGACGTTCATGTCTGTATTATTCTGCTGTCTGGACAGAAAGAACGCAATTCAGTCACCAGCATTACGTTTTAGAACCAAAGGTAGCACAAGGCTGGCCGACAAAGTTTGGGACAGGTGACGCCAATATGACCTTGAGAGACAACCCAAGTGGTGTGGTTTCAGTTGAAAGGAAGATTTTTTCTTCTTTTTTTCTGGGTGACATTTGGACTGCAGCAAAAAAATTGTGTTTGGTCCTTTAGTCCCAGATTTCTTGTAATTACTTCTCTTTTTCACGATTTAGTCGTAGCTGTTTTTAAAGCATATATAGATTTGATTTAACTCGTTTCAGCACCCGTTTTTGGCTGGGCTGTAAACCAAACTGATTGACGCACCGACAGAAAGAAGAGAGAAGTGTGGGGGTGCATTGTGTTCTGTGGCTGCAGTGCGCTCCGATCAGCAGGAAGCATAGAAACACTTGTTCTCTGACGAGGCATGCCAGGAAAAGCCTTTCCTTCGATGTCTTTGACAAAACGCACCGCAGGCACAGCGCTTGTAGTGGAGAGAAATGGGAGTAGAGGGGAATGGGTTGAGAGAAGAGAGAGAGAGAGAGAGAGAGAGAGAGAGAGAGAGAGAGAGAGAGAGAGAGGAGAGAGAGAGAGAGAATTCCGCGAGTTTCGGCTACCAGTCAAAGAACGGTTCTAATTCTGGCGTCTGGGGGAAACGAAATAATGGTTGAACGAAATCTGAAAAGATTTTCTTTTTATCTCTAGCCTTGAATACATTCATTTTGTTTGTACCGCGCGCGTTCGTAGATTCGTGTTTTTCCGGTGTGTGTGTGTGTGTGTGTGTGTGTGTGTGTGTGTGTGTGTGTGTGTGGTGCGTGCGTGCGTGCGTGCGTGCGTGCGTGCGTGCGTGCGTGCGTGCGTGCGTGCGTGCGTGCGTGCGTGCGTGCGTGCGTGCGTGCGTGCGTGCGTGCGTGCGTGCGTGCGTGCGTGCGTGCGTGCGTGTGTGTGATATAGCATAGTTACCTATTATAGTTACATCTGCGTTAGCAAACAGACTAAAGCATTGCCATACGTTTTTTTTTTGGTTTGTGAACATTTTTATTATATGTTGTAGTAATATCTACAAATATACATGTCAAAGTATTGCAAGACGATGATGTAAATACTTAAGTAAGACTTATCGTTTTTACATTGTTTGATCATGAGACGTTTCAGAAGTACTTGGACGGAAGTGTGGTTTGGATGGAGAGAGTGAGAGAGAGAGGCAGAGAGAGAGAGGGACAGAGAGAAAGAGAGAGGGGTAGAGAGAGAGAGAGAGAGAAAGAGAGAGAGAGAGAGACGACAGAGAGAAAGGGGGAGAGAGAAGAGAGAGAGACAGAGACAGAGAGAGCATGCGTTCGTGTGTGTGTGTGTGTGTGTGTGTATAGAGCGGCAGAGAAGGTAGGATGGAGAGAGGGAAAAGAGAGAGAGAGAGAGAGAGAGAGGAGAGAGAGAGAGAGAGAGAGAGAGAGAGAGAACTGACACAGTGTTTATTGCCAGTAGCAAAAATTGGCAAGGGGTTACAATTACTGCATCAATAGACTATGTCATCCAAAGAAAGAGGCTTCGAACAGGCTAACAAGTAATTCAAACCTACAGTGGATAATACACGCGCACGCACGCACACACACACACACACACACCACACACAAACACACACCACACACACACACACACACACACACACACACACACAAGCACACACACACACACACACACACACACACACACACACACACACACACACACACACACACACACACACACACACGCCTCGCTAATCAAGCCATTAAAACTACAGAATAAGTGCTGAATGTTGCTACGTACATCTGACTAAAATTTAGTTCAAGCGATTGTTTGTGATATTCTTTCTCTGAAAATCACTAACTTGTAATATACATATTGCAGATCATATGGTATTGTGTTCATTCTTACTTGATAAAACTGCTGTGAGATCTTTTCTCCGTGCAGCTGGCTCACTGATCGCTTTGCATCTACTTCGAATATCTGCATAAGCACGACAATCAAAAACAAAGTGTACTTCGTCCTCACTGTTGTTACTGTCTACACACATTGGGCATTCTTTATTGTCCGATACTTCAAACCATTTTTTTAATTTGCATTAAGGCCCCGAGTTCTCGTTCAAAAAATTATATACTTATGCCATTTATTTGTAGCAATCATAAAATGCTTTTCCATTTCCGAATTACTTTTAAACGAAAGAAACCATTCATATTTGTCGTTTCCATCCATGTTGGAATGCCAGTTTTGTCTGTAAGAACAGATTTTAAACTATATCTGAACTCAGAAATAAATTGAGCAGTAAAGCCTACTCTTGACAAAACCAAACAATACCAAAACCATTTTCTGTCAGTATTTTCTTTACACAAGAAACCCAATTAAACTTTCCCATGTTGTATAATAGCAGGAGCATTCTGTACGCTTGACTGCAGAGCCTGGTCGTAGGTAGCTGAACTGATCTTAACCAGTATTTGATTGCTCTGGCATAAGTTCATATAAACAGAGGATATCGTCCACTTTCACCATAAACTATTTTATAGTGCTGAACAATTAATGAATTCGCTAGGGACTAAAAATACAACAAACTAATAAACTATGTTATTTGATGAATGTAATGGTGCATGCATAATACGCTATACCGCATAAGTGTGAACGTTTTCCGTGTGGGCATTGTCCAACAGACCCCACACCTCTGATGCATATGTCAGAATTGGTTGTAATCTGAGTATCGAACAATTTCCAAACAAAGCCCTGTCAGCCTAATTCAATCATTTCATTGTTCTCAGTATCTCAATGACCCCCTCACTTTCCCTTCCTACACATTTCCAGCCAGCAGCTGTTCTAGCTTAATTTCGTTGTGAAAAACATCCCTAGATGTCTATTACTATTTGTCACTTGAACTTCTGCTCTGCTGGTAAAACCATCTTTCTGGTTGTGTTAAATGCCCACCACTTATTAAAAAAAACCCATTATTTTAGATTTGCTCAGAGTCAGTGTCAGTTGCAATCAATCTGATATCTTTTCAAAGCGTCAGATTTGTTCTGCGAACCACCAGGTGAATCCGCGAGAAGAACAACATCATCGGCAAACAGCATTAGAAATAGCTCAGCAGTCCCATAGTGACATTTGAATCCCATGCTTCCCATTCTCTGAAATAATTATCTACTGCAAGCTCATTCATGAAAATGCAACATGATCCAACAAAATCTGTCAGGATTCAGAGAAAATCTTTCGTGTCATGCAGTATCAACCTAATTGGTAGATAGATTGCTTCTAAACATGATTTTTTTAAAGGTTACCGGGAGTCCTTTTAGTAGATGTCCCAATAAAAGCGTTCAACGTCATGTATCACCATCTTCTGCATGGAAAACTGACAACCTGTCAGCTATCACCCAAAACACTGAAGTTGATTAAATTTCTTTCTAACAGACAACACATTGTATCCGTAAACACATGCAAATCTAATTTTTTCTTCGCAAAGACATTGGTGTTCCACAAGGTTTATAACTGGGTCCCCTGTTGTTCACGTTTTATATGTAAGTGATCTACCATTATATTTAAACCTAAACTGTGAACTGTTTGCTTATAATACTATTATAGACACGAGTAATTCTAACTCGTAATACTTTTGTTCTACCATCGAAGAAAACAGTCTTCTCTTGTTGAATGGACAGAACTTAATCATGTGGCTTCAACTTAAAACATTACCACATTCATAATGATTACTACTTGACAAAAAGCGTCAAAATATTAGTCAACATTTCTTGTGGAAAAAATGAAGAAGTATCCAGTCACAAAGTGTTAGGAATAACAATAGACAATGATTTTCTTGATCAAAACTCTTGGAACTCCTATCAAGAAAATTGCAAGAAAGTTATTTCAACTAAAGGAAGTTAAGAACGTTTTAAATTTACACACTGGAATTTTTCACGCTTATATTTAGACTGTCACTAACTATGCCTCAACATTAAGATTCAAATAGCAAAAAATTTTTTTCAAAAAATCAGGTTTCGAAATACCGTATCTGACCGGGAGTTAAAGGGAAAGGGGATTTTTCCCTCCCCATTGGAGATTGTCCCCCCTTTGGGAGGCATAAGCTTGTTTAAGGCTTTTTTGGGGGAGAATTTTTTTATTTTTCCCCCCCTTTTCACCCACTCAAGCCAAAAACTTTTTTTTTTTAGGCAGAATTTTCTCCCACGGGCAGATATGAATGTTTTATCTCCCCCATTCTTTCTATTTAAAAACATCTCTTAAAAACTGAAATACAAAATATACTTCCCCTTTTAAAAAAGCTCCCAAAGTGACTTCTTTAAAAATTATTGTCCCTAAATCTCACGGGAAACCCATCACACCCCACAACACATGCTTAAAAAGGGATACAAAATTCGCATGCAAAACAATGGGGGGGCGATCTTTTTCCCTTTAAAAGGAAAAAAGGAAAGAAAACTATTCCAACATGCAGCCCTACTTAAAACACTTTCTTTTTTTCCGGGTTTTTGAAAAACCGAAAAAAACCCTTTGGGACAACCCGGGAAATATCTCTTTATTTGTTTTCCGATTCCAAACTCCAATCTTTTTGGGTTTTTTTTAAACAAACTTTTTTTATTAGGGGTTTAAAAACCGGGAAAAGGGTAACCGAGGGGGAATCGCTTAAAAGGGTTTCCATCAAAACCTTTCGGGGGGCTTTCTGTCCCCCTATCTCTTGCCCTAAAAACCGCAGTGGCTGGGGCCCCCACCAAAACACAAACTTTTTTTATCTACGGGAGTTCTTTTAAAAATTCTAAAATGGTATTTAACTTGGGTTTGGTCACAATTTGGGCGTTTTAAGACTTGAAACGAGACAGAATAAAACCACTAAACCCAAAAGCCCTTTTCGAGTTGAACTTTGCACAGCCCCTTAAAGCCAAGTAAAAGGCTTCTTATTCGGGCAGAAAAAATAGAAAAGGGTAAACTTTTTTTTAAAAAGATTTAGTTGTGGGGTTTTTTTGTTTTTTTTTTTTTTAACTTTTTAAGGGTTGCAAATTGCATATTGTTTTTATAACTCGATTATTTTTAACCGTCATGTAATCTCTGATATCACCTTTTTAATGGGGAAAGAGTTTTGTCCTTTATAAAGACAAAAGGAGAAATTTTGTTAAATTAATAAATTGTATGTTTTAATGTATGTTTTTTAAATTTTATATATAATATAATATAAAATTTAATTAAAAATATTTATATAAAAAGAAAAAGGGATTCATATGTAGGAAATTTTTATTTTTTTAAAGTATATCCCCAAAAATCCCAAAAAAAAAAAAAACCTTAAACTTTTTGGAAAAATCGGGTTTTCCATAGGAGTTCCTGAATAAGTTAAATCTGACCCCCACTATACCCAGAATATTTTTTCCTCAGTGCCATCCCTATGTTTTTAAACTGTTCTCTGCGCGCGCCCCCTTGGGGTTTGTCCCGTGCGGGGCGGGGGTTTCGGTGTGTGTGGTTTTGTTTTGAAATACGTGTGTTTTGGTGGGGTTGGTGTGTTTGTGTTTGTGTTGTGTGTGTGTGTTTTTGTGTGTGTTGGGTGCCGTGCGTGCGTGTTTGTTGTGGTGCTTATGATTTATATTGTGTTTTTGAGCGCGCGCGGCTTTAAATTCTCTCTCTCTCTCCCCTCTTCTTCCCCTCCCATCCCCCTTTTCTCTCTCTCTCCCTCCTCTCTCTTCTCTTCCCCTCTCCCCCTTTCCTCTCAAAAAAAAATTTCCGAGAAGCCCCAATCCCCCTGCCTCTGTCTGCGGGTTTTTGTCGTCTTCTGCCCGGGTGGGTCTGTCGTCTTCTCTCCCTCTCTCTCCTCTCTCCCCTTCTCTCTTCTTTTCTTTTCCCTCTCTAAAAACTTAAAAAACCCCCCACCCCCTGTCCCCTGCTCGGGTCTGTTTTGTCCTTCTCTCTCCTCTCTCTCTCCTTTTCTCTCCTCCCTCCCCCCCCTCTCCTTTTCTTCTCCCCCTTTTCCCTCTCCACCCTCTCTCTCTCTTCCCCTAACTTCTCTCCCTCTCTCTCCTCCCCGGGGGAACGCACATCACGCCCTTCACCACTTCACCTCATTTGCGGGAAACCTTTTAAAGGTTCTAGCCTAAATAAGATAATTACATTTTCCCTTTTTTTTTGCGGCGCAACTGACGGGGCCCCAGAAACAGGAAAAATGAGGGTATTAACCGAGGAAACCAGAAGAAAAAGGAGAGAGAGGGGAAAAGGGGGAGAGAGAAGGAAAAGAGAAGAAGAGGGGAGAGAGAGAGAGAGAGAGGGGGGCGGGGGGGTTGGGGAAAGGGGAAAAGGGGGGGAACAAACAAAGGGATGAGGCAAGGGGGGGGGGGGGGGCCCAAGCAAAGATAGAGGAAAAACAGAACCGCTGTGACATATGACGGGAAAAACCCCAACAACTACACGAAGATGATGAAAAACGATAAATGGGTTTGAATGTTTAGATATGATGATGAAAACAAAAGGAGAAAAAGAGAGAAGGAGAGAGAAGAGAGAAAGAGAGAGAGAAAAGAGAGAATGAGAGAGCAAAGCGGAAAGGGAGGCCGATAGAGAGATGAGGGCCCAAGAAGCGAGAGAGAAAAAAAAAACCCCGGGTCATCACCGTTGTAAATAAAAAAAGAAAAAAACTTGAAAAAAAAACATAAAAAAACCCAAAGAGCATGTTATGAAACCCCCCTTCCCCTCTCCTCCCTCTCTCTCCCGCCCCAATTGTTCCGCCGGGCGAGAGGGGCTTTTTCCCCCTTCCCCGGTTTTCAACGGTCTGTCCCTCCCCCCTAGGGCCCTGTTCCCCCCCCTTTTCATTTACTTTCCAGGGAACCAAAGCCCTCCTTAAAAATCCCCTTGGTACGGGCCCAACCCCTTACTACCCCCCCAAGCACCCCATCCCTTTTTCCCCCCCCTTTCCCCTGATTCGGCCCCCCAAGTTTTTTGTGTGTTTGCGAGGAGCACAAATTTTTAAAATTTTTTTTTGCATTTGTATGGGCCGGGGCGGATTGGGTTCTTACAAAGGGAACCCATTTTCCCTTTTTGGTTTTGTGAAATTTGTGGGGGGGATTAAGTGTTTGGTTTTGTGTGGTGTTGTGTTGTGTGTGGGGTTGGGGGTTGTTTGTTTGTGTGTGGGTGTGTGTGTGTGGTTGGTGGTGCGGGGCGTGCCTTGAAAGTTTGTTTTGTAGGGTTGTGCTGTCTGTATATTTTGTGGGGTTGTGTGTGTGTGTGTGGGGTGTGTGTTTTTGGGGTGTGTGTGTGTGGGTGTTGTGTGTGGGAGAGAGAGAGAGGAGAAAAAGAGAGAGAGAAAGAGAGAAAGAGAGATAGAGAGGGGCGAAAAGGGAGTGCAAAAGGGGCTCCATTTTTTATTATGTGAAATTTTATGTAAATGTATTGTTAATTTGTCCGTATGAATTGTTTAATGTTGTGGGGGGGGGGGGGTTTTGTTTTTGTGGTGTGTGTGGGTGTTGTGGGGTGTGGTGTGTGTGGGGTGTTTTGGGGGCCGCGCGCGTGTGTGTTTTGATATGAGTGTTTTCTTTGTCTTGTTTGTGGGTTTTGTGTGTGCGTGTGTGTTTTTGGGGATCATGCGTGCGGGAGTCCATGCCCTTAAGTGTATGTATGTAAGGTACCGTTAATTTTTTCCCGGGGCGTTTTTTCCGTCGGGGCCAAAATGCAAAAAAAACACCTCTGCAACAGAAGACTGTGCCGAAAAAGTGTAAAAACCAAGATCTGGGTAAAACAAACCCTTCACCTGGGGGTTTTCCTCACTTCCAAACCAGCCGTTTTTTTTCCCCAGCAAAATTTTAACTTACGATGCTTGGTTTCCCTTAAACCTTACTATGTGTGTGGGGGTTTTGGGGAATTTTTACCCTGTGCCGGGGTCCCTATTCCAGGGTTATCTAATGAATTTTTTTTCACCACGTATAATAAAAATTTTTCGAAAAAGTGCAGCTGTCCCCTTAGAAAAAAACCCTGAAAAAAAGCCTTTGCAGCGGAACCCCAAAAAACTGCTTTTTACTGCAAAGCGGGGCCCAATTTGTGCTTACCAACCGCACTTTACAAGTGCGGCTTTTTTTTGTCTTGTGAATTATAATTTGGATTTTTTTTCCCCTCTCTTTTTTAAAATTTTTTTTTCTTTTTTGGAAGTGTTAAATTCTTTGCATTTTTTGGGCTTCTTTTTTAATTTCCCTTTATTTCCCTCCCCTTCAAACCCCTTATTTGAATTTTGCAAAAAATTTTAACCCCTTTATGAGTGCGGGAACATTTTCCCTTTTCCCAGAAAAGTGTATCCATCAGTCCCAAATCGACGGGGATTTACTGACAAAATCCCTTTTAAGATTTTCTTTTCTTCTCATACTTTTTTGGTTTCCCAATTGCCCAAAAGTGGAAAACCAAAACCCCCTTTTCCCCCCCTTTTTTTATGTGATCTTTTTGGTTTTTTTTAAATCCCAAACCCCCAAAAGGCCAAAAGGGGTGCAAAAACTTTCCCCTTCAATCATACAATAAAGTCAACAAAATGAGCAAAAACCTTTTGGGAAATGGTCATTCTTTGGGAAAAGGGGCCTTCGAACCCTGTCCCCTTTAAATTTACCAAAACATCCCATTTCCCAAGGACAAAAAAATTTACCCTCAACACTGTTTTGGGAATCATGGTAAACCTTTTTTCATTTTTTTTGGGCTCTCTGAATCCAAAATTACCTACACTTTTTAAACCGACAAGGTTTGGAGCAATTCCGGGATATAACGAAAATCCGGAAAGTTTCCCAAAAAACAAAGGGGGGGCCTTTCTTTCTTCATCACAAACCCCTTTTGCTTCAAACGACTTCAAACCCTAGAATCGAAAGGGTGAGAATTTTGTCTGGAAAAAGGAAGGGCGAAAAAAAACCCCTTTCCCTTTTGGGTTTTGGATTCTGCTACAGGAACCCATCGAAAGATAAACGGGGTCACAAATTTTTTTCCGGGATGTGGATGCAGTCTCACTAGAACCCAAAGGAAATTATTTTATTTCAAGACTTTAACCGACCTGCTAAACGAAAAAACAATGGCCCGCAACATTAAATTTGGGTTTTAAAAACCTGCATCAATTTCTTTCGAATCTTCAACGAGATTTAAAACCCCAAACCCCAAAGACACTTATCGCCCAATTTTTTATTTTTCAGAAAAAACCTAACATAGCAAAGCCGGTGTCCCTTTTTCAAACTCCCCGCTTGGGGTTCATTTGGGGTAAAAAAAAAAGGGAAAAAAAAACCCCAAAAAAGGGGACACAAAAAATCCCCCAAACCGTTTTTTTAAACAAACTTTAAAAACCAAATTTTTCTACTTTACTTGCTTAGCTCAAATCCCCTCACCTTTACAACATAACTTGATCCAATGTTGGGGGGGGAAATTTTGATCAGAACTTTCCCAAAACAAATATAATTAAACACCCCCTCTAAAAACGTTAGAGTACGACATAATCCCAAAACCGACGGGAAACAAAATTTACGGAGGCTTTATTTTAAGATTTTCCTTAAACAACATCATGAAAGGAAATTAGAAACTGAAAATCCCAATAAATTCACAAAGCGCGGGAAAAAAAAACGAAATACATCGAGAACTAATTTTAAATAAAATCAGAACCCAAATTGGAAGGGGGAAGCTATTAACCACTTCCCAAAAAAATTCAATCTGCTTCAAAAACAACAAAAATTTAAAAGGACACTCTGTCAACAACTAAAACACCCATTTTTTGCCCTAAAAACCAATAAAGTTGTCACGGCTGATTTTTCAAATCAAACGACCTTCAAAAACTGAAAAAATTTCCCCCCAAAAAGTAAAAACCCCACTCTGAACTTTATATTCCACCAAAAAAAAATTAGAAGCTATCACACCTAACCACCAAAAAACAGTCAATACCTGGGGTAAGGCCTGGGACGGCAAAATTCTAAAACCCTATCACTCCACAATGAAATACGTTACATACTTCTTTCAATCATTATCGACAAAAATCTTTTTCCCCAAAAATTTTTAAAAAAAAGAAAAATAAATTCCTACAAACAAAGAAAGGTGACACTCGGGAAACCCCAAACACAGACCAATCTCAATAAATTTCCACTTTTTTTCCAAACCTTTGGAAAAACCTTTAAAACAAACACACATTACCACCACCTTAAACATCCCAAATTTTTTCATCCAAACGGGTGGGGTTTTCCGACACAACCATTCATGCCACAAAACCAAATAAAACCGGTTGAGACTGGGAAACAGCTTTCAAAAACAAATTTTTTGGGGGTTTTCCTATTTATTGATTTCAAAAAAGCATTTGAGTGATAGCCCAACAACCTTCTTTTTAAAATTTTTAAACCCTTGGTAGGTTTAAACCCACAAGAACTCTTACGCTTTTTCACTTCCAATCTCACAAGAGCAACAATTGTAAAAATTTAAATTTACAACCTTCTTTTTCCTTTTAAAACATTTTTCCTTTTGGCTCCCACAAGGCTCTACTTGGGTCCCTATTATTCAAAATTTACAAAATTATCTCCCTCTCATTTCACATCCACCTTGAACTTTTTGCTGTTTTGGACAAACCCAACCCCACACAAACCCTTCGGGATTTTTACTGTTTTTTGCACAAATTTTACAAAAAAGGGGCAAAATTGGACTCGTGAAAGGGACGGGGAAACTAAATCAAATGTCGCTTAAACCCCTAAAAAAACAAAATCCATGTTTTAACACAACCAAGGCAAAAAAGACAAAATCCACCCCTTAATTTTCCCTCCTGTACACCCTTTAAAAATAAAACCCCTTGAACGGGTTACATCCCTCCAAAAGTGTTTAGGAATAAAAATTTGAAAACAAAATTTGGGGGCCAAAGCTCCATAACCTCACTAAAAAAAAAAATTTTTCACAAAATTTTTATCAACTCCCCAAAAATTTCCAAACCCTTTTCCTCACCTGAAATTCCCCCGGAACCCTTTTTTTCCATCCTCATTTTCAATCATACATGGGACTATGAACCCAAATTTCTATGGGACTGGCAGCGCAAAACACCTCAAACCTTTGGTTAAGCCTGCACAAGCGAGCATTTTCAAATTATCCCCCTCCTAAAAACTTAGCCCTTTTGGAAATTTCGGACAATAAAAAGATTAAATTTCCCTCCCATTAAGTCGGGTTTTAAATAAAAAAAAAGGGGCCCATAATGCACAAGATTGCTCTAAAAAAGGCCCCCTCAACTTTAAAGTTCCCCAGTTTCCAAAAAATTTCCTCAAGGCCTTCCACCCAAAATTAAAGGTCCCTTTTCCCCGAGAATTGATTTAAAACCCAAAATCCATTTAAAAAAATAAATGTTCCTGTCAATGGAACCCCCTCCCTGAATAAACCCAAAAAAAGGGCCCTTTTGCCTATCAACCTTAAAATTCCAAATTTATTTCAAAAAATCTTTTTGCCAGATTTGCTTACCCCCGCCCGCCTAAATCCACACCAATCCCCCAACCACCCTCTTTGCCTTAGGGGATGTCCCCTACTTTTTAAAAAGTGTTTTTAAATTTTAAATGCACATTTTAAAATTAATTTTTTTTTTTAAGTATGTTTATATGAAATATAATTGTGTGGTTTGGGGTTTTGTGTGGTGGGTGTGGTTTTTGGGTGTGGGGTGGGTTTGTTGTGTTTTCTTGCGTGGTTTTCCTTCAACCTCCGGGCCCTCTTGTCATTCTGTCAAAATTGCTTGAAAATTCTTAGGGTGACTTTTTCTCTCTCTCCCCTCCTCCCCCTTCCCTCTCCCTCTCTCTCTCCCCTTCTCTCTCTCCTTTTCTTCTTCTCACCCCCTCTTTTCCTCCCCTCTTTCTCATCTCTGGGCCCCTCTTCCCCCCTTTTCCCCTCTCTCTCTTTTCTCTCCCCACGGTTCTTCGGAAAACTTAAATTTTTTTTAAATCCAAAAGGAAACCCCCCCCCTCCCCCGTGGGGGACGGGGGCTTTTCATTTTTGCATTTCCCCCCTCCATTTTTGCTTTATTTTTTAACCCCCCCCCCCCCCTCCCCCGTTTTTTAAAAATTGGGTTTTGTTTTGATCTTTTTGGGAAATTTTTCTGTTTGTCAAATTGATCTAAAAAATTTTCTCTTATCGCCCCCCACTCTAGCCTTTTCTCTTTTTTCCCCCCCCCACCCCTCTCTCTCCTCCCCCTCTCTCTCTTTTCACTCTCCTCTCCCTCTCCCCTTTTCGTCCCCCTTTTTTCTCCCCTTTTCTCCCCTCTCTCCCCTCTCCTCTCTCTCCCCCGTCTCCCCTCGCCCCCTCTCTCGGAAAGGTTTCCCCCCCAAACTCCCTTCGCCCCTGCTCTTTTCTCCCCTTCTCTCTCTCTTCTCTCTCCTCATTCTTCTCTCTCCACCCTTCCTCCCTTCTCTCCCCTCCTCCTCCTCTCCCCCCCTCCCCTCCCTCTTCCCCTTTTCTTTTTTTTTTTTTTTTAAAAATTTTTAAACCCGGTTTTTAAATTTTTTCTAGTCATTTTTGCATGCTTCCTTTTTTTTGCCTTTTTTTTTATATTTTTTGGGAACCCTACCCCAGGGCGAGGATTTGGATGTAAAAAAGCACACCCTGCTTATCTTTTTACCTCGTAAATAAAGTATTTTGTCTTGTTTTGGTTTTGTCTCTCCCCTTCCTCTCTCCTCTTTTCCCCCCCCCCTTTTCTCCCCCTTTTTCCTCTCTCTCTCCCTCTCTCCTTTTCCTCTCCTCTCTCTCTCTCTCTCTCTGCTTGTTTTGTTTTCCCTTTTTGGAATTCATCATTTTTTTTCTTTTCAGATGCCCGGAAAAAAAAATTCTCTTTTCCTCTCTTCCCGTCCGTCTTCTCTCTCCCCCTTTTTCCTCCCCCTCGCCCTTTTCTCCTCTTTTCCTCTTTTCTCCTTTTTCTCTCCCCTCTCATGTGCGCGTGCGCACACACACACAAAACCCCACGCACGCACGCACCCACGCCCCCAACCCGCCGCACGCACGCCCCGCACACACGCACAAAACCACACACACACACACACACACACCCCAAACCACGAAACGCAGGGCCCCCCACGCACGCACACACACACACACACGCAGGGCCCCGGCCCCCAAAACGCACCAAACACACACCAACACACACACACACAAAACACAAAGGAAAAAAGGAGAGAAGAGTCATACCCACAAAGAGCGGGCGCGCGCGTGCGCGCATACACCAGCACGCCCCATACACGCGCGCACGCGGGGGCCACACACCCCAACACACACACACACACCCCACACACACACACACACACACCACACACACATTTTACTTTTTCCCTACTTTGCATTTTTCTGAATATTCTTCATTTTTAGGGTTTTTTTTAATGACCCCTCCCCCCTTAAAATAAAGCCCCCCCCCCCCCTCCACCCCCCCACCCTCCTTTAAACTCTGTCCTCCCTCCGCTTTCTTCTCCGGTAAAAAAAAAGTAGCGGAAAGGATGCCAGGTAACAGAGGGAAAAGGGCAGAGGGAAATTTGGGGTAACATTCACAGGTGTAACCCATCCCATAAAATTGAGGACGGACTTGTGACGCGCCCCCCTCCCGGCACCCGGCACTGAGAAAAGGGGCTCAGAGAATGCTGATGGGTTCTACAGCTGTCTTTCCATTTCCCCAAGGACTTTCTCCCAAAGGAGAGAAAAGGAAGCCCGGCAAATCCCCGATAAACTTAAAAAGGGTCAATTTTAACCCCTTTTCCTTTTTTTAAACGGGAAACCCGTCTTTTTTTTTTTTTTTTTTTTTTCCCTTTTTTTTTAATTTTTCCAAACAAAAATTCCGACTTATTTAATACGAAAAAAAACAAAGGGGTTTTAAAAAAAAAGGGGGGGGGGGAACGAAAAAAATAAAGAAGAAGGGGGGGGAGGGAGAAAGTAAAAGAAAGAAAAAAAGAAAGAAAGAAAGAAAAAAAGGAAAGAAAGAAAACAATTTAGCGAAAAAAACAGAGTTACGAAAAAAAAAACAGAGTTAGCGAAAGAAAACAAAATTAGCGAAAGAAAACAAGTTAGCGAAAGTAGAAGACTGCAAGAAAAATTTTTTTCCTCCCAAGGGAAAAAAAGGGAAAAAAAAATTTCAAAGAAAGTAAAAAAGTGCAAAAAAAACTTTTGTTTTGTTTCCAAAGGGGGAAAAACGGAAATTTTCTTTCTCCCCCCCCTGGGATCCCAGCGGCCCAAAGCCCTTTTTTTGGGTTGTTAAAGAAGAGAAAAGCTTTTTGTTTCCTCATTTCAGGGTAATAGAAAGTTTCTTTCCCTGCCCTCAGCGGGGGCCCTTTTTTGGGGCCCCAGGGGCCCCCAGCTTCAGGAAAAGTTTTGTTGTTTGTTTGCTTGCTTGCTTACCTGTTTTTTTTGTGTTTTGTTTTGGGTTGTGTTGTGTTTTTTGTTGTTGTTGTTGTTGTTGTTGTTGTTTTTTGGTTGTTGTTGTTTTGGGTTGTTTGGGCTTGTTTTTTGCCTCCTTTTTTGTTTTTTTTTTTGTTTTTCGCAGTTGCACCCAAACTTTAAACACCGCGGGGTTTTCTGGGTTTACTCAATACGCCCTTGAAAAAGTGACTGCTCCTTGGGGGTTTGCGGGTACGGGCGCTTAAAAAGGGGGACAGCTGGTGGGGCTGGGGACAACCCGGGAATGGGGGGTTGGGAGCCCACCTTTTAATGGCGCGGAAGCCGCAAACCAACGTAAACTAAAGATAGACTGCGGCCCGCCCGTGACCAAATTTTTTTTAAATAGGCCAACCGAAAGCACAGGGTGCCAAACGAATGCGTTTTCTGAAAATAGCTTGTTGATGGGTTACCTCCCTTGGGTGAAGCGTCAGTGGGCCCCTGAAAAAATTGGGAAATTGAAAAAATTGGTGGTTTGACATTCTTGCCTTTATGCAACGTCCTTTTTTTCCTGCAAGTTGTCATAACGGGTTTTTCTCTCGTTGAACGCATATTCTAATGCAACATAAAATGTCAGATACGATCATTTAAAGGGTAAAACGGTAAAAATTTTTCCTTTTATGTATGGGCCCGGGAGCCCCCGGAGGGAAATTTGTTTCTGCCCCGGCACCGCCTGGAGGATTTGTTCGGGAAAAGTGGGTTTAAAACAGAATTTTTTAAGGTTGTAAAATATCTCTCAAACTTATTCAGAACCAGGTTCTGAAAATCGGGCAAAAAACAAGAAAGATTATGTCTGTTTGGGGGGGGGGTTTGGGTTCAAGGGCAACAGTTAATAAATTTTCGAGGGGAAAACAAACAAAAGATTTTTGACAAAAAAAAAAGGGTTTGATTTAAACCCAAACTTGAAAAAAAACCCGGGACTTTTTTTTTTGGGCTTTGAAGACAAACAACAACAACAAAAAGATCTCTCAAATTTTCAAACTTTATCAGGGTCGAAATGAATTGACATATCGGAAAAAAATTCATTTAAAACCAAATTTGGAAAACCCAATTTTAGTTTAAAAAAAAAACCCTTCCGGGAAAAATTTTTTTAAAAAAAATTTTTTTAACAATTCGGGGAAAAAATTTTGTTGATTTCATAATTTTTTTAAAATTTAAACCCTACCCCTAAATTAAAAGGGATTCAAGATGAAACAATCAAGAATAATATTTTTTATGAATATTCCAAAATGGTTTTTTCTTGCACATTTTTCCCGGAAAAGAAACCAATTAAAAAAACATCGAAAAATAAACTCAAATATATGCAAAAACCAAATTCACACAAAGGGACACAGGGAAAAACAAGATACGGGGGCCCTTTTTTCTCCACCTTCCTGTAAAAGGGTCAGAAAAGTGGTTCAATTCTGGTGTTTTATGTGAAGAAATATCACCTTTTTTACTGGACACCCCACGAAGATCGGGTTTCCAAAGCCCTTTCTTTTTTCCCCCTTTATTTTGATTTTTCCTTTCTTTTTTTTTTTAAAAATAAAAACTTTTTCTTAAGAGTTGATTGCGAAAAACCTTGGCCCAAAGAACGAACGGTTTGTTGTTGTTTTTTGGTCGTCGGGTTTTTTAAAAACTTTTTTTTTTTTTTTCCCCCTTTTCCCCTTTTTAAATTAGAATTTGGGACTTTTTTTTGAATTTTAACATTGGGACTTAACCTTAGATAGCGGGATTCTAACGGTTTTTTTTTTCCACCCAATAAGTTTCCGGGCACCCGGGCGGGGTTTTGGGAACACCATAAATTTGCCCCTGTTTGAAACAGAATTTTTGTTCCCCACCCACCCCCCTCATTTGCTTCTTTTTTTTTTTCCCCCCCCCCCCCTTTCCACCCCCAACCCCTACGCTCTACCAACACATACGTGCCCCGTTTTTAAAACCTGCCCTGAACCCCAAAAGGCCCCTTTTTTAAACATGCAAACCTGGTTTAAACCCCAATTTGCGGGGTTTTGGAGGTCTTTCCCACATGACGGTTTTGGGGTTTTTCCCAGTACAACTCCAAAACGAATTTTTTCCCCTTTTGGTCTCCCTCCCTTTTCGCCTACTCAGAAATTCCCATTTCGTAGCATGGGAAGTAGACCAAATGGGAGTAGACAAAATGGGAGTAGACCAAATGGGATGTCACCTCCAAAACACCTGGTCACATCACCTCACATGTTAGGAGAGTGTTACTGCCGTCAAGGCACTTATGTTAATACCCGCGTCTGTTTGTTTGTTTGCATGTTTAGCAAAATGATGCAAGAACGACCGGACCGATTATAACGAAACTTGGCGGAATGACAAAACGTGGACCAAGGAAAAACTCGTGACATTTTGGAGGGGATCTGGGTCAGGCATATACTCAGGGTTGGAATCTAAATTAGGGTTTGTTTGGAGTTAGGAGGACTGTCCGACTATGTGGATGACTACGCTTTCCTATGTATGCCCTTCTGATGTGTGAATGTGATAAACTAGGGATTCAGATGAGAGGTCTCTAGTTGAAAAGCTGACAAAACACTGATGTAAAATCATTTGACACTGTTGTCAGACTAAAACTGTTCGCTGGTGACTTTTGATAACAGCATCACATAAGGGTGGAAGTGGAGGGAGTACATTTTGGTTGAAATGGTTTAAGGGTGCTACAGTCGGCATCCTGTTCTAGGTCCCTACCTATTTTTTTAACTTCGGGATTAGTTACTGGAATCTGCAGTGACAACCTTTACATTAAAACTGAAACACTGCAGCATTACTGAAAAAAGCCAAAATGACCCTCGTGGTTTGTGAGATCCAACATGACCCTTGTGGTTTTGTGAGATCAAACATGACCCTTGTGGTTTGTGAGATCATCCAACAATGACCCTTGTGGTTTGTGAGATCCAACATGACCCTTGTGGTTTGTGAGATCAAACATGACCCTTGTGGTTTGTGAGATCCAACATGACCCTTGTGGTTTGTGAGATCCAACATGACCCTTGTGGTTTGTGAGATCCAACATGACCCTTGTGGTTTGTGAGATCCAACATGACCCTTGTGGTTTGTGAGATCCAAACATGACCCTTGTGGTTTGTGAGATCAAACATGACCCTTGTGGTTTGTGAGATCAACATGACCCTTGTGGTTTGTGAGATCAAACATGTCTTTCGTGGTTGTGAGATCCATTTCAATCCTTGTGGTGGTGATCCAGACATCTCACTCTTGTGTGGTTTGATGATGAGATTCCCAACATCTTGTCGTGGTTGATGAGATCCGTTCTCACATCTTGTGTGTGTTGATAGATCCTCTCACATCTTGTGTGTGTTGATGAGATCCGTCTCACATCTTGTGTGGTTGATAAGATCCTTCCACATCTTTTGTGTTGATGAGATTCAGCTCACATCTTGTGTGGTTATGAGATCCTCTCACATCTTGTGTTGTTGATAGATCCATTCCACATCTTTTGTGGTTGATGAGATTCAGATCAATCTTGTGTGGTTGAGAGATCCAGTTCACATCTGTTGTGTTGACGAAATCCAGTTCACATCTGTTGGTTGACAAGATTCAGCCTACATTCTTGTGGTTGACGCGATTCAGTTCACATCTCGATGGTTGATGAGATTCACTTCACCATCTCGCTATGGTTGAAAGATTCACTTCACATCTCATGGTTGACAGATTCAGCTGACGTCTTGTAGGTTGATGGATTCAGATGACATCTCGCAGGTTGACTGAGATTGAGGTCCTCTCGATGTGTGGTTGACCATTGAGGGACAGAAGATTAGCGTACATCTGTGTGGTTGATGACCATTGACGGGACAGAAGATTGAGGTCGCATCTCGTGTGGTTGACCATTGACGGGACAGAGATTGAGGGAAGGAATGGAGGGGGGAGGGTAGAGCAAGGGATGAAGGGCAGGGGCAAGCCTGCTATGGCTGTGCATTTCTGCTCGTAACTCAGGGGTCTGTAATAACTCTGAACCACCTCCATCTTTTTTTTCTTTTCTCCTTTTCCTCTGCCCAAGTTACAGCCTTGGAAAAGCTGCCATTTCCATCTGTGACCCTAAAGCCCAGCTGTCCCTTTCCTTTACCCCAACCTTCCCGCCCCCCTCCCACCCCCACCCCCTTGCCATTCCAACCCCAGCCCCCACTTCAACCTCCACCTTCTTCCCCCTTTCTGAAGCTCGTCCTGTGGAAATTGTTCAGATGGGTTTGGCAGGCACCGGGCACCAGACAGGCACCGCCATGACCCGTTCTGCCCTTCTGCACTCGATAAAGAGAGACCATTCAGGATTTATCACGTGCGTCTTTGATGGCTTGGAGGAATGGAGCAAAGGCTCGGTCTGTATGACTGCTCTCTCTCTCTCTCTCTCTCTCTCTCCTCTCTCTCTCTCTCTCTCTCTCTCTCTCTCTCTCTCTCTCTCTCTCTCCCCCTTCTTTTTCTTCTTCTTCTTCTTCTTCTTCTTCTTCTACTTCTGCTTCTTCTTCTTCTTCTCTCTCTGTCTCTGTCTCTCTCTCTCTATGTCTGTCTCTCTCTGTGTCTCTTTCTGTCTCTGTCTGTCTGTCTGTCTGTCTCTCTCTTCTCCTCTCTCTCTCTCTCTCTCTCTCTCTCTCTCTCTCTCTCTCTCTCTCTCTCTCTCTCTCCTTTCACGATATCTGCCGATCTCGTGATTACCGTCGGATGGTCCTAGATTATCTCTTGCTTTGATTTAGTATTGACGTATGTTTCCTCTGTAATGCATTAAGTTAGATTGTTTTCATTGCAGATGGAATGCTGTAGTGCAATTTCCCTTTTGACCTCTTTCTTCTTTTCTTTCGTATGTATGTATGTGTGTGTTATATTTTTGTGTGCCCTTTGCAAGAACACTGCTAACTGCCCCCCCCCCCCCCCCCCCCCCCCCAATTGGCATGAAGGCCAGTTTGGCTGTTGTCAATAAAAATTGTCAGTTGTCATTCGCTCTCATCTCTCTCTCTCTCTCTCTCTCTCTCTCTCTCTTCTCTCTCTCTCTCTCTCTCTCTCTCTCTTTTCAAAAAATCGTTCATCTTCACCTGTTTTGTTTTTG
Organism: Conus ventricosus; assembly: GCA_018398815.1. Taxonomy (NCBI): domain Eukaryota; kingdom Metazoa; phylum Mollusca; class Gastropoda; order Neogastropoda; family Conidae; genus Conus; species Conus ventricosus. The sequence goes on along the minus strand of CM031624.1, from coordinate 42,965,487 downwards.
GATGGCCTACGTGTGGGTAAGTGTGTGTGGTGTGTGTGTGTGTGTGTGTGTGTGTGTGTGTGGTGCGTGCGTGCGTGCGTGCGTGCGTGCGTGCGTGCGTGCGTGCGTGCGTGCGTGCGTGCGTGCGTGCGTGCGTGCGTGCGTGCGTGCGTGTGGTGTGTGGTGTGTGTGTGTGTGTGTGTGTGTGTGTTCGTGCGTGCGTGCGTGCGTGTGCGCGCGTGTTGAGAGAGAGAGAGAGAGAGAGAGAGAGAGAGAGAGAAGAGAGAGAGAGAGAGAGAGAGAGAGAGAAGAGAGAGATTACACATGTTTGTAGATAATACTAAATGAAGGGTGAAGACATAATTGGGTTAATCCAATATTTAAACAGCCCAAAAACATGAAACGTTCCTATCTGTGTTTACCATGGATCTGACTTCTTCCACAGCTTTAACAATTCCAGAAGGTTCTGATGAGTAGAAAGGTCAAAAGAAAAGTGAACAAACACGACAAGAAGCCTACATACTAAATGTAAGAACAAAAAGGAAACTGTTTTTGTTTTTGTTACCTGAGATCTTGACAAAGGATGGAGAAACAAAACCAACACAGGACACAGCTCTACAAGAAACAATTTATTTGGTTGCCCATGACCGCAGCACTGTGTAGCTCTTTGTGTCAGACGCATATCAAATTTTCATCGACAGTTCTGTCACTTCCTCATTCATTCGGCCAGTCCTGTTCATGGTTCAGTAACTGCCCATTGTGTGACGATCTCTTCGTAACAACTGTCATTTCCTGGACGCTGTCGACGATTGGAACAAGGCAAAATCGCCAGCAAAGTTAAGAAGAAGAAGAAGAATGAAAGCATATTATGATGATGATGACAATCACAATAGTAATAACAATAGCAATAACAACAACAACAATAGTAATAATAATAACAAAAATAATGTAATAGCGACAATAACAATAATGATCATGATGATGACGATGATAATACGATAATAACAGTAGCAATCATTATCATAATGATCAGCGATAATGATAATAATAACAACAATAATTGCAATAACAATAAGAATAATGATGATAATAATAATAATTATAGTGATAATAATAATGATAATAATATCATAATCACCATCATCATCATCATGAGGAGGAGGATAACAATAACAATATGCGTTTATTTTAAGGTTTTATTTTTCCAAAACAACTGCCTCCAAGGGCTTTATGAAAACGTAACTCTAGCTGTTTATATACTCGCAAAGTTTCCAACATCACAAAAACTGCAATGATCTATCACATGATAGCTCCAGTCTTCTATTGCCACCCACCCCCAAAACAACGACCCAGCAAACCACCCCCTCACGCCCCCTCCATCTCCACCACACACGCGCGCCACACACACACACACACACACACACACACACACACACACACACACACACACACACACACACACAGACGCATATACACACACACTCACACATGCGCACACACACACACACTCACACACACACACACACACACACACACACACACACACACGCACACGCACATACTCATGCATTCACACACACACACACACACACACACACACACACACACACACACACACACACACACACACACCAAAAGTAATCCTCAGTGAGCAGTATTCATAAAACTATGAAAAAGAAACTGCCATCGTCACCAGCTGGTCGTGCCTAAATTGGGTTTCGTCTTAAGTGGGATTTAGTGATCATAGGGTGTTCACCTCGTGAGATTGGAGCAAAATGAAATCACCGGCCACACCAAGATAAAGGAACGGCTAAAACTAACACCCTGTAATCTGGCTGTTCAGACCATACTTGGGTCCTGTCCTTAACGGAGGGATTTATCCGTCCCTGGACGTTCCTCATCCCGAGGGATTGGAAGAGAAGGAACCGCCTGGCTGCACTGAGCCGGGTGAGATGAGAACAGTGTGCTGTCCCCCAGCTGCCTTCCTCTGCAGTCTGTGTGGACAGTGAGGCAGCAGCGCATGCTCTTCACCCTGGTCTTTCTCCATCCTGGAGGAAGGAGCTCATTGTCTGCACACGGGAACGTGGAGGAAGCGCTGCTGTGCAGGGAATAGATTGTATCTGACGGCATTTAGGATGGAGTTATGTGAGACTGTAAACTAAGTGGTCAGTTTAGTGTGTGTGTGTGTGTGTGTGGTGTGTGTGTGTGTGTGTGTGTGTGTGTGTGTGTGTGTGTGTGTTATGTGTGTGTGTGTGTGTGTGTGTTGTTTTGTGTTGATATTTCTAGTATTTGTTATTTAATGTGTAAGTGAGTCTTGTTACATCCACATGCCATGTTGTGTGTGTTGTGTGTAGTGAGTGTTGTGTTGTGTGTGTGTGTGTGTGTGTGTGTGTGTGTGTGTGTGCGTGGCGCGCTGCGCGCGCTCGCGCACGCGCCGCGCGTCGCGCTGTGTGTGTGTGTGTGTGTGTGTTGTGTGTGTGTGTGTGGTTGTTTCCTCAATTTAACGTCTTCTCACTAAAAGTGATATCAGACGATGTGTTAAAGGTGTGTGTGGTATGCGAATGTGTGCTTATGAAAAGATTGGTGGAGGGATAGGGGAAAAGCGTGTAGAACTTTGAATACTACTACGTAAGCTTATTCAAAAAAAAAAAAAAAAAACCGTAGATAAAACCAGTTAAAGTAAAATGCCAACTGGACTCTGTAAGAAACTTTGACTAACTAATCTGAGAAACGAATAATCATTCAACATTTTAGAGAGTGATGACGTCGATCTATCGGAAGTATCACCACCAGCCATGATAATCAAGTTCTTTGTTTTGGGGCAATGAATTAACAAATGTGAAACACTTAGTGCGTTTCCACACATACATCTAACATTTCTACTGAATTTTGTTTTCAGTGAATTTAAACGTAATCTGTGCATTAAGCTTCTTACGTCTCTAGGTATATGAGTTAGATACGTTTTTGCTGTTTTATTCTGTGCTCCAGAACTGTATGCAATACAGTTATGATAGTACTGAGATTCCGAGTTCTTTAAGGATTGTTGGAAGCTTATCTCAGTCTGTTTTCAATTAAGGAATAACATTCTGAAAGATAAGGTAATAGTGAAGTTGTGCTTTCCATATTTCTAGCTGCTCTTTTTGCTGCATGATCAACCTTTACATTTGATACAATTCCACAGTGAGATGGTACCCAATAAAACGTAACAGTGATCCCTTTAAGTGATAAATGATGAATGACATGGTTAATTTCTAATATAATTTCAAGTCGAATTTTTGAATTTTGGGACTGGAGGGCACCCAGAACCGATCTGCTATCGGTACACACAAGAATTCGACAAGAATTTAGGGGTAATGTAACAAAAATTCCAAAGACATCAAAATGGCGATGAGCTCTGCACTAAATATGGAATGATTTTTACCAAGATTATAGAGTTTTTCTACATTCAAATCTGGAATAATAAAAGCAGCACCTGCTTC
>CM031624.1:42954529-42957029 GCA_018398815.1 Conus ventricosus | reverse complement strand
TCTAGCCCATTTTAGCAAAGAACCGTCAATGCCAATGTTTCTAATTTAAGCAGCAGGCCCTCATGGTCAACCTTATCAAAGGCTTTAGTAAAAGTCTAATAAAATTGCATCTATTTGCTGTCTGTTATTTAAAACAGTTACTAAAATCATTGAGAGTTGTTATAAGTTGAGTCTCACAACTCCTTCGCTGTCTAAAACCATGCTGGGAATTATTTAAGAAGTCATATTTGTCAAGATGGTCCATTATGCTACTATATTTATGTGTTCAAGTAGTTTAGCTGATATGGATGTAAGAGATACAGGTCTATAGTTCTCTGCTTTTGTTTTGTCACCCTTTTTTGAATAAGGGAACAATGCTCGCATCTCGCCACTCATCAGTATTACCCCTGGTCCATGAAGCTTGGTAAAGTAATTGGTATAACCTCACTCAATTCATTGGCACATAATTTTTAAGAGCTTGCCAGGAACGCCATCGGGACCAGTAGCTTTTTTCATTAATATTGGTCATAACTTAAATACTCCTGCTTTGTTTACTTTGATGTTTTGCATTTCAGGGAGTTTATCATCATCCTTTAGTCTAACGTTAATAAAGGTTTGGGATTTGAGAAAACTGAACAAAACTGCTTGTTTAGTAAGTTTGCTTTACCTTCAGGGTCCTGTATTAGGTTATTCTGGTTGTTTCTCAGGTCTGGAATCCCAATGTTGTCCTGTCTCTTACTCCTTAGTAAGACCATAATTTCTTGTTTTGATGATCACCTTCCGAAATCATCGAATTAACATAATTGGAGTGAGCAAGTCTACATTCTCTCTGACACCGTCTCTTAATATGTTTATACCTAACCAGTAATCTTTCTGAATTAGGATGTAGTTTCAATTTCTTAAAGAAACGATGTTTCCTTCTCAACAAACGTTTAGTTTTTGTAGTAATCCATGGCTGGTGGTTCTTGCTTGAAGTTATTTTAGTAGGTATGTTGTCATCCTAATAAATTCCAAGTTAGATTTTATACACTTCCAAAGGTCACTGACATTATCTTTAACACTATGGGACCTCAAAAAAAGACGGCTGAAATCACGAGTATCCCTGCGCAATTTTGGTAAATCTGCTTGGTTCCAGAGTCTGATGGTACGTTAGGGGTTTTCTTCGAAAGGGTTGAAAGTTGCTCTCTAAGAGAACTATATCATGATCACCCAGGCCTGCAATTAATTCCTGATTGCCTAAGCGCCTGGACAATGGTAAAAAATAAATCCAGGAATGCCTTACCACGAGTTGGTGATTCAACTGACTGTACTAATCCAAGTCTTTGGTGCATCAAAATCTGAGTATTAATATTTTTACTGTATTGATTACCAGTATGGCATCTTCACTCCAATCAATATCTGTAAGTTAAAGTCTCCACCAATCCATAATATTGCCTTCCTATTGGCCAAAACAATATTAGAAATGTCTCTGCAGATAGACGAACATACATTTTCATCTGAGTCTGGAGGTCTGTAAACTGATCCAACAATGACAGGTCTCTATCTTAAAATTAATCCTACAAAATAAACTTTCACTATTTTTCCCTGATATAAAAACTCACTGGCTAAGTTTCTCCTAATGGCAATCAAGACTCCCCCCACCTCTTTTTCCAAGTCTGTCCTTCTATAAATATCAAAGTCCTCCATTAGAAGTTCGCTGCTGGATGTTCCAGTTTCTAGCCAAGTTTCTGTTCCAATTACAACATCAATGTTTTTTTCGGTGACTAAATTACTGAGTTCTTCCTTTTTCTTTATAAGAGATTGAAAATTTACAACTATGCATTTAAGTTTATCTTTTTCTCTTAATGATTTGGGTTCCGTTGCACTTTATGATTTGGGATTTTATCAGTTTTAGAATCAGGGTGGATGCAAACTTAGGACAAAATTTCAAGTTTTCTTTTGGGGATCGGTCTGGTGAGATAGGGTCAAAAAGGTTGCTTTCTGAGCTGCAGTTTTCAATAGAATCTTCAAAAAGTCTTCCGTTGGTCATCAAGAGTTAGATTAGCTGCTCTGTAGTTTTGAGCGTATTTGTGTGTACTGGCACACCAAGTGCCAACTTAACAGCCTACTATCTATGCTTTGTAATTTTTTTAGCAGCGTCTGTGGAGCTAGAAAATAAACCTCTTGACCATAAGTTAATTTCGATCGAACTAAACTGGTAGCAAGGTGTAAAAGTGTTTGAGTATCTGTCCCCATGACTGAGCATTAATTATTTTGAGAAAATTTAATCTTTGTCTAGCTATTACTTATTAGTGTTCAATATGATATCGCCACTTTTAACTTTGGGGTTAAATAGACTCCTAAAATTTTACAGCTTTTGAATATTTAAGAGTGTTGCCTTTTATAACAAGCTGAGGAGGATGCTTTGGAGCATCACCATTAATAAAAAGCATTAATGTGTCTTTCCCGAAAGTTTCAAACATTTCTTCATGTATAAATCTCACGACTATAGTTTAAGGGCTCCATTTCTTTCATTTTTTTT
>CM031624.1:42953298-42954429 GCA_018398815.1 Conus ventricosus | reverse complement strand
CCCCATCTTTTTTTTCTCTTTTTTCCCCCTCTGCCAGTTACAGCTTGGAACCTGCCATTTCCATCTGTGTCCCAAAGCCTGCGACCGCTTTCACTACCTTCCCTTGCCATTCCACCCCTTTCCACTCCACCTTTCGCCCTCTCCCCCTTCCTGAAACTCGTTCTGTGGTGATTGCTCAGATGGGCTTGGCAGGCAGCGGGCACTACACGGGCACAGCCATAACCCGTTCTGTTCTGCTGGACTCGATAAGGAATGGCCATTCAGATTTAAGCACGTGCAGCCTGGATTGCTTGGGGCGATTGAGCAAAAGCTCTTTCTGTTTAACTGCTCTCTCTTTCTCTTTCTCTCTCTCTCTCTCTCTCTCTCTCTCTCTCTCTCTCTCTCTCTCTCTCTCTCTCGTTTGCTTTTTTAGGCCTACATTCATGTGCGTATGTATGTGTGCGTCTGTAGGTGTGGATGTGTGTGTGTGAGAGAGAGGAGAGAGAGAGAGAGATGGAGAGGAGAGAGGAGAGAGAGAGAGAGAAGGGGGTGGGAGAAGGAGAGAGACAGAAGGAGAGATAATATACATTTTTATAGATTATATTAAATGAAGGTGTGAAGGCATAATCAGGTTAAGCCAATATTCAAACTGTTCAAAAGCTTAAAGATTCCCGTATATGTAGCACATTGACCGAACTTCTCCCAAAGGTTCTACGATAGTGGAGATATCTGGTCAGAACATTCTGAACGTGAAAGAAAACACCATGTTCTGTATCTTTTGTAAATTCAGGATCTTGACAGGTAACAATGAAATGAAAACGACACATACGGGCGTACGAGCCTAGCTATAGAAAACATTTCATCGCTTGTCCATGACTGCAGCTCCACAGAAGTCATTGCAACAAATACAAGTCAATTTTCCTCTACAGTTTTATCATTTCCTCGTTCGTCTAGCCAGTCTTGCTCATCTCAGTCATAGCCTATCGTGTAACAGTCATCTCAGTCATAGCCTATCGTGTAACAGTCATCTCAGTCATAGCCTATCGTGTAACAGTCATCTCAGTCATAGCCTATCGTGTAACAGTCATCTCAGTCATAGCCTATCGTGTAACAGTCATCTCAGTCATAGCCTATCGTGTAACAGTCATCTCA
>CM031624.1:42918298-42925798 GCA_018398815.1 Conus ventricosus | reverse complement strand
GGATGGGGGGGGGGGGGGAGAGGGGGGGAGGGTAACCCAATGACTTGAGTTGACTTGGGCTGCGGAGGCTGATACCTTTGTGAGTTGGCGCCGTTCGTGGGGTTGGAAATTGACGGTTTGAAAACCCTGTCTGTCCATGCAACACTAGCTGGGTATCTGCTTCAGTTCAGGGAAGCTTAAGGTGGCAGAAAGAGAGGGACAGACTTCATGTTGGGTCACAGCATGCTCCACAGCACACGGTGAACCTCCAACATTTCACTTTCTCTCCCATCCTCATTGCTCTGTGGGACTTTGGCCTTAATCTGAACACATTCAATAGGGATTTGATTTGTGTTCTGGATAGCTCACCCGATCGTTGATAAGCACATGATGTGTATGTATGTATGTCCGTGTAAATATACATGTATAGAGGCAGTAGTAAGCAAACGGGATATCACAGAAGCAAACGCATGTCTACTGATTTCAGTTACATTCTAGATGTCTAGAGTGGGGTTTGTAATGCCTGTGTCGCATGGCTTTCGTAAAACGAACCTGACGTGCCGAAACAAGAGCGCAGCGCAGTGTTTGTTGTGTATCCTGTCTGACATGTGCCGTAAGAAGTGAATTTTTATGTGTGATTTTGTGCGTGTTTCATTTAATAATAATAATAATAATGGGGATTTATATAGCGCCTTCCACGGCACAAGGCGCTTTACAAAGGCAGAAAAAATGCAATTGCTAAATGTAAAGAAAATGCATTGAAAAAAAAACGGCTCAAAAATGAAAAACAAAGGCTCTCTCTCATTCTCTCCCACGCGCACACACACTCTCACGCACAGACACACAATACACAACAGCCGCAACAAGCACAAACTACTAAGCAATCCACAAAATAACAAAAGTCAATCAACTATCTGGTAATGACTGTCTTCTTAGTATTGTTTGAAAAGGTAGGTTTTCAGGGAGGTTTTGAAGGAAGAAAAGGTTTGAGAATGTCTTAAGTCATAGGGGAGTTTATTCCAGAGTTTGGGAGCTGCGTATGAGAAAGCTCGTTCGCCATGCTGTTTACGATGGGGGCGGTAACTGGGAAAGCGGAAGGTCCTAGTGTCGGTGGAGGAGCGGAGCGTACGTGATGGGACATATACTTGAAGGAGATCGGATAGATAGGCAGGGGCATCGCCAGTGAAAATCTTGAAGCAGAGACAACAACATTTGTATTTAATTCTTTCTTCAACGGGGAGCCAGTGCAACTTTTTCAGGAGAGGGCTGCAGGGTTGGGTCCTAGGAGATTTGCAAATGAGACGGGCTGCAGAGTTCTGTACACATTGGAGGGGTTGGATGACAGTTGAGGGACAGCCAAGGAGAACACAGTTGCAGTAATCTAGCCTTGAAAGGATGTATGATGAAACGAGAGTTTTTGTGGCGTCTTCAGTGAGATAGGGTCGAATAGCAGCAATTCGTTTAAGTTCCATGTAGGCTAACTGACAAGTTTTTGTGACATGCTGTTTCATCGAGAGGTCACTATCAAGGAGAACACCAAGGTCACGAACAGTGTTTGAAAATTCAATAGTGCTGGAACCTAATGTCAAAGAAGAAGGGAGCGGATCGGGGCCATGATGTGACCGCTTTAAAAAACGGATGGCTCAGTCTTCTCACAGTTTAAATTTAAGTTATTTGCTGACATCCAGGTCTCAATATCAAAAGAACAAGATTGAAGAGTAGAAACAAGGGGTGAGTAGTCATCGATGACGGGGGGGAATGGAGCAGCTGGTATCATCCGCAAACATTTCGTGCGTGTTTCTGGTTTTTCGAAATGTGTTACTTGGTCTCATGAGCCAATTTTTTATTCGCCCCGAAATCAAATAGACGAAAGTAGAATTCTTCAAATTTTAAAACATGCTACCGTTTCTTTTCTGATCGATTTATTCTGAACCCGGTAGCCCTGCAGAAGGTGTGAAGAAGAGTAAGGTTTGGACATGGAGCAGGCTGCTGACCTCGCAAGAATATTAATTCGGTGCACCATTCGGCAGTATTGCCATGGGCATCTTTATTATTGCATGACATGCTCACAAGATACAGCTTCCAAATACGCGTTGCCGCGAATGTGGTGTGGCTGTATACAAACTTGTTTTACCTGGAAAGATCGTCGTGGGACGTGCGGAACATTGTCGTGTGACATGGAAGTTTCAGGTTCAGTGTCATCCGGGAGGCGTCACTGCGTAGGGACTACTCCATATACGCTACCCCACATCTGCCACAATTTTCCAAGCCCACTCTGGCGCATAATTTAAAGCTGAGGGATAAATGAATTAATGACTAAGACGAGAGAAGAGGGTTTCATGGCAACGACATAGGGGACGTCTGACTTGCACATTAGACCAACACGCTGCCGGACCTTGAAAACATTCTTGTATTGCATGACATGGAAAAAATTCTGTATTGCAGACAGGAAACATTCTTGTATTGCATGACATGGAAACTTTTCTCGTATTCCCATGCAACCGTGGGTGTGATATGAAGACGTTGTAGAGAAATGGAAAACATTGTCGTGTGTGGTGTGGGCGGTAATTTTCAAATACGTTGCGCAAGCCTTCCTGTTCCTACATGAGATGATTAGAAATGGGACCCGTGACATTTCAAACGTTTGTAGTATTTGTGAAAGATTCCCCTCTCTCTCTCTCCCCTCTCTCTCTCTCTCTCTCTCTCTCTCTCTCATCTCTCTCTCTCTCTTCTCTCTCTCTCTCTCTCTCTCTCTCTCTCTCTTGTCTATCTGTCTTTCAGTTTGTTTGTCTGTCTGTCTGTCTGCCTCTCTCTCTCTTCTCTCTCTCTCTCCTTCTCTCTCTCCCCCTCCCCTCTCTCTTCTCTCTCTCTCTCTCTAACGCTATGTGTGTGTGTGTGTGTGTGTGTGTGTGTGTGTGTGTGTGTGTGTGTGTGTGGTGTGTGTGTGTGTGTGTGTGTCAGTTTTGTGTGTGTGTGTGTGTGTGTGTGTGTGTGTGTGTGTGTGTGTGTGTGTGTGTGTGTTATCTGTCGTTAATTACGTCTGGAAAAAAAAAGTTATCGAAAATGCTATCGTCTGTGGGGCATTTTTTACTGAATAGCGTATCTTTGCTTTTGTTTTGTGTTTCTATTTGTTTTTTGGCTTGTTTCCTACCCCGCCCACAGGCTGTTTCAGTCCATTCTAACAGAAGGGGTCTGATGGAGGAGAACCTCCGAATAATAGACCAGCCGTAATAAAACTTAGCTACCCCACCGGGGCGGTACGTTTTTACCTACGTCTGTTGGTTTGTCTGTATGTCTGTCACAGAATGACATAAACTCTGCTGAACCTATTTCATCCCCCCCCCCTCCCCTCCACTATTAGATTCTTCGTCTTTGTCTGACTTTACTCAAGTTTAAAAAAGGCTGTGCCGTCTTGAATGAAAGTTACTCTGTTTAGGGCTGTGTTAGGTTTTCTTATGGGAGCAAGACTTACCCTACTTGTTTATGCTTATTTCAAAGTACATTAAAAATCGGCTTTTGGGACTCGTATGAACTCTCCAACGTTTTTTTTAATTTAAAGATGAAAGAGAATGCGTGTCTACGTCTTACGCAGCTTAGAACCCCGTAGCGCATACTGAAGTCATTCACCACTTCCTGTTGATCTGATTGGCTCCCTGTGTGCTTCTCGTTCCCGGATTGGCTGTCTGTTGGTCACACGTTTGTTGTGATGGTGGGTTTTAAAAGTCAAGTTCGAGCACAAAACACACGTGCACCCCACACGGTGGTTCACGCGCGGGCAAAAGGCTGCGTGCAGGCCATGGGCAACCCCCATTGATTAGTGACGAGAAGAAGCTGCGTTGTGGGGGCTACCCGAGGGCAGCCCACCCTTAAAGCAGCCTCTTGTAGTGTGGGGATGACTGTGGTCCCAGACATGGTCATTGACTTTCCTGAGTTAACTGCACTCCGAAAAAGGTGGTGTGTGTGTGTGTTTTGTGTGTGTGTGTGTGTGTGTGTGTGTGTTTTGTGTGTGTGGTGTGTGTGGTGTGTGTGGTGAGGAGAGAGAGAGAGCGGAGAGAGAGGGGGAAAAGAGAGGAGGGGAGAGGAGAGAGGGGAGAGGAGAGGGCGGTCGTTATACGTTTTTTTCCCTACACTCCCGATCTATACCCTTTTCTAATGGTTGTGATCCTAGTAAGGGTTTTCCTTGGCGATCCATTTCCTGGGAAAGGGGTGGCAACGTAACAACAGATAAAATCAAATTATCCATTGACGGGGGGGGGGGGGGGGGGGGGGGGGGGGGGGGGGGGGGGTCAAAAACTAATTCAGAAGGTTCTTTCTGTCGGCTGGGTTTTCTTTTCTGTTTTATTCGTTTTATTTCTAAACAATAAATTTTCTTTTCTTACCTGTGGCTAACGCAGTCGTTGCCTTTTAAAAAGAATGATCCCGTTTTGTGAGCATGTACACCTTTCATGATGGGACCAGTTTGGCGATAACCATGATTTGCACGTGGAAGCATGATCTATACCCCTGCCTCACCTGTGGTTGGCTTTTTTCATCACGTGGTGGGTTATTACCGGAAAAGGACTAATAAAATTGCAATATTTAAGATGGCGTCTGTATGCGAACTTTTGTTTCCCCTAAAATGTTGCTGGGCCATATTTTCCGGGCAGCTTCGCAAAAAGAGGTGTGTCATATTCCAATACTAAAAGACAGAGAGGAGGAGTCTTCGTGTACAATTCTGTCGCACTAGTCTACAGTTTTGAACTACATATGTGCACAACAAGTGCTTGCTTACACTCATCCTTAAATTCATTGGGAACATTTTTTTATATATATCTATAACATCCTTTGCGTGGGTATCAGCAGTGCTTTCTTTGAGGGGACAATTTCAGTCAAAACGTGGGTGTCAGTGGGCCTTTCTTTGAGGGGACAATTTCAGTCAAAACGTGGGTGTCAGTGGGCCTTTCTTTGAGGGTAGATTTCAGTCAAAACATGGATATTACTTATCCTTTCTTTGAGGGGTAAATTCATTCGGTTGTAAGTTAATGGATTTTTTCCCAGCTTCAAGCAGATTGAAACGCTATGTTCTTCGTGCTCACGCGCGAGTGCACGCCCGCACACACAAACACACACGCGCGCGCACACACTTGCACGCACCGCACACACGCACGTACGCACGCACAGAGAGAGAGAGAGAGAGAGAGAGAGAGAGAGAGAGGAGAGAGAGAGAGAGAGAGACAGACAGACAGACAGACAGAGAGAAAGAGAGAGAGCTATCAGGAGGATGAAGAATGCATCTTGCTGAAATTGAAGAACGTATACAATATAAAGGTGTACTAAACCACGGTAGCTTTGAACTGGTTTCATATAATGCACAAGTGAAAAAACAGGTTTGTGACGTTTCAGATCATAAAAAGCATGCAATGAACTAAAAAAAAATTATTTTTTTTTTAAAGTGCCGCACTTGCTTGCACACAGGCACACTCAAATAGAGACAAAATATAAAACACGTTTTGAAAAAGAAAGAAAGAAGAAAAGCTCCAATACCCTAAGTACGCCGTTTTTGATGGTTGTTTTTTCCCCCTCTGATCAAATGAAAGAACTTATGACTTGAAATAGACTCCAAGAAATGGCCCATCGATTCGTTTGACTCTCTGTGAACACAGAACGTATCAAAAACTGACTGTATTTAAACCCCCACCACAGGATACAGGTTCACTGCGCCGTATTGGAAAACTGTCACCTCTGGATCTGTTTCCTCGACCTCTGTTTCTCATAGCCGTGGAAAATCATGCTAGTATCTGGAAGACGGAAAAAAAAACAAGAAAGAAAAAGAAAGGAGAAAAGAGAGAAAGCTCAGATTTCCCTTCTTGACATCATGCAATGACCTTTGTTTGAGCAAAATGGCAAACATGGCGGCGTCATGCATCGATCCTCTCTCTGTATGGTGGTTCGCTCTTAACGGCGGGGGGGGGGGGGGGGGGGGAGCCTTTGCAGTCCGTACTTGCTGAACTGAGGAGCACAAGAGCATTAGCTTCACAATAACGATAATGATAATAATGATTATTTATGGCGCTTAAGCTTACATCATAAGCCCTAAGCGCTTACAAATAATAATGATTATTTATGGCGCTTAAGCTTACATCATAAGCCCTAAGCGCTTACAAATACAGAAAATGTTAAAGAAAACATAAATGAAACCAATAAGAAGATGAAATTGGAATAAGTACTTGTGAAATGATGTGGAGCAGAAGAAAAATTTTCCAGTGAACAATAAAGTTGACTGAATTGATCGAACTGAATTGAATAAGTACCATACACCCACAAACAAGGGAGCATGCCGCACTTCTCGGTCCTCTGCTCCTTCCTAACCCCCTCCCCCCCCCCCCCCCCCACCTCCCACCAATACCCCCTCACCTCACCTCCCTTCTCCGCCCCCTCCCCTCCCTCCGCCCTTCCTATGTATTTTCCGCCCACTCCCCCCCCCGCTCTGCCCCCTCCGCCCCCCTCACCTTCAACTTCCACCCCACCCCACGCCCCACCCCTTCCTGCCCTGTTTTCCGTATTCTCCGTCCCTTCCGCCCCTCCTTCCCCCCCCCCCCCCCCCTCACCTCCGGCCCCGCCCTCTTCCTTTACCCGTCTCCACTCCTCCTCCCATGTGCCCCAGGTCTCCTCTTTCTTTCCCCTTTCCTTATCCCCTCCCTTTCCCCGTCTCCCTCCTCCCTCCCATGTGCCCCAGGTCTCCTTCTTTCTTTCCCCTTTCCTTATCCTCCCTTTCCCCGTCTTCCCTCCTCCCTCCCATGTGCCCCAGGTCTCCTTCTTTCTTTCCCCTTTCCTTATCCTCCCTTTCCCCGTCTCCCTCCTCCCTCCCATGTGCCCCAGGTCTCCTTCTTTCTTTCCCTTTCCTTATCCTCCCTTTCCCCGTCTCCCTCCTCCCTCCCATGTGCCCCAGGTCTCCTTCTTCTTTCCCCTTTCCTTATCCTCCCCTTTCCCCGTCTCCCTCCTCCCTCCCATGTGCCCCAGGTCTCCTTCTTTCTTTCCCCTTTCCTTATCCTCCCTTTCCCCGTCTCCCTCCTCCCTCCCATGTGCCCCAGGTCTCCTTCTTTCTTTCCCCTTTCCTTATCCTCCCTTTCCCCGTCTCCCTCCTCCCTCCCATGTGCCCCAGGTCTCCTTCTTTCTTTCCCCTTTCCTTATCCTCCCTTTCCCGTCTCCCTCCTCCCTCCCATGTGCCCCAGGTCTCCTTCTTTCCTTTCCTTCCTTTTCCTTTATCTCCTTTTTTTCCCCGTTTCCCCTTCCTCCTCCCTCCCATGTGCCCCAGCCCCCCCCCCCGTCTCCTTCTCTTCTTTCCCCTTCCTTTCCTATCTCTCCCCTTTCCCCGTCTCCCTCCTCCCTCCCATGTGCCCCAGGTCTCCTTCTTTCTTTCCCCTTTCCTTATCCTCCCTTTCCCCCGTCTCCTTTCTCACCCGTCCCCTTTCCCCGTCTTACAACGCAACCCCCCCCCCCCCCCTTTTTTTTTTTGCGTCAGACCCAGTTCGAATTTCTTGA
>CM031624.1:42903298-42913298 GCA_018398815.1 Conus ventricosus | reverse complement strand
TCCGAGTAAACTGACGCGATATTTCTCTGTCAGATAAAATTGACGCGATATTTTCTCTGTCAGAGGAAACTGACGCGATATTTCTCTGTCGGAGGAAACTGACGCGATATTTCTCTGTTAGAGGAAATTGACTTGATATCTACCTTGTTCAGAAAAAAAAAGAAATTGACGAGACATCTACCTCGTTGCTGAAAGTGAAGCGATGTCTTACTTGCTCAGTAAAGTAATACAGCAACGACCTCTTTTGAGAACACTGACGTTCTGTCTACCTCGTTAGATTGTGCAACTATACGGACTCAAGCCTAGCCCCAGTACCATTGATACATCCATGGGTCCTCAAGAGACTGCCCATGTGCACAGCAGAGTCTATCGTGACAGACCCAACAACAACATTTCCCTCGTGTACCGTGTCATCCACACACGAGTGTGAAGTCACCGAGCGCCAATGAGCTTGTCACATCGCCCCCTCGTCCCCAGCCCGTGCGCATGACTTATTCATCCCGCATCCCTCGCGTGACCAGGGGATATCCGGTGTTCTTTGCAGGAAGTGAGCAGCGCGTACAATCCGCGTGATAGACAGCGCGCGCAACTCCAGTCTTTTGTCAGCGGAGACTGGGTATTAGTGGCCCTTGTCGCTGTGGATTAGAGGAGGTGTGCAGACGAAATGGTTTATTGAGTTTGCGCGGGAAATGACACGTGTTGGAAACAGGAGAAGCACGCAACGATGATTATTTTGAGAAAATAAATAAATGAAAAATACAGAGAGAGAGAGAGAGAGAGAGAGAGGAGAGAGAGAGAGAGAGGCAAACTAAAAGTAGGCTGAACAACAAAAGAGGCTGAAACGTTGAAACTGGGGAGTGTCAGTTTTTAATTCTTTTCTTTCTCCAGTGTTCACTGCAAAACGGTGGTTTCTCAAGTCTTATCTTAAACCAATTGGAAGAACCCTCTACAAAGGCTGAATGGATGCTGGATCTGCTACGTGAACTAGATGCTGGATCTGCTATGTGAACTAGATGCTGGATCTGCTACGTGAACTAGATCTGCAGCTTGGATCAGCATCAAGATATAACGAGTTGATTTTAAAACCATATTCTTTCCACATGTTTGGTTGAAATCCCCTTCAATGATTTTTGCGTAATCTTAATTACAGTTCCAGAGCCTCCTGTAATAGAACCTGCACCAAAATTTAACTCTTTCTTCTGCTGATCACCTCCCATCTTTCCACCAAATCTCGCTCATATTGATGCAGTGTTTTTTTTTCCCGTAATCTTCTTTACGCACATTCAGACAAACCAACCAGAAAAGTCGTACCGTCCTTTGGCGATGGTAAAGATTGAATGGCATTTCACATACTGCACAAAAATTGCGGGAAAACGTGAACTTGGCTATGACCAAGTTTCAGCAACCTAGTCTGCAGTTCACCTTCTTTCTGTCTAAAGTCTCCTTGTCAACATTTATCCTGTTTGTTATCAGAGAAGAGGTGGATTTTAGGCAGAAAGAGAATGAGAGACCGGATTGTTCAAAACAGTGTTTTTCTCTAGTGCGCGTTGTATGCAAAGTTTTGTGCAGTGCGTGAAGTATACGGAGAGAGGAATTACCCGTAATACCCATGACCATTTTACCACAGATCCCACGCACCAAAGTTCATGTGCAGTGTCTGTAGCTTCGTCACTCTCACTTCTTGTCCGACTCGTTGCAGGATATTCCGCGTGCATGCGACATTTTACCTGACGTGTGATTTAGGTTGGCATAGTCTATTAAAGCTGTAAATGTAATGTGGTTTCAATCTATCCCAAAACCTATTCTTTCTATCAGAAGATTAAGATCGATTCACTGATTTATAGGATATCTATATATTTTATATGTTATGAGAGAATTGTGTTTTGAACGGGTGCACGCAGCACGCGACAGTTACACGCACATCAAAACATCGCGCATGGTACGCGTGCCCTCCTTCTCCCCAAGTCCGCCATGATTTATTCATACCGGCATCCTTCGCGTGACCAGCGGATATCCGGTTTACATGGCAGGAAACGAACAGCACCAACAAGCAGTGTGGTGGACAGCACGCGCCGCTGCAGGTGGTTGTCAGCACAAACCTTCAGTGGCCCTTGTCGCTGGGAATGAGAGAGGGGAGGTGCGCAGAGAATGGTGAATGGACTTGGCGCGGAACACGACACGCGACGGGAAAGCCAATGGGGAGAAACACGCACAGGTTGTTACTTCAACTGAGAAAACAAACAGCAAGTAAAGTGTAGGATACTAACATGGGTAGCGACCAGTTTAAGTTGCTTTTTTAAGTGCTTTTGTTTTTTTGTGTAGCAACTGTAGCCTACATTTGTGTTTTGCGTTGATTTTACATTTAGATTGAAGCCCATGCCGACTTCAGTACATACGCAGGGAGAGCGGTAAACATCACGAGGACAGCATAAGGAGGTAAGCGATCTAACACTACACTGATACCTCCAGAACGACAGCACATTAAGACGGGCGGTAAATTTGTCGGAGTTAAATGGCAAGCGACCAGGATTTGAACTTCTTTACCATCTGAATGTGGGCTCTGTGTTCTTGTTCACTGAACTTTTCAGCCGCCATCCCCCCCCCCCCCCCCCCCCCCCACATCAGCCCCCCACCCCACCCCTTTGTGTACAGTGGCAGATAGTAAGATTAACGTCCTATTCACGCCAGGCTCCCAAAAGCGATCTGATCCCAGACCATGGCCGCCATGGAAGTCGTGAACGTGCGCTGGTTACATTACGGTTTAACGTCTACCAAAGGTAGTATGACGGACGGAATTTACCACACCAAGAGAGAGAGAAAGAGAGGGGGGGAATTGAAGGGAGGGGGGGGTGGGGTGGGCGAGGAAGTATCTGGCACTATAAAGGACATTACCAAACAACACGTTTTAAGAATGGCAGCGGACATGGCAACCGTTTAAGTCTGGTCGCCAGGACGGTTGGACAAAAACTTTGTATTATCTCCGAGTCCAACCCAAAAGGGTAATACGTATGAATTTCTTCCGTTTACCTTGCAATATACATCACTGGTTATCCCGTCCATCTTATCTCTCTACCTTGCAATACATTAATACCGCTGCTTATCCCAATCAATCTTTCCATTTACCTTGCAATACATTAATACTGCTGTTTATCCCAACCGATCTTTTCATTTACCTTGCAATACATTAATACCGCTGCTTACCCCAACCAATCTTTTCATTTACCTTGCAATACATTAAATACCGCTGCTTACCCCAACCGATCTTTTCATTTACCTTGCAATACATTAATACCGCTGCTTATCCCAACCAATCTTTTAATTTACCTTGCAATACATTAATACCGCTACGTTTCCCAACCAGTGTTTTCCTTTTATCTTGCAATATATTGATACCGCTACGTTTCCCAACCAGTTTTTTCCCTTTTATCTTGCAATATATTGATACCGCAACGTTTCCCAACCAGTGTTTTCCTTTTATCTTGCAATATATTGATACCGCTACGTTCCCAACCAGTGTCTTCCTTTTATCTTGCAATATATTGATACCGCTACGTTCCCAACAAGTGTCTTCCTTTTATCTTGCAATATATTGATACCGCTATGTTTCCCAACCAGTGTCTTCCTATTATCTGCAATGAATTGATACCGCTGCTTATCTCCACCAATCCCAAGCAAGCTGACAAAATTCGGCGAATCACGTAGCCTGTTCTCTCTCTCTCTCTCTCTCTCTCTCTCTCTCTCTCTCTATATATATATATATATATAATATATATATATATAGAAGAAGAGAGAGAGAGAGAGAGAGAGAGAGAAGAGAGAGAGAGAGAGAGAGAGAGAGAGAGGGATACATATATACTATATAGTAATCTAAAAGAAAAAAAGCAACAAGAACAACAATCTGTCGTGGTTATAAATGAAATTTTCGGCTATATTTGCCTTCTTCAGCAAATGACATCCTCCCTGAGGGGCCAGCAGGTTAAGTAGTGAGGGAAGAGACGTTCAATATGACGTTATATAAAACAAATTACGTACTACAATGATACGTAACTTGACAGACGTGTCACAGGTAGTAATTTAATGAATGAAAGCTCTCTCTGTGTGTGTGTGTGTGTGTGTGTGTGTGTGTGTGTGTGTGTGTGTGTGTGTGTGAGAGAGAAGAGAGAGAGAGAGAGAGAGAGGGGAGAGAGAGAGAGAGAGAGATGAAATAAAAGGGATAGAGAAGGAAAAGAAATGAAGTTGATCCGTCTAGTTCCCAGCGAAACTTGTTTCCGGCAAAAAGCCGCTTCCTCTCCCATGCAGACGAGACAAATGATGGCTTGAAGGTCTACAGGCAAAACGGAAATCTTCCCTAATCGGCAGTGGTTGGGTAGCCCGGGTAAGGGGGGATAATCAACTGACGGAAAGAAGCTCATCGTACATAAGTCGAAAGCTTCCCCCTCAGTTGATATTTCCTCTTGTTTTATTCATTGAGAGTGTTTCCGTCGACAGATTACCTTCTCTTACCTCAGGCTATGTTGCTTCAGCCTTTTGTCGAAAGCAAGAAAATGAAAGTAGAAACGGTTAATAAATACATAGAATTTATTTTGACAACCAAAAAATACCATACGTTCCAGCAGATCAGTGTGCAAGGTTTTAGAAATGAAAAAGCAAGAACGTGGCTTTCAGGTGACAGCTACATGTGTATTTTCACGTCGTTTGTGCGGGGTGCACGGGGATTCATCGGGATTTTGTATATAATTCTTCGTCAACGGGGAGCCAGTGCAACATTTTCAGGGAGAGGGCTGCAGGTATGGGACACTAGGAGATTTGCAAAAGAACGGGCGCAAGAGTCTGTACACATTGGAGGGTTGCGGATGACAGTTTGAGGGACAGCCAAGAGAACACAGTTGCAGTAATCTAGCCTTGAAAGGATGTATGATGAAACGAAGAGTTTTTGTGGCGTCCTTCAGTGAATATGGTCGAATAGCAGCATTCGTTTAAGTTCCATGAGCTAACTGACAAGTTTTTGTTACATGCTGTTTTCATCCGAGAGGTCACTATCAAGGAGAACAACAAGGTTCACGAACAGTGTTTGAAAATTCACTAGTGCTGGAACCGTAATGTCAAAAGAAGAAGGGAGCGATCAGGGCCATGAGTGACCGCTTTAAAAAACTGAATGGCTTCAGTCTTCTCACAGTTTTAATTTAAGCTTATTTGCTGACATCCGTTCCTCAATATCAAAAACAAGATTGAAGAGGTAGAAACAAGGGGTTAGTAGTCATCGATGACAGAGATTGGAGCAGCTGGGTATCATCCGCCAAACATTTCTGCGTGTTTCTGGTTTTTTCGACAATGTGTTTAACTTGTCTCATAGCCAATTTGTACTTCGCTTCGCTCGAAAATCAAACTAGACGAATGTAGAATTTCCTTTCAAATTTTCAACATGCTACAACGTTTCTTTTTCTGATCGATTTATTCTGAATCCGGTAGACCTTCAGAAGGTGATGAAGAAGAGTAAGGAATTGGACATGGACAGGCTGCTGGAACCTCGCCCAGAATATTTAAATCGGTGCACCATTCGGCGTATTGCCATGGCATCATTATTATTGCAATGACATGCATCACAAGATACAGCTTCCAAATACGCCGTTTGCCCTCTGAAATGTGGTTGGCTGTATACAAACTTGTTTTACCTGGAAAGATCGTCGTGAGACGTGCGGAACAATTGTCGTGTGACATGGAAGTTTTCAGGTTCAGTGTCATCCAGGAGCGTCACTACTGAGTACGGACTACACCCATATACCTCCACCACATCTTCCACCAAGTTCCAAGTCCACTCAGCGCATAATTTTAAAGCTGATGGATTAAATGAATTAATGACTAAGACGAGAGAAGAGGTTTCCATGGCAACGACGACATAGCGGACGTCCTGGACTTGCACATTAGACCAACAACCTTCCGGAGACCTTGAAAACATTCTTGTATTCAATGACATGGAAACTTCTGGTATTGCATGACATGGAAACATTCTTCGTATTTGCCTGACATGGAAACATTCTCGTATTACCATGCAACGTCGTGTGATATGAAGACGTTGTAGAGCAATGGAAAACATTGTCGTGTGAGTGTGGGCGGTAATGTCAAATACGTTGCGCAAGCCTTACCTGTTTCCTACATAGATGATTAAAATGGGACCCGTGGACATTTCAAAACGATGTAGTAATTTGTGAAGATCTCCCTCTCTCTCTCCTCCTTCATCTATCGCTCTTCTCTCCTCCTTCTCTCTCTTCTCTCTCTCTCCGTCTCTCTCTCACTCATCTCTCTCTCTCCCTCTCTCTCTCCTCTCTCTCTTGACTATCTGTCTTTCATTTTTTGTCTGTCTGTCCTGTCTGCCTCTCCATCCTCTCTCTCTCTTCTCTCTCTCTTCTTCGTCGCCTCTCTCTCTCTCTCTTCTCTCCTCTCGCCTCTCTCTCTCCCTCTCTCTCCCCTCTACCGCTATGTGTGGTGTGTGTGTGTGTGTGTGTGTGTGTGGGTGTGTGTGTGTGGTGGTGTGTTGTGTGTTGTTGTGTGTGTGTGTCAGTGTGTGTGTGTGTGTGTGGTGTGTGTGTGGTGTGTGTGTGTGTTGTGTGTGATGTGTGTGTGATATCTGTCGTTAATTTTTACGTCTGGAAAAAAAAAGTTATCGAAATTGCTATCGTCTGTGTGGCATGTTTACCTGAATAGCGTTCTCTTTGCTTCTTGTTTGTGTTTCTATTTGGTATTTTGCTTGTTTCCAATCCCGCCCACAGGCTTGTTTCAGTCTCATTCCTAACAGAAAGGGGGACAGATGGAGGAGAACCTCCGAAGTAAAGACCAGCCGTAAAATAATCTTAGCTACTCCACCAGGGGGCGTACGTTTTTACCTACGGCTGTTGGTTGTCTGTATGTCTGGTCAGCAGATGACATAAACTCGTTGCTGAACCTATTTCATCCCCCCTCCCCTTCCCCTCCACTATTAGATTTCTTCGTCTTTGTCCAGACTTTTACCAAGTTTAAAAGGCTGTGCCAGTCTTGAATAGAAGTTACTCTGTGGTTAGGTCTGTGTTAGGTTTCCTTAATGGGAGCAAGACTTACCCTACTTGTTTACTTGCTTATTTCAAAGTACATTAAAAATCGCCTTTGGCACTCGTATGAACTCTCCAACGTTGTCTTAATTGAAAGATGAAAGAGAATGCTGGCTACTGTCTTACGCAGCTTAGAACCCCGTAGCGCATACTGAAGTCAATTCCACCACTTCTGTTGATCTGATGGCTCCCTGTGTCTTCCTCGTTTCCCGATTGGCTGTCTGTTGCACACGTTGTTCTGATGGTGTTTAAGAGTCAAGTTCGAAGCAACACACAACACGGTGCACACACACGTGGTTCAACGCGCGGGCAAAAGGCTGCGTGCAGGCCATGAGTGCAACCTCATTGATTAGTAGACTGAGAAGAAGCTGCGTTATGTGGCTAAACTCCGAGAGGTCAGCCCGACCATTAAAGCAGCCTCTTGTAGTGTGCGATGACTGTGGCTCCCAGACATGGGTCATTGACTTTCCTGAGTTAACTGCACTCCGAAAAGGTGTGTGAGTGTGTGTGTTTGTGTGTGTGTGTGTGTAGTGTGGGGTGTTGTGTGTGTGTGTGGGTGTGTGTGTGTGGTGTGGGTGTGAGAGAGAGAGAGGAGCGCGAGAGAGAGGAGAGAGAGAGAGAGGAGAGCGAGAGAGAGAGAGAGGGCGGTGTCGTTATAACGTTTTTCTCCTACACTCCCCGATCTTATAACCTTGTCCTAATGTTGAGATCCTAGTATTAAGGGTTTTCCTTGGCGATCCATTTCCTGGAAGGCATTGTCAACGTAACAACAGATGAAATCAAATTATTCCATTGACGGGGGGGGGGGGGGGGGGGGGGGGGGGGGGGGGGGGGGGGGGGGGGGGGGGGGGGGGGGGGGGGGGGGGGGGGGGGGGGGGGGGGGGGGGGGGGGGGGAGTCAAAACTACTTCAGAAGGTTCTGTCTGTCGGCTGGTTATCTTTTCTTGTTTTTATTCAGTTTTTTTCTATCAATAAATTTTTCTTTTCTACCTGTGCTAACGCAGTCGGTTGCCTTTTAAAACGAATGATCCAG
Source organism: Conus ventricosus (assembly GCA_018398815.1). Taxonomy (NCBI): domain Eukaryota; kingdom Metazoa; phylum Mollusca; class Gastropoda; order Neogastropoda; family Conidae; genus Conus; species Conus ventricosus. The sequence goes on along the minus strand of CM031624.1, from coordinate 42,905,184 downwards.
TTTTGTGCGCATGTACACTTTCATGATGGGACCATTTGGCGATAACCAGATTGCACCCCCGGTGGAAGCAAGATCTATACCCTGCCTCAACGCTTTGTTGGCTTTTGCATCCACGTGGTGTGATTATGTGGACCGGAATGGGATACGGGCTAATAAAATTGCATTAGTTAAAGATGGCGTCTGTATGCGAACTTTTGTTTCCCCCCAAAAATGTTGCCTGACCATATTTTCCCGGCAGCTTCGGCAAAAAGAGGTGTGTCATATTCCAATACTAAAAGACAGAGAGGAGGAAGTCTTCGTGTACAATTCTGTCGCACTATAGTCTATAACAGTTTTTGAACTACAATGTGCCCAACAAGTGCTTGCTACATCATCCTTAAATCATTGGGAACATTTTTTTTTTATATATATCTATAACCATCCTTTACGTGGTATCAGTGCAGTGTTCTCTTTGAGGGGACAAATTCAGTAAAAACGTGGGTGTCATGGGCCATTCCTTTGAGGGACATTTTCAGTCAAAACGTGGGTGTCAGTGGGCCTTTCCTTTGAGGGTAGATTTTCAGTCAAAACATGGATATTACTTATCCTTTTCTTTGAGGGTAAATTTCATTCGTTGTAAGTTAATGGATTTTTTCCCCCAGCTTCAAGCAAGATTTGAAAACGCTAATGTTCTTCGTGCTCAGCGCGAGTGCACGCCCGCACACACAAACACACACCGCGCCGCACACACTTGCAACCCGCACATCTACGCACGTACGGCACGCAAAGAGAGAGAGAGAGAGAGAGGAGAGAGAGAGAGAGAGAGAGAGAGAGAGAGAAGAGACAGACAGAACAGACAGACAGAGAGAAAGGAGAGAGAGCTATCCAGGAGGATGAAGAATGCATCATGCGAAATTGAAGAACGTATACAATATAAAAGGTGTATAAACCACGTAGCTTTGAACTGGTTTCATATATGCACAAGTTAAAAAACAAGGATTTGTGCCGTTCAGATCATAAAAAGCATGCCAAAGACTAAAAATCAAAATTATTTTTTTTTAAAGTGTACGCACTTAGCTTGCACACAGGGCACACTCAAAAATAGAGACCACATATAAAACACGTTTTGAAAAAAAGAAAGAAAGAAAAAAAAGGCTCCAATACCCTAAGTACGGGCGGGGGCTGGCGGCGCCGGCCGTTTTGATGGTTGGTTTTTCCCCCCTCTGAATCAAATGAAAGACTTATACTTGAATAGACGCCAAGAAATGCCCATAGATTCGTTTGACTCCTCTGTGAACACAGAACGTATCAAAAACTGACTGTATTTATTTTAAACCCCCACCACACAGTAGACAGGTTCACTGCGCCGTATTGGAAACTGTCACCTCTGGATCTGTTTCCTCGCCCTCTGTTTCTCATACGCCGGGAAAATCATGCAAGTATTCTGGAAGACGGAAAAAAAAACAAGAAAGAAAAAAGAAAGAGAAAGAGAGAAGCTCAAGCATTTCCCTTCTTGACATCATGCAATGACCTTTGTATGAGCGAAAATGGCAAACATGGCGCGTCATGCATCGATCCTTCTTCACTGTATGGTGGTTTCGCTCTAACGGCGGGGGGTGGGGGGGGGGGGGGGGGGGGGGGGGGGGGGGAGCCTTTGGCAGCCGAACTTGCTGAACTGAGGAGCACACGAGCATTAGCTTTCACAATAACGATAATGATAAAAATGATTATTTATGCGCTTAAGCTTACATCATAAGCCCTAAGCGTCTTACAAATAATAATGAATTATTTATGGCGCTTAAGCCTACATCATAAGCCCTAAAGCGCTTACAAATACAGAAAATGATAAAGAAAACATAAATGAAACCAATAAGAAGATGAAATTGGAATAAGTACTTGGAAATGAA
>CM031624.1:42883298-42898298 GCA_018398815.1 Conus ventricosus | reverse complement strand
GGTGTGTATATATGATGGTGTGTATATGTGTGCACGGCAGTGCGTTTGTGTGTGTGTGTGTGTGTGTGTGTGTGCGCGCGCGCGCCGTGCCACAAAAGGGGCGGGAAGCGCCCACGGCTCAATTTGATTAGCTGTTTCCTTTGGGTGTGGGGGGGGGGGGGCCTTTATTGTTTCGCTTGCCGTTTGAACAGATTTATGCGTGATTTTCATTCCATGGAGTCCCCTCAGTAGGCTCTGGATTAAACAACGTAAAAGAAGAACTAAAACTGTTTAAATTATCACATGAACTCCCAAGTCGTGCATTTGTCAACTGCGTTTCCCCTCCCCACCCCTCCCCGACCTACACCACAATCACCTCCTTGTGTGTCTGTGCTTTTAATAAAAACGTGTGTGAGTGTACATGAATGTGGTCTTGTACGTGGAATGATATACAAAAAAAAAAGAGATAGTTTCATTGCAGGATGAACATCTGTGAAAGATATTCTGACCAAGTCATTCAACGGTGAGTTTGACCCGCGTACACACACAAAACACACAAACACCACACGCGCCGCTCGCGCGCGCGCTCGCACTTCCACACACACACATACACACACGCAACACACGTACACAGCACACACACACACACACAACTACACTACGCACCACAACCCCTCACACACACACACACACCCAGCACGGAGGCGGTGCAGCTCAGAGAGGTGACCAGTCACTACGCACGCACGCCAACACACACGCACACGACACGGCGCGCGCGCGCTGCGCGCGAACACACACACACGCACACACACACATCACACAACACACACACACACACACACAAACACTTCCTGCATATCGAACAAAGATAGTTTAAATATACAAACAGGTCGGAAAACTCGTTAAAAAGAAGAGTAGAATAGGAAAGACAACTGTATATATTTTCGACAACTGCTTTCTTTTTTCCTGTTGTTGTCGTTTGGTTGTCTGGGTTTTCAATTCATGAAACATGAACATCTCCCCACAACAGAATGTATGTCATAAACCAGTTTAGTATCGAATGAAACAGGATCACAGAAAGAATTAGACTATCGAAAACATTTAATTCGGCAGCTTAACGATCGAGAAACGTGACAGGCATTACTATTAGAAACTGACTGATATTTTCCTTTGCTCGGGAACAGTGACAGAATAAAACCCTTTTCAGATCAAGCTGACGTATATCAACTTCTTTCAGTGATACTTAACGCAATACAACCTCTTCCCCGAGATTAAAAAGACGCAGTAATCTACCTCACTTAGGATTGACGCAAAATCTAATCCTCTCTTGCAGCAAACTGACATCATCATTCTCCTCACGCAAACTGACACATTTTCTTTCTGCCTCCTTTAAACCAAACTGATTGACACATTTCTGCCTCCTTTAACCCAACTGATGACACAAATTTCTGCCTCCTTTACCAAACTGGATGACAACATTTTTTCTGCCTCCTTATAACCAAACTGAGGACGACATTTTTCAGCCTCCTTAACCAACTGTATGACACATTTTCTGCCACCTTTAACCAAACTGATGACAACTACATTTTCTGCCGTCCCTTAAAACCAACTGATGACACATTTTTCTGCCTCCTTTAACCAAACTGATGACACATTTTCTGCTTCTTTAACCAAACTGATGACACATTTTCGCCTTCATTTAACCAAACTGATGACACTTTTTCTGGCCCCCTTTAACCCAAACTGATGACACAATTTTCTGCCCCCTTTAAACCAAACTGATGACCCACATTATCCTGCCTCCTTTAAACCAAACGATGACACATTTTCTGGCTCCTTTACACCGCAAACTGAGACAACATTTTTCTGCCTCCTTTAAACCAAACTGATGAACACATTTTCTGCCTCCTTAACCAAACTGATGACAACATTTTCTGCCTCCTTTAACCAAACTGGGATGACACATTCTTCTGCCTCCTTTAACCAAACTGATGACAGAAATTTTCTTGTCTCCTCGCTTTAACAAACTGAGACACATTTTTCTGTCTGCCCCTTGAACCCAACTGATGAACACATTATCTGCCATCCTTTAACCAAACTGCTACACATTTTCTTTCTGCCTCCTTTAACCAAACGATGCAATGCCTTCCTCGTATCCACAAAGCCTGCAGCATATCAGCCTTGTTTAGGATCCAACACCATGCATGTCAACATTATGAAGACAACTGACGACCATGTGTGCCTCACACGAGAAAGTGTAACCATCGCATCTCTGAGTGAGGTGACTATGACTACTGCCTCATTGATAACATCAAAGACGAGAACTATCTTTTTCAGGAAAAAGTGAACAACCAAGTCCATCTCTTTAAGGAAAACTGATTCATGTTCATTTCGCCAGGAAAGGGAGGGATAATGATACGACCATCTGCGCTCTAAGGGAAACTGACGTGATATTTCTTTTCAGAGAAACTGACGCGATATTTTCTCTGTCGGAAAACTGACGTTATATTTTCTCTGTCGAGGAACTGATGCGAAATTTGCCTGTCAGGGGAAACTGAACGCGATATTCTGCTGTCAAGAAACTGATGCGATATTTCTCCTGTCCAAAGGAAACTGATCGCGATATTTCTCTGTCAAGGAAACTGATGCGATATTTCTTTTCTGTCTGAGTAAAACTGATGGCGATATTTCTCTTCAAGAGGAAACTGACGCGATATTCTCCCTGTCCAGAGGAAACTGACGTGATATTTCATCTGTCAGAAGAAACTGACGTGATATATCTCCTGTGGAGTGAAACTTACGTGATATATTCTCCTATCCAGAGGAAAACTGACGCGATATTTCTCTGTCGGAGGAAAATGACGTGAAATTTATCTCCGAGTAAACTGACGCGATATTTCTGTCAGATAAATATTGACGCGATATTTTCTCTGTCAGAGGAAACTGACGCGATATTTCACTGTCGGAGGAAAACTGGACCTCGCGATATTTCTCTGTTAGAGGAAATTGACTTGATATACTACCTTGTTAGAAAAAAAAGAAATAGACGAGACCAGCTACCGCACGTTTGCTAAAGTGAAGCGATGTCTTACTTTCTCCAGTAAAGTAATACAGCCAACGACCTCGTTGAGAACACAGTCGTTTCTGTCTACCTCGTTAGATTGTGCAACTTATACGGACTCTCAAGCCTAGACCCAGTACCATTGATACATCCAAGGGTCCTCAAGAGACTGCCCATGTGCACAGACAGAGTCTATCGTACAGACCCAACAACAACATTTCCCTCGAGTACCGGTGTCATCCCCACACAGTGGTGAAGTCACCGAGCGCCAATGAGCTTGTCACAATCGCCCCCCCCCTCGTCCCCAGCCCCGTGCGCCATGACATATTCATCCCGGCAACCCCGCTGGACCAGGGGATATCCGGTGTTTCTTTGCAGGAAGTGAGCAGCGCGTACAATCCGCGTGATAACAGCGCGCGGCCAACTCCAGTCTTTTGTCAGCGGAGACGTGTATTAGTTGTGGCCCTTGTCGCTGTGGATTAGAGGAGGTGTGCAGACCGAAATGTTTATTGAGTTTTGCGCGGGAAATGACAGTGTTGGAAACAGGAGATGCACGCAACGATGATTATTTGAGAAAATAAATAATGAAAATTCAGAGGAGAGAGAGAGAGAGAGAGAGAGAGAGGCAAACTAAAAGTAGGCAGAACAACAAAAGAGGCTGAAAACGTTGAAACTGGGGAGTGTCAGTTTTTTAAGTTCTTTTCTTTTCACCAGTGATCACTGCAAAAACGGTGGATTCTCAAGTCTTATCTTAAACCACTTGGAAGAACCCTCTACAAAGGCTGAATGGATGCTGGATCTGATAACGTGAACTAGATGCTGGATCTGTATGTGAACTAGATGCCTGGATCCCTGCTACGCGAACTAGATCTGCAGCTTGGATCAGTCATCAAATAAAACGAGTTGATTTTAAAACCATATCTTTTCCCCACCATGTTTGGTTGAAAATCTGTTCAATGATTTTTGCGTTAATCTAATTACAGTTCCAAGCCTCCTGTAAAATAGAACAGCTGCACCACCAATTTTAACTCTTTCTTTCTGCTTGATCACCATCCCATCTTTCCACAAATCTCGCTCATATTGAATGCCAGTGTTTTTTTTTCTTTTTTTTCCCGTAATCTCGTTACGCACATTCAGGACAAACCAACCAGGAAAAGTCGTACCGTCCTTTGGCGATGGAAAAAGATGATGGCATTTCAGCATACGCACAAAAATTGCGAAATACTGACATGCTATGACCAAGTTTCAGCACCTAAGTCTGCCCGTTCAACCTTCTTTCTGTCTAAAGCTCCTTGTCAACATTTATCCCTGTTTGGTTATCAGAGAAGAGGTGGGATTTAAGGCCAGAAAGAGAAAATGAGAGACCGGATTTGTTCAAAACAGTGTTTATTCTCTCTAGTGCTCGTTGTTGCAAAGTTTATGTCAGTCGTGGAAGTATACGGAGAAGGAATTACCCCGTAATAAAACCCATGACCGTTTTAACCACAGATCCCAGCGCACCCAAAGTTCATGTGCAGTGTCTGTAGCTTCGTCACTCTCACTTCTTGTCCCACTCGTTGCAGGATATTCCGCGTGCATGCGACATTTTACCTGCCGTTGTGATCTAGTTGGCCTAGTACCTATAAGCAGTAAATGTAATGTGTTTCAATTCTATCCCAAAACCTATTTTCTTTCTATCAGAAGATTAAGATCGATTCACTGATTTTTATAGGATATCTATCTATTATTTATATGTTTAATGAGAGCATTTTTGTTTATTGAACGGGTGCACAACGCAGCACGCGACAGTTTACACGCACATCAAAACAACTGGCGCATGGTAAGCGTGTCCCGGTCCTTCTCCCCAAAAGTACCGCCATGATTTATTCATACCGGCATCCCTTCGCGTGACCAGCGGATAACCGGTTTACATAGTGCCAGGAACGAACAGCACCAACAAGCAGTGTGGTGGACAGCCACGCGCACGCTTGCAGTGGATGTCAGCACAAACCATCAGAGGCCCATGGTCGCAGGGCATGGAGAGAGGAGGTGCGCAGAGAATTTTGAATGGACTTGGCGCGAACACGACAACTCGACGGGAAAGCCATGAGCGGGAGAAACACGCACAGGTTGTTACAGTCAACTGAGAAAAACACAACAGCACGTAAAGTGTAGGATCCTACATGGGAAGCGACAGTTTAAGTTGCATTTTTTTTAAGACTGCTTTTGTATTTTTCTGTGAAGCTACTGAAGCCTACATTTGTGTTTGTTGCGTTGATAATTTACATTTAAGAGTGAACGCCCATGGGGTTGCCGACTTCAATACAAAACAGGAAGCGGTAAACATCACGATACAGCATGAGGAGGTAAGCGATCTAACCCTGACGACTATACCTCCAGAACTGACAAGCACTTAATACGGGCGGTAAATTTTCCTCGTAGTAAAATGGCAGAGCGACCCGGAGTGTTAACTTCTTTACCATCTGTAATGTGGTCACGGTGTTCTTGTCCACTGAACATTTTCAGGCGCATTTACCCCCGCCCCCCGTCAACTTCCTCCGCCCACCCCCCACCTCCATTTGTGTACCTGGCAGTAGCCCCTTCCAGACAAGGCGGTACAGAAGAGAAGCAACTCGACCGCCGCAGCTCAAACCAGAAATCTGTGTAAAACCCAATATTGACAGCTTTCCTGAGTGCTTCCCCAGAACGATTACGTGGAACCTGGACCGACCCGTGCTTGAAACAGCTGTGGCCACGGACACCTTGGACACCTTTAAGTCTAGGGTGCCCCCCCAGTCAGTAGTTAGTTAGATAATAGGTCCCCCCCCTCCCCCTCCCACTCTTACCCCATAGCTTTTTGTTTTGTTCTTTATTTTTGGGGCCCTGCTGTCTTAGATCAGCAAGGGACCGGCTAGCTCGGAAGGGCGAAAAGTGAAGTAACAGTAGCCTGCCGGAGAACCCACTTAGAGCAGGACTAGGTTTTTATCCTCACTTTTAGGTCTATCGCTTTCTATAATTTGTTTTTCTTTCATCGCAACCCCCACAAAACGGCGTAAAAAATCAGTTGGATGATTGTGGCCGTATACCCTGAAGAAGAAGAAGAAGAGTAAGATTAACGTCCTATTCACGCGAGGCTCCCAAGAGCGATCTGTTCCCAGACCAGGGCCGCCATGGAAGTCGTGAACGTGCACTGGTTACATGACGGTTTAACGTCTACCAAAGGTAGTATGACGGACGGAATTTACCACACCAAGAGAGAGAGAAAGAGAGGGGGGGGGTGAAGGGAGGGAGGGGGGAGGAGTATCTGGCACTATACGGACATTACCAGAACAACACGTTAAGATTGGCAGCGGAAATGGCAACCGTTTAAGTCTGGTCGCCAGGACGGTAGGACAAAAACTTTTATCTCCGAGTCCAACCAAAGGCCAATACGTATGAATTTCTTCCGTTTACCTTGCAATATATCATCACTGGTTATCCCGTCCAGTCTTATCTCTCTACCTTGCAATACATTAATACCGCTGCTTATCTCAACCGATCTTTCCATTTGCCTTGCAATACATTAATACCGCTTTGGCTTACCCCAACCGATCTTTCCATTTACCTTGCAATGCATTAATACCGCTGCTTACCCCAACCGATCTTTCCATTTACCTTGCAATACATTAATACCGCTGCTTATCCCAGCCGATCTTTCCATTTACCTTGCAATGCATTAATACCGCTGCTTACCCCAACCGATCTTTTCATTTACCTTGCAATACATTAGTACCGCTGCTTACCCCAACCAATCTTTTCATTTACCTTGCAATACATTAGTACCGCTGCTTACCCCAACCAATCTTTTCATTTACCTTGCAATACATTAGTACCGCTGCTTATCCCAACCAATCTTTTCATTTACCTTGCAATACATTAGTACCGCTGCTTATCCCAACCAATCTTTTCATTTACCTTGCAATACATTAGTACCGCTGCTTACCCCAACCAATCTTTTCATTTACCTTGCAATACATTAGTACCGCTGCTTACCCCAACCAATCTTTTCATTTACCTTGCAATACATTAGTACCGCTACGTTTCCCAACCAGTGTTTTCATTTACCTTGCAATACATTAATACCGCTGCGTTTCCCAAGCAGTGTCTTCCTTTCATCTTGCAATATATTGATACCGCTGCTTATCCCCACCAATCCCAAGCAAGCTGACAAAATTCTGCGAACACACGTAGCCTGTTCTCTCTCTCTCTCTCCTCCTCTCTCTCTCTCTCCTCTCTCTCTCCTCTCCTCTCTCTCTCTCTCTCTCTCTCTATATATAATATATATATATATATATATATATTATAAAATGGCAAATTCTGTCTGCGTGTGTGCGTGTGTGTGTCTGTGTACGCTATAGACTCAAAAACGGCTCAACCGATTGTAATGAAATTTGGCAGGTACGTCTGTTGTGACCTGAGGATGGTTTTGGGCTAATCTCTTAAAACTAAAACCGTTAAAAACCGTTAAAAAACTGTTATAACGGTTTCAAAGACATCTTTTTCCTCTGCTTTTCATCAAATGGCCGTTGTGACATTGCACAGGTACAGGACTACTTCTCTAAAATTAGAACCGTTATTTGGCAGTTAAAAAACGTTATTTATAACAGTTAAAAACCGTTAAAAACACTAAACCCTACAAAAGAAACTGTTTATAACCCGATCTTCTTGAAAATTTAGCAGGTACGTCTGTTGTGACCCAAGGATGGTTTTGGACTAATCTCTAAAAAAAAAGAAAACCGTTAAAAACCGTTACAAAACTGTTATATCGGTTTCAAAGACATCTTTTTCCTCTGCTTTTCATCAAATGGCCGTTGTGACATTGCACAGGTGCATCGAACCTAGATGGACATCTCCCGAGTAACATAGGGTCATTGGACAGTTTCTACGACAGTTATTTATGACCGTTAAAAACCGTTAACAACACGTACCCCCCTAAAAACGATCAAAAATACAATCTTTTCTGATGTTGGCGGCAAAGGGAGTCGTCGGATCGCCACCAAACTTGGCATGAGTCTGGAGGGACATACTGTGGATAACACTGGTCATTCGATAGTTTTTATGACCGTTATTTATCACCGTTAAAAAGCGTTATTTTCTAAATTTAGACCTTTCTTGATGAAATTTGGTATACAGGTGAAGTTTTAAATGCTGAATAATGATATACAACTTACACGAACCGAAACTTAAATTGACCGTTAAAATCCGTTATTATATAAATTCAGACCATTCTTGATTAAATTCGGTATACAGATGCAGTTGTACACGCTGAACAATGATATACAACTTACACGAACGGAAACTTAAAAATTGACCGTTAAAAACCGTTATTATATAAATTTAGACCGTTCCTGATTAAATTCGGTATACAGATGCAGTTTTACACACGCTGAACAATGATATACAACTACACGAACCGAACTTAAAAAATTGACCGTTAAAAAACCGTTATTATATAAATTTAGACCGTTCCTGATGAAATTCGGTATACAAGATGCAGTTTTTACACGCTGAACAATGATATACAATTTACACGAACAGAAACTTAAAATTGAGCGTTAAAAAACCGTTCAGATCCGTTATTTTCTAAATTTAGACCTTTCTTGATTAAATTTGGTATACAGGTGCAGTTTTACACGCTGATCAATGATAGGCAACTAATATGAACAGAACTTAAAAATTGACCGTTAAAAACCGTTATTATATAAATTTAGACCGTTCCTAATGAAATTCGGTATACAGATGCAGTTTTACACGCTGAGCAATGATATACAACTTACACGAACGGAAACTTAAAATTGAGCGTTAAAAACCGTTAAGATCCGTTATTTTCTAAATTTAGACCTTTCGTGAAGAAATTTGGCATTACAGGTGCAGTTTTACACGCTGATCAATGATAGACAACTAATATGAACAGAAACTTAAAATTGACCGTTAAAATCCGTTAATTTCTCAATTTAGAGATGGTAGTCTGCAGAGGATTTCAGAAATACACCGAAGTTATGATGCTGTGCAATACGCTCTTATTTTTGTCTGTCAACAAGAGCCATGGTCAGACATTTTCATCTCGTGGGGCAGATCTGACCCGTTCCGTGTTTTACACATAGAATGTTCTACGTTGCAGCATCACGAACTGGAAGCGCAGAAACACTGACTATACTTGCGCCAAACAGGGAGACCAGAAATGTTGTCAACCCAGAGGCCTCAATAGACATAATAGATCGTGAAAATGCAATCTTTTCACAGAGTTGTCATGTTTGAGTTGGGTTTAACGTCCGTGCCCAAATCAAGGATATGCAGATGGGGGTCCGTTACATTTAGCCTGACACCTGCAGGGCCAGGGTGGATATCGGGGTGAACTATGGTTATTTGAGCTGAAAAGATCCACGTGAAAATTTCCAAGACCAAACCGGGATTCGAAACCACGACCTTTGGATCATGAGTCCAGCGCCTTATCCACTAGGTTATGGCGGCCCCTACACAGTTGTCATTTTGGAGCACTTCAATCGAGGAATTGAGAATGCATCGGTAAGTTCATTAAGAACAGGCATCCCTCTATCGAGTGTGTATCGTATTACGAAAAAAAAATGTGAAGTAAAATTGATTGAGAGGCAAGAAGGTCATAGAGCAGGGTGAGGACAGCTACCCCAAGTACAGGAGATGCGAGGAGTCTGATGGAGGACATACTGGGACTGTGAAGCTTGGGCAGAGAGAAATCATCGTCACCAACCAGTGGGTTGTCCCCTACAACCCTTACCTCCTACATTAGTTCAACTGCCACATCAATGTGGAAATATGCAGTAGCATCAAATCCATCAAGTACGTCCTGAAGTATGTGTCAACAAGGCACAGACCAAGCCGTCTTCCAACTCCAAGCCACTCAGGCAGGTGAAGGAGCAGCTCAACAACCTCCAGTCGTTGATGAGATCCAAATGTACCAGAACGCCCGCTAAGTTGGCAGCATCGAGGCGATCTGGACACTCCTGGGATTTGACCTGCATGAGCACCACCCCATGGTGCAGAGACTCGCTGTCCATTTGGAGAATGGACAATGGGTCTACTTCAATCCACACAAGCAGTGCAAAGAGCACAAGCCACTCCCCAGAAGCAACCCTTACCGCCATCTTTAGCCTATGCTCTCAAGACCCTACAGCACGAGAGCTGAAGTACGTGGAAGTCCCTGAGCACTTCACATGGATGTCCACTCAGAATATGTGGAAAAACGACAAAGGGGCACTGCAATCCGCGATTGTACAGCATCAATCCTCGCCTGGGAGAGTGCTACTTCTTGAGGCTTCTACTCAACGTTATGAAAGGACCCCGTTCGTACGAGGAGCTGAAGATTGTCAACAGCTATGTCCACAACATTTTTCGAGATGCTTGCAATGCTCTTGGACTCCTAGAGATGACAGTCATCTACAACTTGCCCTGGAGGAAGCCTCCTTCTCTCAGAGACCCGACTGCTGTGTGACTTCTGTATTATCCTGGTGGCTTGCAACCCAGTAACCCAGGCAACCTGTGGAACCTCTTCAGAGACCATCATGCTGAAGATGTCCTCTTCCAAGTCCGAAGAGATGTCTATTATGAAGCGCAGTACCAGATGCCATCTACAACCAAGCTCTTTACTGTGATTCAGCACAAACTCTTCCTTCTTGGGTGCAAGTCTACAGGGAGTATGGGATGCCAACAGTCACACAACAACAAACTGTGCCTCGAGAATACTATCGCGAGACCAATTACGACACTGCTGCACACCAGGCAGCAGCTGATGACCAGCTGAAGAAGCTGACAGCTGACCAGAGAAACGTGTGCGACAGCTTTATGACCATGGTTGAGCAGAGGCAGGATCCCACAGCAAGCAACAACATAATGTTCTTGATGCTCCATGAGGGACAGGAAAGACCTATAATCCTGAATCTTATCCTGAACAGGATCTGCTCCATGGGCAAAATAGTGCTAGCCACTGCTTCAGTGGCATTGCCGCTACTCTTTTGCCGGGTGGGCGGACAGTACATAGCACTTTCAAGTCCCTTTGGATGCCGACAAGCAAGAAACGCCAACCTGCTCTGTCAAGCGTGGATCAACGTTGGCCAAAGTCATCAAAGAGGCTGCAACCGTCATAATTGATGAAGCTCCCATGACCCACAAAGCTGTCTACGAGGCCATGGACTCTACGCTGCAGGACATCACCCAAGTGCACAGGCCAGTGGGAGGCATCTCAACGCTGTTTCTGTGGGGACTTCAGGCAGATCCTCCCTGTCGTCCTCAATGGCACCAGATCCAACATTGTCAACACCTGTCTGAAGAAGTGGCGGAGCATGATTGTTAAACGTCTAACCACCAATATGAGAGCCACCTGTCTGGAAACCCCCAGACAGCCAGCTTCGCCAAACTTCTGCTTGACATTGCAAATGGTGCCATTGAGTCATGTTTCCAGATACTATAATTGGTCCCACCAGCACTATGCCAGTTTATGATAGCCAGGAGGATCTGATAGAAGCAGTCTACCCGGATCTTCATGCTCACTGTGCAGACTCAGACTGGTTCGGAAAGGGCCATAATCTCCTCCCTGAACGAGACTGTCAACAGGCTGAACAGAAAAATCGTAGCTGACTGTCCCTGGAGAGGAAACTCTGTACAGATCTGTTGACACGGCCAAGAATGATGATAGGGAGTCCTTTATCCACAAGAACTCCTGAACTCCATTGAGATTTCTGGACTTCCACCACATGAACTGTTGCTGAAATCTGGAGTCCCCATTATCATTCTCCGCTGACTGGATCCGCCAAAGGTGATCAATGGCACCCGATGTGTCTTCACCAGACTGCACAGGAACGTTGTAGAAGCGAAAATATCATGTGGCCCCCACAAAGGTGAACCGGTGCTGCTCCCCAGAATTCCTCTGAACCCATGAACTCACCCCTGCCATTCCAGTTCTGACGGTTTCAGTTTCCCATGAAACCAGCTTTCGCTCTGACAATCATCAAGAGCCAGGGTCAGACATTTTCATCCCTTGGGGTAGACCTGACCGTTCCGTGTTTTACACATGGAATATTCTACGTTGCAGCATCACGAAACTGGAAACGCAGAAACACTGACTATACTTGCGCAAACAGGGAGACCAGAAATGTTGTCTACCCAGATGCCTCCAATAGACATGATACATCGTGAAAATGCAATCTTTTCACAGTTGTCATGTTTGAGTTGGATTTAACGTCCGTGCCCAAATCAAGGATATGCAGATGGCTGGTCCGTCACATTAGCCTGACACCTGCGGGGCCAGGGTGGACATCGGGGTGAACTACGGTCATTTCAGCTGGAAACATTCCACGTGAAAATTTCCAAGACCAAGCCGGGATTCGAAACCACGACCTTTGAATCATGAGTCCAGCACCTTATCCACTAGGTTATGGCGGCCCCTACAGAGTTGTCATTTTGGAGCACTTCAATCAAGGAATTGAGAATGCATCGGTAGTTCACAAAGTACAGGCATCCCTCTATGGACTGTGTATCGCATTACGAAAACAATTCGTGAGGGAAAACAGATTAAGAGGCAAGAAGGGAGTGGGCGTCCGAAGAAATTGGGTTAAGTAGATAGGAGGAGGCTGGGGCAATTGGTCCAGCATGGAAAACGAAACAAACCCAAGCTGAATTTTATTGTGTTGTCTTTTAAGTGGTGAGAGAGAGGGGTGGCCAGAAAATACAGATATACCCGAGCGAAGCCGGGTACACCGGCTAGTATATATATATATATATAAAATATATAGAAGAGAGAGAGAGAGAGAGAGAGAGAGAGAGAGAGAGAGAGAGGGATACATATATACATATATATGTATCTAAAAGAAAAAAGCACAAGAACAACAATCTGTCGTGGTTATAAACGAAATTTTCGGCTTTATTTGCCTTCTTCAGCAAATGACATCCTCCCTGAGTGCCAGCAGGTAAGGTAGTGAGGGAAGAGACGTTCAATATGACGTAATATAAAAACAAATTACGTACTACAATGATACGTAACTCGACAGACGTGTCACAGGTAGTAATTTAATGAATGAAATCTCTGTGTGTGTGTGTGTGTGTGTGAGTGTGTGTGTGTGGAGAGAGAGAGAGAGAGAGAGAGAGAGAGAGAGAGAGAGAGAGAGAGAGATGAAATTAAAGGGATAGAGAAGGAAAAGAAATGAAGTTGAATCCGTCTAGTTCCCAGTGAAGCTTGTTTCCGGCAAAAAGCCGCTTCCTCTCCCATGCAGACGAGACAAATGATGGCTTGAAGGTCTACAGGGCAAAACGGAAATCTTCCCTAATCGGCAGTGGTTGGGTAGCCACGGGTAAGGGGGATAATCAACTGACGGAAAGAAAGCTCATCGTACATAAGTCGAAAGCTTCCCCCCTCAGTTGATTATTTCCTCTTGTTTTATTCATTGAGAGTGTTTCCGTCGACAGATTACCTTCTCTTACCTCAGGCTATGCTGCTTCAGCCTTTTGTCGAAAGCAAGAAAATGAAAGTAGGAAACGGTTAAAATACATAGAATTGATTTTGACAGCCAAAAAATCATACGTTCCAGCATATCAATGTGCAAGGTTTTAGAAATGAAAAAAGCAACAATGTGGGTGGCTTTCAGGTGATACAGCTGACATGTGTATTTTCACGTCGTTGATGCTGGGGTGTAGCTGGGATTCATCGTGTATCCGAAGTTTTGGGGTAAGCTGCAGTGTAAAAGAATAATGAATTAGGGAATCAATACAACACTTTGCATGTAGGAAATCATGAAATGAAAGCCCTCTCTCCCTCCACCTACCTCACCCTCCAATCTCAGCACAATACGAACGGAGAGATAGATCAGTATACTCCGTGCATAGCACAACTAAGAGCATTGCGCTGCTTGTTTCCTGACATTGAAATAGATCTTCACAGCATTCCAGGCTCTTGATAGCATTCTCGGGATCTTGATAGCATTCTCAGGATCTTTATAGCATTTCCAGGATCTTCATAGCATTCCCATGATCTTCACAGTATTTCTAGGGTCTTCATAGCATTCTCAGGATCATCATCAGCATTCCCAGGGTCTTCATAGCATTCTCAGGATCATCATAGCATTCCCCAGGATCATCATAGCATTCCCAGTGTCTTCATAGCATTGCCAGATCTTCACATATTTCTAGGGTCTTCATAGCATTCTCGGGATCTTCATAGCATTCCCAGGATCTTCACAGTATGTCTAGGGTCTTCATAGCATTCTCAGGATCATCATAGCATTCCCAGTATCATCATAGCAATCCCAGGGTCTTCATAGCATTCTCAGGATCATCATAGCATTCTCAGGATCATCATAGCATTCCCAGGATCATCCATCATAGCATTCCCAGGATCTTCACAGTATTTCTGGGGTCTTCATAGCATTCCCAGGATCATCATAGCATTCTCAGGATCATCATAGCATTATCAGGATCATCATAGCATTCCTAGGATCTTCATAGCATTCTCAGGATCATCATAGCATTCCCAGGATCTTCATAGCATTCCCAGGGTCTTCATAGCATTCCCAGGTATCACACAGCATTCTCAGGATCTTCATAGAATAGCTCAGTTGGTAGAGCGCCGGACTCGTAATCTTGGTGATCCTGGGTTGCGGGTTCGAACCTCCGCCGGGGCGTTTCGGTACAGGGGGATTTTTCCCTCGGAGTTAACATTGGTTCTGACTCCATTTCCCATACAGTCCTTCGAATGAGACTATAAACCGAGGTTCCGTGTGTGAACGCACGCATAACATCTTGCACATACGTAAAATCCCATCGCCAACTTTCGGAAGAGCAGGCCAGTTTGGCCGTTGGTATGGATGACACGTTACACATAGCATGCACCCTACGTGAGAAATGGAAAGAATGAAGGAAGAAAGGAAAATGAATGATCGATATTGAACAATATTGACTGGATGACACGGGAAACGACT
>CM031624.1:42877816-42880698 GCA_018398815.1 Conus ventricosus | reverse complement strand
ATTTAATTGTATTCCCACGAATTCCGCAATACCTTTTTTTGTCCTATCATTTGGTAAGAATATAAGTTTGATTATTTGTGCATTTTAATATATTCCCGTTGCTGAAACAAGTAAGGCTGTTACTTGCGCTTTAATGTGCTTGCTGTGACTCATCATTCATGGGAAAAATCCTTTGTTCTGCTTACTTGTATGTGCAAGATAAATCCGCAGCAGCCCATCTACTCTCTCTCTCTCTCTCTCTCTCTCCTCTCTCTCTATATATAATATATATATATATATATATATATATATATATATAATATATATATATATAGGTTTATTTCAGTATGAAATAATATCAAAGGATTTGACCTTGATGAAATACGACATGTACATGTTTCGATTTGTGTCCATGATGTATTATCTGATCATCTTTATTAGTGTCATACTCTAACGGATCACAAACCGTATTTTAAAAAGGTCAGTTTTTTTGACGTGGAAAATATTGCCGGAAGCGTAAATCTCAGGGTATGTATGAATATAAAGAAGTCTCTTAAGAAGATCAAAACATGAACAAAGTCGCTTTTTGTTCCCCCTCTCCTCTCTCTCTCTCTCTCTCCTCTCACTCTCTCTCTCTCTCTTCTCTCTCTCTCTCTCCCCTCCTCATCTCTCTCTCTCTCTCTCTCCTCTCTCTCTCTCTACTCCCCCCCCCTCTCTCTATCTATCTCTCTCTCTGCCTAGATTTGCTAGATTTTTTTCCCTTCCTCTTGCCCCTGGTTTTGCATATCTCATTACCTGGTAAAATTTCATTTCATTTCGTTTCGTTTCGTTTCTCTCACTCTCTCTCACTCTCTCTCTCTTCTCTCTCTCTTCCTCGTCCTCTCTCTCTTCTCTCTCTCTCTCTCTTCTCTCTCTCGTCTCTCTCTCTCTCTCTCTCGCTCGCTCGCTCGCTCGCTCTCTTCCGCTCTCTCTCTCTCTCTCGCTCTCTCTCTCCGCCTCTCTCTCTCTCTCTCCCTCTCATCTCATCTCTTCTCTCCTCACTCTCTCTCTCTCTCACTCTCTCTCTCTCTTTGATTTGCCTTTTTTTTCTCCTTTGTCCCAGGGCTGGGTGGGAAAAAAGCATTCCAATTTGCTTATCTCATTACCCGGTGTAAAATACAAATTTCGTGTCGTTTCTTCTCTCTCTCTCTCTCTCTCTCTCCTCTCTCTCTCTCTCTCTCTCTCTCTCTCTCTTCTCTCTCTTCTCCTCTCTCTCTCTCTCTCTCACACACACACACACACACACACACACACACACACACACACACACACACACACACGCACACATCATTATCATTAATACAATTTATGTGATGATGGTGGTAGTGGATGGGAGGTGGTTTCTGGTCTTGAAACTTGCTGATGATCCATGTGCTCTCCATTAACAAATATCACACACACACACACACACACACACACACACACACACACACACACACACACACACACACACACACACACACACACGCACACCTTAGCCCCTCCCCTTTAACCACCCCCCTCCCCCTCTATTCCCTTCCTTCCTCACACCCCTCTTCCCGTCTCCCACTGCTGTCGATATGGTCAGTCGACCACCCAGCCGCACCTTTTTTTCACGCTTGGAGGAGTGTGCAGCAAACAGACGGATATGAAAAGGCCAGCTGGTTGGCAGAAAAGTGCACCACCAGCGCACCCGCCAGGATTTCGCATACGGTCATTGGTTGTGGACCAAGTCGTGTTTTACTGTACAGACTTCTTTCAGGTCTTCCCCCTCACTCCTCCCCAGTCACACACACGCCCCATCCCACCCGAATCTAATCAGGAATTTGAAGTTGTGTTATCTGTTTTGTATTTGTTGTTGTTGAGTGTTTTTGTTGATGATATGGTGGTGGGG
Source organism: Conus ventricosus (assembly GCA_018398815.1). Taxonomy (NCBI): domain Eukaryota; kingdom Metazoa; phylum Mollusca; class Gastropoda; order Neogastropoda; family Conidae; genus Conus; species Conus ventricosus. The sequence goes on along the minus strand of CM031624.1, from coordinate 42,878,807 downwards.
TGGTGTTTTGGTGGTAAGTGACAAAGGACGCTCCCGAGTCTGCTGGATGCAGCCTTACTGTCTGGCGTCTAGCCCAAGGGTTTCACGGATTTTTGATCTGAGCATAAACGAATAGTGAGACCAAGGAACACAGAAACAAGATACCATTAACCATGCTGGTTTCAGATAGACTTGCAATCGACAAGCTAGGATTATAGTTTAGTGAAGAGAATAAAAAATTTGTGTTGAATGTCATAGTCGAATGCTCGTCAGCTGAGGTACAATTTAAAAAATTCTTCAAATCATTTTAGAAGGATAAATTCCGTGACTGACTTTTAAAAGGCGTTTGATTCTATCTGTAAAACGGCACTGAATGGATTATGTTGAAATATGGCGTACTGAAAATTATTCAAATCGTCATGAGCATATACGACAATGAATGCAAATTCGTTAGAAGGTCTCTAACTTTAAAACATTTTACACTGGAGTTCAGCAAGGAAATGTTTACATCCCTTTTTCTTTTCACGTATTAGGAGCTAATGAGGTAGGGCGGGGGGAATGCCATCCCTTTTAGTGTAATTCTATTTCTACTTTCTTAAATTCGTGCCGGCAATTTCCACTGTCCTGTCAGTCTCTTTGATTCTATCTTTTTACCTCTTCCTTTCCTGTCGTTCACTATGTCCTCTGTCTTCTGTGCCCTTCACCTCTTCTTTCCTGTCGTCCCTATGTCTCTGCTTCTGTGACCTTCACCTCTTCCTTTCCTGTCGTCCACTATGTCTCTGTCTTCTGTGACCCCTTCACCTCTTCCTTTCCTGTCGTCCACTATGTCTCTGTCTTCTGTGACCCCTTCACCTCTTCCTTTCCTGTCGTCCACTATGTCTCTGCCTTCTGTGACCCCTTCACCTCTTCCTTTCCTGTCGTCCACTATGTCTCTGCCTTCTGTGACCCCTTCACCTCTTCCTTTCCTGTCGTCCACTATGTCTCTGCCTTCTGTGGCCCCTTCGATTGTCTT
>CM031624.1:42867816-42872816 GCA_018398815.1 Conus ventricosus | reverse complement strand
ATCATCATTATTATATATTATATATTATTATTATTATTATTATTATTATTATTATTATTATTATTATTATTATTGTTTTAACATAATTTTTATTATCATCATCATCATTACTATTATCATTCTTTCTTTCTTTCCTTCTTTTTATTCTGTCGTCTTCCTCTTCCTCTTCTCCTTCTTTTTGAACTTTTCTTCTTCCTTTTAGTCTTCTTCCTCTTGTCCTTCTTTTTTCTATTTTCTCTTCTTCTTTCTTTCTTCTCTTCTTTTCTTCTTCTTCTTTTCTTCTTCTTCTTGTCTTTGTTTGTCTTGTTTCCTCTTCTTGTTCTTTCTTATGCTTCTTTTTCTCCGTCTTTTTTTCTTTCTTTCTTTCTTACTTTCTTTCTTCTTCTATTATTCATTCTTCCTTTCTTTCCTTCTGTCTTTCTTTCTGTCTTTTTTTTTCCCTTTCTTTTCTGCCTTCTGTTTCTTTCATAACAGCGTGAAGACTCATTAGGACGTCGCACTGACTACCAGTTAACTGGATTCCTCCAGCTGAGCCTGTTGTGTAACAAGCGATTAGCCTCTGCAAATGTTTACCCTGTCCGCTGAGTTCTGTTGTCAGCCTGTTTACCCTGTCCGCCGTGCTCTGTTGTCAGCCTGTTTACCCTGTCCGCTGTGCTCTGTTGTCAGCCTGTTTACCCTGTCCGCTGAGCTCTGTTGTCAGCCTGTTTACCCTGTCCGCCGTGCTGTGTTGTCAGTCTGTTTACCCTGTCCGCTGAGCTCTGTTGTCAACCTGTTTACCCTGTCCGCTGTGCTCTGTTGTCAGCCTGTTTACCCTGTCCGCCGTGCTCTGTTGTCAGTCTGTTTACCCTGTCCGCTGTGCTCTGTTGTCAGTCTGTTTACCCTGTCCGCTGAGCTCTGTTGTCAGCCTTTTACCCTGTCCGCTGTGCTCTGTTGTCAGTCTGTTTACCCTGTCCGCCGTGCTCTGTTGTCAGCCTGTTTACCCTGTCCGCCGTGCTCTGTTGTCAGCCTGTTTACCCTGTCCGCCGTGCTCTGTTCTCAGTCTGTTTACCCTGTCCGCCGTGCTCTGTTGTCAGCCTGTTTACCCTGTCCGCCGTGCTCTGTTGTCAGTCTGTTTTGTAACAAGCCATTAGCCTCTGCAAATGTTGACCCTGTCCGCCGTACTCTGTTGTCAGTCTGTTTACCCTGTCCGCCGTGCTCTGTTGTCAGCCTGTTTACCCTGTCCGCCGTGCTCTGTTGTCAGCCTGTTTACCCTGTCCGCTGTGCTCTGTTGTCAGTCTATTTACCCTGTCCGCTGAGCTCTGTTGTCAGTCAGTTTACCCTGTCCGCCGTGCTCTGTTGTCAGCCGTTTACCCTGTCCGCTGAGCTCTGTTGTCAACCTGTTTACCCTGTCCGCTGTGCTCTGTTGTCAGCCAGTTTACCCTGTCCGCCTGTGCTCTGTTGTCAGTCTGTTTACCCTGTCCGCTGTGCTCTGTTGTCAGCTGTTTACCCTGTCCGCCGTGCTCTGTTGTCAGCCTGTTTACCCTGTCCGCTGTGCTCTGTTGTCAGTCTGTTTACCCTGTCCGCCGTGCTCTGTTGTCAGCCTGTTTACCCTGTCGCCGTCCTGTGCGCTGTTTGTCAGCCTGTTCACCCTGTCCGCCGTGCTCTGTTGTCAGTCTGTTTACCCTGTCCGCCGTGCTCTGTTGTCAGCCTGTTTACCCTGTCCGCCGTGCTCTGTTGTCAGCTGTTGTAACATTACCTCTGAAATGTACCCTGTCGCCGTCTCTGTTGTCAGTCTTTTACCCTGTCCGCCGGCTCTGTTGTCAGCTGTTTACCCTGTCCGCCGTGCTCTGTTGTCAGCCTGTTTACCCTGTCCGCTGTGCTCTGTTGTCAGTCTGTTTACCCTGTCCGCTGAGCTCTGTTGTCAGTCAGTTTACCCTGTCCGCCGTGCTCTGTTGTCAACCTGTTTACCCTGTCCGCTGTGCTCTGTTGTCAGTCTGTTTACCCTGTCCGCTGTGCTCTGTTGTCAGTCTGTTTACTCTGTCCGCCGTGATCTGTTGTCAGCCTGTTTACCCTATCCGCTGAGCTCTGTTGTCAGTCTGTTTACCCTGTCCGCCGTGCTCTTTTGTCAGCCTGTTTACCCTGTCCCCGTGCTCTGTTGTCAGCCTGTTTACCCTGTCCGCCGTGCTCTGTTGTCAGTCTGTTTACCCTGTCCGCCGTGCTCTGTTGTCAGTCTGTTTACCCTGTCCGCCGTGCTCTGTTGTCAGTCTGTTTACCCTGTCCGCTGTGCTCTGTTGTCAGCCTGTTTACCCTGTCCGCCGTGCTCTGTTGTCAGCCTGTTTACCCTGTCCGCCGTGCTCTGTTGTCAGCCTGTTTACCCTGTCCGCCGTGCTCTGTTGTCAGCCTGTTTACCCTGTCCGCCGTGCTCTGTTGTCAGCCTGTTTACCCTATCCGCCGTGCTCTGTTGTCAGTCTGTTTACCCTGTCCGCTGTGCTCTGTTGTCAGCCTGTTTACCCTGTCCGCCGTGCAGTGTTGTCAGCCTGTTTACCCTGTCCGCTGTGCTCTGTTGTCAGTCTGTTTACCCTGTCCGCTGTGCTCTGTTGTCAGTCTGTTTACCCTGTCCGCCGTGCAGTGTTGTCAGCCTGTTTACCCTGTCCGCTGAGCTCTGTTGTCAGTCTGTTTACCCTGTCCGCTGTGCTCTGTTGTCAGTCTGTTTACCCTGTCCGCCGTGCTCTGTTGTCAGCCTGTTTACCCTGTCCGCTGAGCTCTGTTGTCAGTCTGTTTACCCTGTCCGCTGTGCTCTGTTGTCAGTCTGTTTACCCTGTCCGCTGTGCTCTGTTGTCAGTCTGTTTACCCTGTCCGCCGTGCTCTGTTGTCAGCCTGTTTACCCTGTCCGCTGTGCTCTGTGTCAGTCTGTTTACCCTGTCCGCCGTGCTCTGTTGTCAGCCTGTTTACCCTGTCCGCCGTGCTCTGTTGTCAGTCTGTTTACCCTGTCCGCCGTGCTCTGTTGTCAGCCTGTTTACCCTGTCCGCCGTGCTCTGTTGTCAGCCTGTATACCCTGTCCGCCGTGCTCTGTTGTCAGCCTGTTTACCCTGTCTGCCGTGCTCTGTTGTCAGTCTGTTTACCCTGTCCGCCGTGCTCTGTTGTCAGCCTGTTTACCCTGTCCGCCGTGCTCTGTTGTCAGCCTGTTTACCCTGTCCGCCGTGCTCTGTTGTCAGCCTGTTTACACTGTCCGCCGTGCTCTTTTGACAGCCTTTTACCCTGTCCTGCCGTGCTCTGTTGTCAGTCTTTTTACCCTGTCCGCCGTGCTCTGTTGTCAGCCTGTTTACCCTGTCCGCTGTGCTCTGTTGTCAGTCTGTTTTGTAACAAGCGATCAGCCTCTGCAAATGTTGACCCTGTCCGCTGTGCCTGTTGCCATTCCATCGCCTTTTTCTCAGTCTTCCCCAGAGGAGCGTTTTGCCGAGTCCATGGGATCTTTTCACGTGGCCATGCGAACGGAATTTTCGTTGAAGTGATGTCGGAAGATCTTAATAATTATGATCCGATTTACTGCTTGATCGCCTGGTGGAGTTGGTCGTTGGTATACGCTCCAGGGATCAGCTCAACACCCACTTTAATACCTGATTGGAAGCGTAGGCAGACCTTAAAATAATGAATATTGGTAGCATCGTACTGTTGTAACGTGCTGTTCCAGGGAAGAACCGCCTCAGTTTCGTATTTTTAAAAAAAAATAGAAAGAAAAGAAAATTGGCGCGACAGAGACCTAAAAGATTACAGTATAATCCCTAGCGCTGCAAACAGAATGAACAAAGCGAAGTATTTTTAGATTGGTCATGTTAAGAACTGACTGGGATCATTTTGGTTACATCTTTTTAGATTAGATATCGTTTGATGTCATTGTCTTTGAATGATGTTATACTGTGCACGCGCGTGCGCAGTGTGTGTGTGTGTGTGTGTGTGTGTGTGTGTGTGTGTGTGTGTGTGTGTGTGTGTGTGTGTGTGTGTGTGTGTGTGTTCTTTTAATGTGACATAGGCTTTTTTGGATAAAATGTTCATATTCACCTCCATCTCTCCCTTCCTTCCGTTTGCTCTCTCTCTCTCTCTCTCTCTCTCCTCTCTCTCTCTCTCTCTCTCTCTCTCTCTCTCTCTCTCTCTCTCTCTCTCTCTCTCTCTTTCTCCCATTACCCAACAGTTGCTTATTTCCTTTTAGACCACTCTCTTGTTCAGCCAGTGGAATGTGGTGAGCGGAATGCAAAGATCTCCAGCAAACCTTCTTTGGGGAGAGTGTGACGACGGCATTAGCGGCGTGCACAGCCGCCCGGTCAATAGCGGTCAATGGCCGTCACTGGCTGTCAGCGCTGTCAGTGACTGGCCGTTCGATTACCCCTCACCCGTGACAGTCTTGTCTTGTCGCCTGTCTCAGGGAAGAAGAGAAGGTGGTGGGGGGGGTGGAGAGGGGGAGGGAGGAGAGGATAGGAAGGGGAAGAGGGGAAAGGAAGGCGGAGGAACAACATGATTTAAACTTTGGACATGCTATAGAGTTTGGACAATTGCATATAGAGTTTTGACATGCTATAGAGTTTGGACATGCTATAGAGTTTTGACATGCTATAGAGTTTGACATGCTATAGAGTTTGGACATGCTATAGAGTTTTGACATGCTATAGAGTTTGGACATGCTATAGAGTTTGGACATGCTATAGATTTGACATGCTATAGAGTTTTGACATGCTATAGAAGTTTTGACATGCTATAGAGTTTGGACATGCTATAGAGTTTGACATGCTATAGAGTTTGGACATGCTATAGAGTTTGGACATGCTATAGAGTTTTGACATGCTATAGAGTTTTGACACTATAGAGAATGATAGAGTTGTTTTTGACATGCAATAGAGTTTTGACATGCTATAGAGTTTGACATGCTATAGAGTTTGGACATGCTATAGAGTTTTGGTTCGATGGGCCTGAATGACAGAAGAGTGAGGGGATGGAAGAGAGAGAAGAGGGGGGGTATGAGAGGAGGA
>CM031624.1:42855316-42857816 GCA_018398815.1 Conus ventricosus | reverse complement strand
TCGCGCCGGCTCCGCGACTAAGCAATTATTGTCGTCAGTAGGGTGCTTAGTAGGTGGTGTCCTGCGTATGTTAGATCAGAATAGGCGCCACTGAACACCACCGAAGTGACTCGGCAGCAGTGCAGTGTCTCCTCCGGTGGGTTGCCTCTTGACGACTTGACATTGACTGCTCCCTGTGGATTGCCGGTGCCGGGGCTGCGGCGGGGTTGACCGGGCTGTGGCTGTGGACGAGGTGTCGGAATGAGCGGCGTGGGTGCACTGCCTCTGAGGTGGCGCAGAGGTTGGGACAGCAAAAAAAAAACAATGATAACACTGATGATGATGATGATGATGATGCAGTTAATCTTGGTAATCATGCCTTCTACGGCAGTATGCTCCACTCGCCTTCAGCCACAAAGGGCCATGTTCCTCCTCCTCTCTTCATTAGAGTGTGCGCTTCGTCAAATGCAAATAAACCCGAACTTTCTCCATGCCACCACCTACACGCCCAACCTCCCCCCCCTCCCCCCCCCCCCCCCCCCCCCCCCCCCCACAACACACCTCCTCCCTCCTCCCTCCCCTTTCTCTCCACCACCACCACCCCTGTACACACAGCCAAGACAAATCAGGCCGTTATTTGGGCATTAGCGGCCGTGGTTTCGCTGAGCAGGTAGGTCTGAAGGCCGCCATTGTCCCGGTCAAGGGGGATAATCACCGGGCTTTGTCGCGTTGATGAGCTCATTACTTCCCCTGGCGGCGGCCTGCCCTGGGCCATCTGTGGAAGGCTCCAAGGTGGAAGCCTGCAATGTCTGAGGACAGTGGAAGGGAGGGGGGGGGGAGCGGGGAGGGGGGGAGAGTGAATCAGGAGTCGCGGTTAGTTAATGATATGGGTTGGTACAGTACAGCGTTGAATTACGTTCCTCTGTTGTATACATCTCTCTCTCTCTCTCTCTCTCTCTCTCTCTCTCTCTCTCTCTCTCTCTCTTCTCTCTCTCTCTCTCTGTGTTTCTTTTTCTGTATGTCTCTCTCTCTCTCTCTCTCTCTCTCTCTCTCTCTCTCTCCTCTCTCTCTCTCTCTCTCTCTCTTTCTTTCTTGTCTCTTGGTCTCTGTCTCTGTCTCTCTCTCTGTCTCTCTCTCTCTCTCTCTCTCTCTCTCTCTCTCTCTCTCTCTCTCTCTCTCTCTCTCTCTCTTTCTCTCTTTTCTCCCCACACACATACACCGCCCATCCCTATTCCAAGCTTCCTTTTCCTTCTCTGTCTCTTCCGCTCGTATCTTTTCTCTTGCACGCACATATGCGCGCGGACACACTCATACACAAGCACAGCCATTACAAATGTCAGTCATATCGTTGTTTTACCACGTTGTTTCAAACTACACATCTAAATCTGCTATACCATCAAAACCATCATCAACGTCTTGTCTATCATAAACACTGTCATCACAATATTGCTTAAGCTCAGCACGATCGTCAAATCTGTTTTAACGTCACCACGATCATCAAAATCTTCTCTGTTACCAAAACGATTATCAAAAACCAATACTGTCATCAGAATTTTCCCTATCATTAACACGATCATCAAAATTTCCCCCAACATCAACACGATCATCAAAATCTTCCCTATCATCACACGATCATCACAATCTCCTCCATCTTGAACACGATCATCGTAATCTTCTCTGTCATTAGCATTATCATCAAAATCTCCCCCACCATCAATATGTTTATCAAAATCTCCCCCACCGTCAATATGTTCATCAGAATCTCCCCCCCATCAATACGATCATCAAAACTCCCCCACCATCAATACAATCATCAAAATTCCCCACCAACAATACAATCATCAAAACTCCCCACCAACAATACGATCATCAAAACTCCTCCACCATCAATACAATCATCAAAATTCCCCACAACAATACATCATCAAAACTCCCCACCAACAATACAATCATCAGAACTCCTCCACCAACAATACAATCATCAGAACTCCTCCACCAACAATACAATCATCAGAACTCCTCCACCAACAATACAATCATCAGAACTCCTCCACCAACAGTACGATCATACACCCCCCCCCCCCCCCATCAATATCACCATCATATCACCATCAATATCACCATCAATATCACCATCAAAACTCCCGCCATAGACAGGGACAGTCACCAGACTCTTTTTCGTCATCATCACGATCATCACCATCTCACATTTCATCATCACGATCATCACCATCTCACATTTCATCATCACGATCATCACCATCTCACATTTCATCATCACGATCATCACCATCTCACATTTCATCATCACGATCATCACCATCTCACATTTCATCATCACGATCATCACCATCTCACATTTCATCATCACGATCATCACCATCTCACATTTCATCATCACGATCATCACCATCTCACATTTCATCATCACGATCATCACCATCTCACATTTCATCATCACGATCATCACCATCTCACATTTCATCATCACGATCATCACCATCTCACATTTCATCATCAC
>CM031624.1:42824513-42844513 GCA_018398815.1 Conus ventricosus | reverse complement strand
GTGGTGTGTGCGTGTAACTGGGGGTGGGGGGTGGGGGAGAGGGTGGTAGGATGTGTGTGTGCATGTGTTAGTATTTATATATATAGAGTGACACAAGATGGATAAATGAACTGACAAGGAATGACTGAGCACAGTGCAAAGAGTGGAATATTTTTAATGATATACTAGTTTATAAGTTGTTGCAATATGTGAATTTTGATAATGGCACCACAAACAAATTTTCCTTTATTCTATGAGGAGAAATAAAATATCGTGTATCGTGAAACAAACGAATAAAACAACGAAAATTCACTTAGCTTTGATCGCTTCAGATCGCTTCAGAGTTCAGCGCAAGGAAGAAGGCGTTGAATGAGAACGAGGCTGTTGGAAGGGAAATAGTGTGCGAGTCAAAGTCGTAATGATGATAATAATATTACTGATAGGAATACTAATAATGGTCAAAATATTGAGGAAAAAAGACAAGATTACTTCCAATCTCGGTGTCAATACGTATGGGTATGGGAGAAAGGAGAGTGGGTTAGAGGATTCTTAAACAGCAGGGTTGCCGTGGCACAGTCCCAGAGGCGAAGGCGATGGTGATGTCAATGCTAGTGGTGGCAGTATCAATACTAGCAATAGTTTACTGAATGATACTGCTAACAACGATAGTGAATGTTAAGGTATCATCATCATCATCATCATCATCATCATCATCATCATCATCGTTATTATTGATGTCGTTGTTGTTGTTGCTATTACTATCAATATTATCACTACCATAATGCATATGATTTCTACGTCCTATTATCACTAGTCCCATCACCAGCAGAAAGTAATATTACTTATTATACATGATTTAAATCACAAAAAAAAGAAACTAACAAATAAACAAAAGTGTGAGTATGTGTTTATGTGTGTTTAGGGTTTTATCCCCCCTTTTTTTCAACCCGCCCCATTTTCCCTGCCACAATGATACTGTTAACTTTTCACTCATTGATCATTTCATTCCTTTTCACTCATTGATCATCTCTATTCCTTTTCACTCATTGATCATTTCTATTCCCTTTCACGTACCATTACCTTGTCAACATTACTGTATCTGTCATCACCGCCTCCCCCTGTTTCAGTGGCACTGTCAACTTTTACTCATTAACCATCTCTGTTCTTTTCCACTAACTATTACTTTTACCAATATTACTTTAATTAATATTGCTATTAATATCACTGTCATCACATCATCATTATCAGCACTATCATCATCAACATCATCATCATCGTCATCGTCATCATCATCATCATCTAAAATGCAAACAAACCTACCGACTTCATTATTCCTACTACCTCAGCTAGTACAAACATCACCATTATCGTCATCACTACTATCACTTTTATGATCATAATGATTATTATCGCCAGTTCTATTAATTTTTACTATTATTATGAATATACCTGTTGTTACAAGTTCATAACTGTCACATATTATATTCATAATTATACTTTGCAATATTTCTGGCATTCCAACCTACCACTTTTCCAGCCTCCTGTATCATCACTATCATTACTATATGGGTACAATCATGATTATTATTAAAACTGCTAATATATTTATTGTAATTATCAATATATCAATGAGATTCCATCCTTCCCATAATTTGTACCCTCTTTCTCCTCTCTCTTCTTTATGTCCTCCCTCTCCCCCTCCTCCTTTTCCCTCCCCCTTCCCTTAGCATTAGTACTATTATCATCATCACTATCATTTCTTTAAGTATATTTTTTGTGCCATTACTTTTATTAGTAGTACTATTATTACCAATACCGCTACTATTTTTGTACGTATTATTATCATTGTTATCAATACTAGTTTTATTATTGATATTACCATCATTACAATTACCATCACCATCATCGCCACTAACACTAACACAACCATGCTGTTCGATAATCTCTAACCCCTCTTCTTTCCTTAATACTACAACTGCTATCAAATTATCACCAAAGCGGTAGAAATCCTCTATTATTTTTTCAATATTTTCATTATTATTATTGCTATCAGCATCATTTTGTTATCGTCATCACTATTTCAACTCGCATTATCTCCTTCCCGACGGCCTCGTTTTTAATGCAACGCCCATCTTACGCCGAATTAGACAAAGGTAAGTGATGCTCGTTCTTCATGTCCTGAGTGCTGGTTATCTTGCCTGAAGAAGGCCTAAGAGGTCGAAACGCGTCGTGTTTTGTTTTGTGATTCGTTTGTCCACGTTGTTGGGCGAAGTTTTTATAAAGACTTTAAAAAGATTGCAATAAAGTACGTTTGTGATAATTTCTCATGGTCATTTCACCGATATTAATCAATGCCCCAAACACATTGGTTCCTGTGAGAACTCGCTTTCACGATTTAGAAACTTCTTTTCATTTCCTGAAATTGAATTAGAACAAGCTCAGAATTCCAGCTTTTAGACCAGCTAAACTTCCTAGAATTAGTTTCCACCAAAAACTAAATGTAAAAGCAAAAATGGAATTATCAAGCCGCCAAGCAAAGTAACAAACATTAGAAAATAGGCACTACGCTTTTCGACCTGCTGGGATTTCTTCAGTCAGGACAAACAACATTCAAAACATTGGAAACAAAGGAGAACAAACTGTCACTTACCTCTACTTGGAAGCCAGCAATGAAACTTGTGAAGCATTATTTAGAACCTAAAAAGCTCCCCACCAAGATGCTGTGGTCTGTGTAACAGCCCGCACAGACTGAGACAGCAACCCCAGCTATTGCTTCTATCTACACACAGCTTTGGTCCGTGGTAGCTCACACTATGGCTGGTTGGTTCACGGATCTGCAAGACCTTGAATCTTGTGACGCTGTCCACACACCAAGACCTTTGGCTGTAGGAGTCTCGGGCAATTCCACCCACCCTTCATACAGTCTGTATGCTCTTCCAATCGCAGATTTCAGCTTACATGTGACTGCTACCTGAAGCAGTACTCAAACTGAAAATCCTTTGGACACAGCAGTTTTTTCCCCTCTAAAATATACAGTTATCTCATTTGGAAACCTGTATTCCTCCCTAGCTACAAGAAGTGGGTGTTGATTGGGATCATTCTCATTTGTCCAAATTTCCAGACGGTCCGCCATTGACATTTGAAACTTCACCTATGTGTGTCCACCTTGCTTCCACAAAAAAGAGGTCACCAATCACTGGCCTTTAACATTGGCAGGCACAACTATGTCATGAATATCAAACTTCTAGAAACGAACACACACACACACACACACACACACACACACACACACACACACACACACACACACACACACACACCACACAATTGCCGAGGCTTCAAATGAAACAATAGGGTTACATTGTTCTCACTACCTTCGTCCGTCCTCTCCCAACCATCCTTTTTTTTTCAAAACCCATCGTCCTAAAGCCTCGTTTTCATCGCTCAACGGACCACTTCGGTTTTAGGTTTGAAAAAGAAAAATCCCAGTCTGAGCATGACTTGTTGCTCTTCTCGATCCCCCACGAACAACAAAGTGCAGGCATCGTGTTCACACACAGGACCTCAAGATCTCTACAAGTACACGAAGCACCAGACACCTTTCTGACACCAGATCATACACTCAACTCGTCGTCTCCCCCTCTCCCCCCCCCCCTCATTCACCACAAGAAAGAAGTATTTCCACGACAATCAATGCACAATCAAACAAAACAACTTGCGTAAGATTACCTCTCTCAGCATTAAACAACTATTAGGTTCCATCCTCCCCATAATTTGTACCCTCCTTCTCCTCTTTGGTCTTCCTATCCTCCCTCATCCTTCTTTTTCTTCCTTACCTCCCTTTATTAGTAGTATTAGGACTATTATCATTATCACTATTATTGTTACTGTTTTTTACATTTGATAATATTTTTTATCATGTTTTTGTACCATTACTTTTTTCATTATTACTATTATTATCATTACCGTTACTATTGCTAGTATTGTTACATTATTCTTAATACCAGTGTTATTATTGAGATAACCATCATTACAATTACCACCACCATCATCATCGCCACTAACACTGTTGCCACGACAACCATGCTGTTCGACAATCCTCTAACCCCTCTCCTTTCTCCCATACAACAACTGCTATTGTCATATCACCAAAGGTGGTAGTAATCCTCTATTATTTTTTCAATATTTTCATTATCATCATTATCATTGTTATTATTGCTATAAGTAAATTATAATCATCATTACTATTTCAACTCACATTGTCTCCTTTCCGACGGCCTCGTTTTCATTCAACGCCCATCTTGCGCCGAATTTGACAAAAATAAGTGACTGCTTGTTCTTCATTTTCGTGACTGCTTGTTCTTCATTTTCGTGACTGCTTGTTCTTCATTTTCGTTTTTTCCCGAGTGTAGTTTTTCTTGCCCGAAGAAGATCTAAGAGGTCGAAACGCGTCGTTTTTTTGTCTTGTGATTCATTTGTCCCCGTTGTTCGACAGAGGTATTATAAATACTTTTAAGAATTTGTTTAGATTTCCGCCTGTAGTCGTCCCACTTTGCGACGTACTTTATGGCAGCTGCCACCACGCCTTTCAGCTGATGCTTGTTATATGTTGCATGCCCCACCTTGAAACCATCTTCTTAGTTCTTTGCTCATCATCGTCATCATTATCATCATCATCATCATCATCATCATCTCTTCTTTTTCTTCTTCTTCTTCTTTTTTCCCTTCTTTCTCTTCTTCTTCTTCTTCCTTCCTTCCTTCCTTTCTTTCTCCACCAGGTGAACAGAAGAAGAACTACACTGAGCTGGCCATCAGGAAGAAGAAGTCAGCAGCCTGGTTCGTCTCTAACTGCCACGATCACAGCGGGCGTCTGGCCTACGTCAGAGAGCTCCAGAAGCATTATCCCGTGGACATTTACGGCAGGTGTGGACCCTTGAAATGCCCTCGCTCTCAGGAATCCGTGTGCTTCAACATGCTCAACTCCTCCTACCGCTTCTACCTGGCCTTCGAAAACTCCATCTGTCGGGATTACGTCACGGAGAAGTTCTTCAAGGTCTTTAAGCCTGATTTTCATGTCATCCCCGTAGTCCGCGGGGGGGCAGACTACCGGAAGTTCTTTCCTCGGGGCACCTTCGTGGACACGTCGGATTTCAAATCCCCGATGGCCGTCGCTCGTTACCTGAAGGGGTTGGAGGCGAAGACGGAGACCTATGCTGCCATGCTGAGAGAGAAGGACAAGTATTATGCCATCGGGGCCAGGAAGTCCGCCATGTGTCGGCTGTGTGGGAAACTGCATTTGGTGTCAGGTCTCACACGTACCCCAGTTTCGCCACCTGGTTGTCGGAAGGTGTATGTCGGACCCCGTGGGATCCAATATGGACGGATTAAGAGAAAGGTTTGTGATGATGTGGTGTAAGTATACTGTTCGTGGCGTCGCGTGCCCTATAATTGTCAGGCTTAGCGGAATTAGGCACCGTAACGTTATGCCTGAATCGCATGTGGTCTCATCGGCATGTAGCCCCTGAATCTACTTAGTCTTGGAGTATTTCTCATCCAAAAATGAGAGCATTTTCCGTAAAACTGGTGTATTTTGGGAACTTGCTTCTTGACAGACTTTCACTTGATGGAAGGTTGGAAGTTTCAGAAGAGGAATCGTTTGCCTGCAGTTTGTTTTCCCGCATTGCTGATGTGAATGTACATACTATGAACTGTTGCTGATGTGAATGTACATACTATGAACTGTTGCTGATGTGAATGTACATACTATGAACTGTTGCTGATGTGAATGTACATACTATGAACTGTTGCTGATGTGAATGTACATACTGTGAACTGTTGCTGATGTGAATGTACATACTATGAACTGCATGTTCCTACGTCAAGGCTGTTCTGCACAGTTCTTAGCTGCTGTCAGCAGTGATCTGACTGACCATGCTGGGTAATCAAACAGTAGAACTGTCCACTCTAGCTGTTGACATCTTATGACCCCCCTTTCATCTTTAAATGGATCCTCAAGCATAGGCTCAAAGATTCTCCCCTACGCTTTATACCGTTTACATAATGATTTTAGATTTTTTAGTAATTTATTTCTTCATCGCACTTTCTTTTCTTTTACTTTCTACTCGTCGCTGGCTGCTTTAGGGGTGCTGTTGGATTCTGTTTTTGAACCCTTGGTGGTGAGCATAACACAGAATTATGGACTTTGGTATACCTCCATATGGTCCAAGGGGAGCCGGAGCACAGACACAATAAGCCATACCTCCCGGACGAATCGGATCCAACAGACAAAACGCCTCGAGACTGATCTTGTAATGTTTTGATGTGTATCTTCTCTGTTTAAGGTGCTGTTGCAGTCTGTTTCATTCTCCTGACGTGTGGGAAATCCAGGTGACCTGAAGTTGGCCCACAGACGAAGGAGATATTCACCGTGTTGAGACAGTACGCAGACACACCACACATCCGCAGACGTAGCCAGCCACACGCAAGACACACTGTTGGACAATTTGCATACCTGACCTTTCACCTTGTTTTACGGGCGCACACACTGCGCGAATACTACCGTTCAAACGAAGAAATTGAAGTCACTGTGAGATCAATACAGAATTAGATTTAGGCAGCTGTCAGATATTAGCAGTAAGACAAGAATGCTTTATTACTAAAGTAGATATTTACCCATAGACCTGGGCATTCAGCCCAGCTAACACACGTGTACCGTTGTCAATCGCCTCTCTGTGTAAGAAGTCTACTCGTACATCGTTTCGCAGAGGTTCACACTTGATTAAACATGTTTCCCCCCAAATTCAGACGTTTTTAGGCATTCGCATGCGCTTCTTCTGTGTGTGTGTATAATGAAGTCTTTTCAATTGTGGGCATGCTTGAACTACTGGGTAATATGTGTGGTCGAATGTATCACTAAATCGACGTCACTGAACCAGTCGCCATTTTGGAAAGAACGTAAGCCTTGCATGGGATCCGGGAAAGCGATTTTGATTAGACAATTGCAAGCAATATTGGCAGGGGAAGATAACCCGAATAGAATACTGTTCTAATCCGCAAACCATCCGCTCGTAATGTAGTGGACAGGTTCGGCCAAGGCTTGATACCACGTTGCTCAGCCCGTCAAGCCCGGAAACGTGCTATGTCTGCGGGCTCCTTAAAGGGGTCCTCACCCTAAATAGCATGTTTGGGTTGTTCAAAAGTATGATCGAGCGTGTTTCGATGTACGTGTTACTTTTCTTCTGAACTCACTGCTATCCGTGTTTCGGGTCGTGCAAGTAGCCAAATCGTGACTCGCCACGGAGATTGCCGAGCACAGTACGGAAAGAGACGAGAGTCGGGGATTCCGCAAGTGACGTATAAATGCCAAGACTACCGTGAATGAAAGACATGTCCCTAAAAGCTTTCGCTATGAGGACGTAAAACTCAACTATTTTCCGGCGATAATGGCATATTCTCCCAGCTACGAGTCAAGTTCCAACGAAGAGGATATCGAACGTGAAATTTTCACTGAAGTGTATGGAATTCAGCCGTACCAGTTTGAACCTACAGCTCCTTGTACAGTACCACCTCCCTCGCCATCAGACGCTTGTGTTTTTTTCCCAGGCAGTTCGACATTTTACAGGTTCACCATATTATGTACATGTACACACATACGCACGACACAGATAGTACATGATATAAACATGCACATACATACATCTGTTCACAACACATATACACACACACATTACCGTAGTATGTCAATAACTTTAAAATGATTATGTGATAAACCACATTTTCCTTCAGTTGTTTAGATCTATCAGATATGCCTTTTCCTTTGAACAGGAGTTTGTCAGCTACTGCATCATCACACTCATTCTCTTCCCTGCTGTTGAAATCTTTTCAATAGCTGTTCACTTTCAGCACCCCCCCCCCCCCCCCCACACACACACCCTTTTTTCTGCATTCCTCATTTTCAATCTTACTCTCTCCACTTAAATTCTGAAGTTCCACAATGACAATTAGAATCTGAGGGGTCCTTTACAATATATTGCAGTCAAAGATTCTGGCTGTTAGTGTAAAAACTGATGCGTGACGTGCCGTACATCAGATCTAAGCTGCAGATCTAAGCTCATTATTCTCTTACTCACCTGGGCAGTTTATAGCATACAGACATACCACAACCTGCATATGTCTTAAAATGCACACTAAGTCACCGTCCTGTATCCAAATACTGATAAATAATTCACTTACTAAAGCATATGGTTGTTGGGCGGAAACTTGAACTTGCAGGGGTGCCTGATGTTAGCAATGTCCTGAAAAATAAAAACCCAAACTATTATTCACTGGAGTCCAACTAGTTGTTATTTGTGGACATGGACACTTTCTTGTTAATAAGAATCGTAACTTCAGTTTTGTTGGAAACAGTAACAGCAGGGAAGAAAATCAATCACAAACATACAACAGTTTCAGTGGCAGCAGGCAGTGAGACTGACTGACTGCCACTATGACAGTAACAATGTATGTTTCAGTTTGATACCAACACTCAACAAAAACCAACAACTATCTTTACAACCAACCACACACTGAGAATGAAATGAAACACAAAAAGATCAACCACCCATTCCACAAACCTTGCCTTCTTTACGTCTCTGAGTTTGGCTCTCTTGCTCCTGACAAAATCGGTGCCACTGTTGCGTTTGAGGCTTGTACTTGCAGCTGGCGAATGAACAGAGAGTGCTTAAATACATTTTTCTGTTATAATAGTTGGCACAGCATCCTCTTTCAGCTGTCTTCGGACCCGAATTCCAGCTTCCACCTTTACCTTTCAGGTGTGTTGGTCTTGGAAACTGTGCTCTTCGAGGTGACGACCGCAAATGCCATGATAACTGTCCCGAAGAACAAAATCTTTCCTCGTTGTGGTGACAAAATTTATCCACAATCGCCTAAACTGGCTCCGCAACCAGACACAGCACACATTCGCCCCATCTCACTTCAGCGAACACGAAGAGCGACTTGGCTTTTCGACGTCATCAATCGGGAAACCCCCCTTTTATCGAAATCGAGGCTCTCGTTCCTGTTTTAGCCTATCGCTCTCCCAATCCGCAGGAAATGCTGCTTTCACTGTGTCCAGGACGGGGGAAATCGTGATATCACGGTATTGCTTAAGTGCACTAAGTTGATGTATTATTAGTCAGGCTTAACACACCAAGGGTATCGTTGCACTCATACACGCATATGCACACTCATGCGCACACCAAACATTCACCTCTCTCTGGGAATGGGATGTCACGCATTCGTTTCTCTCCTAACACGACTGAGAACAAGAAATACAATTTCTATGCTACTTATAATTAATCATGTACAATCAAATCACACACAATGGAATATCAAAACATAAAAGATCAATACATCCTAATCCCGGGTTATAATAAAATGACTTCTTACCTGGCCAGGTTTTCACACACACAACCACGCTTTCACACCACACCACAGTTCTTGAAAAAAGTCTCTTCACGTCTTCTTCAGCACTGCTTGATGGTGATGCCCTTGGTTGACTGGCTCCAGGCTTCAGGACTGGGTCTTCGTGGTCGTCTCTGGGATCTCGACGTCGAACTCTTCTTCTTCGTCTTCTTCACCCACCTCTGGGTTCAAATTCAGTTTGTCTGTCTTCACCCACCTCTGGGCTTCAAACTTAGTTTCCTTCTCTTCCAGCTTGTCTTTAACTCTAAGACCTTGCTGTCTCTTCTATCTCCCAGACCACGTTTCTCTCGACCCTTCTCTGTCCTGCTCACTCCTCTCCTCTCTCTCTCTCTCCTCTGCCTTCTCTCTCTCTCTCTCCTGGTGTTGTTCTCCCCTCACGTTGTTCTCCCTCAGTTTATATAGGGAGGGAAACAAAGGATTCCCTTTCGGGCCATGCCTTTGTCCACCTGTTCTCAAACCCCTAGTTCACAAGTACCCTGAATTCTCCATTCGCTACATTCTCCCACACATCAGCATTTACACACACCCCTACCTAATTGATTAGCAAACACACACTTAGCCCAGATGGACATCGAAAATTCCCGCCACTTCGGTGGTTACTTAACACAGTAATTATCTTAAGGAGGGCTACTACAACCTCCACACCCATTCAGCCAGCCTGACAATAGAACCAACACAGTGACCCACGGCAACACCATCCGAACGAATCCAAGACCCCTGCTCTTCACTGACTGTTTACAAAAGAACCTCAGCTGACCAAAGGTCGTAGTGGTTACATCCCTTCCCCCTTTCGCCACCGGGCAGGTCCGAACTCTCTCCTAGGTGTTGTTTGTCATCTGATCACTTCGGCCTTCTTTCACACGGTTCGGCCGTGTGCGATGGGTAAGGTACCCTGGTTAATTGGTCTATTACCTATTTGTATACTACGTACAACGTCCCTTTTCCTCCAAGCGTCTAATGCCTTTTGTGAGAGGTTTCACGCTCCTTGACACACTGCAAAATGAGAGCACAGGCGGCTGATTCGGGGCTGGGTTTCGCAATACGACCACATACCAAAACCGTGTATTTGGTCAAAATAGATTTGTAAAAATGGGTGAGAACCCCTTTTATGTAAAAACACACTGAACCACACTGGTACACGCTTCCCCTCGGGATCTTTAGTCTGTTGCGCGTGTGGCCAAACGAACTGCCAGCGGTGAGTCTGCCTGGTCCAGCGGATAAAAGCCTTGTTCTGTTTATCCAGGGGCTTGAGTTCGATACCTGCTCGAGTCAGCCCCGTTCTCTTGTCGGGCATGGGGTGAGGGGGGTGGTGACGGTGGGGGGGGGGGGGGGGGGGGGAGCGCGAAGGGGGGAGGGGGGAGGGGATGGTAGGGAGTGGGGGGATGAAAAGCAGGTACGTGGCGTCTGCACGTGCACAGGTGTTTGATCTGCCTTTGCAGTCTGTAGGTGCTGTATAGCATGTTTTTTTCCCCTAGCATGTTTCCCCCCCCCCCCCCATTGTCTAGTAAAGATTAGTGTACTATAATATCACTGGCTTTTACCCCGTATATGATCTGTCCATATATTTTGTTGATATATATGCATGTATGTATGCATACGTATGTATCTTATATATATATATATATATATTGAATTATAAACAAGCTTGCTCTTATGTCTTAGATTGATGAAATAGGGGGAGATACGCATTATATCTGCAGTGGTAGATGATTCCCTAACTAACAGTATGTGCTTGAGTGGGTGAATGGGAAAATAAAATAATGCTTCTCAAAATGAGCCTTCAGCAAGCTTATTTCTCAAGGGTGAGACATCTCCAATAGGGAGGGAAACTCACTAACATATAACTCCTGGTCATATACCGATATTTCGAAACTTGGTGGTTTCTCCTCAGTGACCGCGGAAAGTGGTAATTTGACTCTCTGCTTTTTCAGTTTTAAGAAGAATAGAATCCCAGAAAAGGTTGGTGTGCATATACCGTAGTATGTTTGTTGAGTTTTCAAAAAACCAACCAAAGGTGCCATCTAAGAAGCAAAAGAAAATCATAAAAGAGCAAAACAAACTACATTTCTTGTGAAAAGTAAAAAATATAAAAGATATCCTCTAAGACACAAGTGCTGAGGGCAAGTTCTTGGAATGAATCCGCAAGGGACTAAAATACAACAAACTAATAAATTCCAAGGATAAGTACCGCACCGTTCCAGCAACTTACAGAGCAGCTTGGTGTTGCAATGACTGCAAGAAATATTGAATTATAAACAAAGCTTGTCTTATGTCTTAGATATATATATATATATATATATATTATATATATATATATATATATATATATATATATATAATATATATATATATACACACAACAAACTAATAATTCCAAGGATAAGTACCGAGCACCATTCCAGCAACTTACAGAGCAGCTTGGTGTTGCAATAACTGCAAGAAATATTGAAAGAAATATATATATATATATATATATATATATATATATTATTATAATATATTGTTCAACATAATATATGAATATGTATGAACATACAATCTACCAGATATGGCCTTTTGCGGCCGGCTGGGCTATGAGCAACATTCTGTGTGTGTGTGTGTGTGTGTGTGTGTGTGTGCGCGCGCGCGTGCGTGCGTGCGTGCGCGCGCGTGTGTGTGTGTGTCTCTCTCTCTCTCTCTCTCTCTCTCTCTCTCTCTCCTCCTCCCCCCCCCCCCCTCAGCTTCCCTGCCAAAGATGAGGGTTGACCTTTCAACTCACCACATCAACCCAACATTCATATGTTACATATTCATATGTTACACATTCATATGTGACAGAATCGTCCACATTAGGTAAAATCTAGAACATTCGGACGCGCACATTCACACACTACAAACACGGCTGGGTAAATTGTACAGAAAGACGAGTTTAATTCGTAAAATCCTTTAGCAAGATGAGCAGAATTTTTTGTTTGCCTCTTAACGAGACTAAAGTCAGACAAAAAGTTGGAAGGAAAAAAACAAAGAAACAAACCCAAATCATCACATCATGTCAAGAATCTTTGCTGTGCCTTACCCTACCACCCCAGGTCAGTCAAAGCTACGCCTCACCGCTTTGCATCAGCCATCGTGGTTCGGTGGCGAATCGTCACGGACTGAAGGTTTGTGGGGGGGGGGGGGGGGGTTGTGGGTTCGAACTTACCAGTCGTAATGTTATGGTGGGATTGTGCAGCTTAGCCAGTGCTAGGTTTTCACCAACGTGTCAAAAACCTCACATGAGCACACTGGAGCGGCACAGTCCAGCTTCAGCCTGGTTTTTCATTTCTGGATCTTTGGAAGCTTCCTAAATGTTCTGAGTGTGTAACTCCCCCCCTCCCCCCCCCAAAAAAAAAAGAAAGAAAAAAAAAGAAAAAAGAAAAAAGCTCGAAGGAGGCTGGAAGGAATGCAGATCTCAGTCAGACCTCGACCAGTTTTCTGAGATCCAGTGCGATTAGAACTCCCATTCCATCCTGTAACCTCCAAGCCTTGATGTGGATCCGTACCAACATTAGACGGCTTCCTCCTTATCGGACCATGTTCGATCTCCCCACCAAGTCTTGTTGATATAGGTTCCACGGTTTCGGCGTCATTTTGCTGAGAGACCGACAGTTTGGGCGTGATGACAGTTGCGCTAATCCTGCTGGTCCACTGTGGTTTCACTGTTTGATCGGGTCCACAACAGCAATTCATGAGCTGATCCCTGGACCACATTCAGTCGTTTGACGAAGTTTGATCGAAAAGGGTTCATTAGTTTTTGCCTAAGACTGCTGACAGACAAACAGACAAACAAACAAACAAACAAACTAACGTGTGTGAAAACATAACACCGTTAGCGGGAGGTAACAACCAAACCCGAAGAGGCGGAAACGGATTATCCCCCTTTAAACACAAGTGCATACTTGAAACCTCCGCGAAGCGTGTGGTCCCAGATACTATCATTCGACCTTCCAGTCTGACTCGGACAACTCTCGGAAATGTAATGCCCAAATTAAGCTTATGCTGAACATGGACACAGTATACACACAGTCTTCCCCACCACTCTCTAGGCCTACGTGAGGGGGTGGGGGGTGGGGTGGTTATTGCGATGGTTCTTATATTATTTCAAACGGACGATCATGCTCC
Source organism: Conus ventricosus (assembly GCA_018398815.1). Lineage (NCBI taxonomy): Eukaryota > Metazoa > Mollusca > Gastropoda > Neogastropoda > Conidae > Conus > Conus ventricosus. The sequence goes on along the minus strand of CM031624.1, from coordinate 42,830,932 downwards.
ACCAAACAAAAACACCACCATCATCACACCTCACTTTATTACAGAAATTAAAGAAAATCTACCGAACAATTACAACTTCTTTGATCGCATTCGAATCCTCTCTAACACTGATAAATGTATCCTCCATTATAAGGAACGCATATAAATCATCGTAATTGGCATTATCGTTGATATTATTTCATTCTTCTTCTTCTTGTACTCGTTTACAAACAGATTTATATTCAGGATTTTGTCCGTGCTACACCTACAGACTTGACCACTGAATTCCTGGTATATACTGACCCTAGACCATATAAACACTCCCGCAGGATTCGACTATGAGTCTTTCTAAATATTTGAGAATCTTCCAGACACGCACAATGAACTGACGACAATATTTGAGAATCTTCCAGACACGCACAATGAACTGACCACAATATTTTGCCGCGCAGGTTTTGCTCTCCTGCACGGTACGAATACTGAAAGTTAAACAAACCAAGCATTCAAATATATCTCCATTTAAAGATCTATATTAACAACAAAAAACAGCAACAACAACAATAGCCCGAAAAGCAAACCACTTGTAGACACTGTTGTCTCTTCTGTTCCCTCTGTTCCATTATCACAATTAACGTCAAGTGACATTTTTCAAAACAAAATGTCAATTTTTTATATGTAAAGTGTGTGTGTGTGTGTGGTGTGTGTGTGTGTGTGTGGTGTGTGTGTGTGTGTGTGTGTGTGTGTGTGAAGGGTTGCAGAGGTAAGACTGATATTATGCCTTTATAGTAATCATGGTTCAAAGTCAAAGTTGTCAGTGCATTTACAAGGATTACACAAAAATTCCATACATACACACCTACATAAAAAGAACGAGAAAAACTACACACACAGAAAGAGAGGATATTGTAAGACATAGAGATGATGTAAAGACGTTCAAATACTCCCCCCATAGAAAAATTACACACGGAAGTACAAAGTAATGCAACTTCGAACAAAGACATTAAAAACTGACACATTCAAATACAGGTGTAGACTTCCAAACTTCACGGCCCACCACCGTAAAACACAAACATAGGAGCCACAAGAAAGAAACGCAATGCTCCTCTCATCCATCAAAGTATGAACTTCATTACTTCACTAAACCAATGGAAAAAGTCAGGTGGCGCATATCCAAGACCAATTTCACGTTTAAAGCGAGATTGGTGTATACCACGTACGTTAGGTATATCCTGGATACATGTTGTCCAATCAAACCAGCTCTCCCCAACAGACGCTACTCTGTATGAACACAGAATTAACGCAGTGTGGTGATTTCAATAGTAGCAAAAGACATTATTTTTGGTGATCTTGGTGACAAGATTAAACCATGCATAAAAAGTGACCGTCACTGATACTGACACTAAAAAATAGTTTAAAGCCATTGACTGTACAATCCTATTAGCTTAGGGCAAAATGTGTAGTAATCAGACATAAATCTTGGCGAAAAAAGAAAAAAAAGAAGAGTTAACAACCCCCCCCCCCCCCCCCCGAAAAAACAGAAAAGAAGATAACTTGAAAACCAGCAATACAAAAACCTAATACTTATGATCACAAAAAGCCAAGTGATGAAAAAGGGAGGGCAGTTTGGGATGAGGAAAACGTATGTAACATTGGCATCAAAGAAATCGATTAAAAGAAATGGACAACATTAGAAATAGACAACATTATCACAGCAACAAGAAAAAATAGCGAGATTATGCAGACCACATGGTGTTCTCTCTGAGACCAATGAGAATTGGCAGAATTGGCGGGTAAAATCAATGTTGAAAAAACATGTTTTTGGATCAAAAGCCGTTCTATGGCTGAATGCACCCACGATTGAATACTGACGTCTACGCATCATTTCGAGGACCAACCGTTGAGCCAACGTGCCTAAACGTCTGTGACTGTCTGACAATGCTTTGTCTATTGAAACAGCTCGTACTTTATGTTTAATATGCGAATTTGTTGTTGTTGTTGTTGTTGTGGTGGTGGTCGTGATGGTGGTGGTGGTGTTGTTTGTTAACTGGATGATGACAATGCATGCATTATCTAGACTAACTGTCCTAATGATCCACTAACTGTCCTTTCTTCTCTGCCTATCTGCTCCTATGACAATGTAATGCGCATTTTGTGGAATACTTTTATACGCTTTTTTTTTTCTTGGGGGTGGGTGCCGTGGCGTAGGGGTAAACCTGATGTGATCAATTGATTGGAAGGATTCGCAGTCACTTGCCAGCCTAGTGTTATCTGTTGTAAAGATGCCTGTTGGTCAGCGAATGTATCATAGATTGGTAATTATATGCATGTTTTGCTTTATTTGTTTAGTATTTTCTTTCATATGCATGTTTTGCTTTATTTGTTAGTATTTTCTTTCACGACAGAGGACTATTTCTCCGCGGTGACATAGGCTACGTGAGAAGGCTAGGCAGTAAGAACAGGCCAACAAGAAACACTGACACTGAAAGAGAAGTCTAACAAGAAACACTGACACTGAAAGAGAAGTCTAACAAGAAACACTGACACTGAAAGAGAAGTCTAACAAGAAACACTGACACTGAAAGAGAAGTCTAAACAAGAAAACACTGACACTGAAAGAGAAGTCTAACAAGAAACACTGACACTGAAAGAGAAGTCTAACAAGAAACACTGAAACTGAAAGAGAAGTCTGGAAAAAAAAATTTCTGACTAATGTCAAAACTCGTAGCCAGATGTATAGGAAAGTGTGTGTGTGGTGTGTGTGTGTGTGTGTGTGTGTGTGTGTGTGTGTGTGTGTGTGTGTGTGCGTGCGTGGTGTGTGCGTGTGTGCGTGTGTGTGTGTGTGAACTTTTCATTATGTCAAGACTCGGCGCCACAGATGACTGGCGAGAAAGTGGACAGAATTCGGCTAATCATGCAGTTCTGCACAAAGGTGATGCTTACTCTTAAACTGAAACTGAGGTGCTCTTCAACATAAAATGAGCGTATTTTCTACAAACAGTGGGTACAGATTCCTTTCTTATTTATGTACCATTGTTAGAGGACGGGGTAGAGAAGGATGCTTCAATGTTTCGTCTTTCAAATGGTTTTTAGGGGGGTGGGGGGGGGGGGGGGGGGGGGGGGGGGGAGGGGGGAGAGGGTATTCGTTCCATTTTGACCTGCCGTCACACAGCAGAGGTTTTTTCGTCCGGTTAGCAACCACCTGACCCACCAGATCCGGTTAGCTGCGCTAGAAATAGGTTCTTCTGACATAAACACAGTCAAACCTGATTAATCAGCATACTTTGGCGCTAATTCATACTCTCTCGCCGTTTTTTTTTTCTTTCTCGATGTCACAGGACATGTTGTCAAAGAAGCTGATTCAACCAGACGCAATTTCGACCGGAGAAATTAGCAAGAGTTGTCATTCTCCGTTCAAAGCTCCCGCCATGGTTACATCTCCGCAAATGCTATTACCGCTCAAGAACGTGTCTCTAGATTTTCTATTCGCTGTGTTTCTTCTTAGTTCGTCGTGTTCGTCATATTTTCGCCAAACATGTATACAAAAACGTGCAAAATCGGTTCTGTATTTGATATGTAAATAACAGAGCCGGGAATGAATACCAAGAGAAAGTTGTAACAATACCTTGACCTGCTTCCGTATGAAGTTCACTTAAGCATCGATCCCATGGTGGCTCTAAGAGTTAGCGTGACATTACAGGTCATGTTTTTTTAACACATTTTTGTATAAAGGTCGTGAGAGAGAGAGAGAGAGAGAGAGAGAGAGAGAGAGAGAGAGAATCTAAAAACGCTTAAAAAATCAAGTGTCCATTGAACATACAAAACAAACACAAAATCAATTCGCTTTCACTCAAGCCTTTGCCAGTACGATTTTGCACGCGAACGAAGGAGGAGAAGGGGGGGGGGGGGGGGGGGGGGGGGATTATGAGTTATGGTAGAGAAATTCTGCAGTATAACCATTTGTTATGACAGGAATACAAGAAACGAAAACACATGTACACGTCTCCATGGAACTCCTATTATCCCCGAATCTTACAAAGCAACGATAATCGCGGACGTGAACTGACAGAGAGGATTGCAGAGTTATTGCTCTTAGTCCGATATCAACTTTCCCCCCTCGCCACCCGACACGATACGACTTGGAAAGATATGGGCAACAATTTTCATGCTTTCAGTTCTTTGCCACACTGATTACAGTTTTGTCCAAAAAAAATTCAGGTCACAAACTATTTGAAAAAAACCACAACTACTGCGACATATAACACATAAATGAAATGCAAATATGTTATACATTCGTTTCCAAACAATAACTAGTGTTGATGTACAATAGCAAAAATTACTGGACAACTATTTAAAAAACACAGTACAGCGGATGGATGAACGAGAAGATGAGAGAATGGCTATGAGAGATGATGAGATAGAGACGAGGTCAGAAAGAGAAGACAGTGATGACAGTAGCAGAAGATAGACAGAACAGACTAGAAGAAAGACGTAAGCGAGAGGAGAGAGAAGAGAGAGAGAAGAGAGAGAGAGAGAGAGAGAGAGAGAGAGAGAGAGAGAGAGCATGCCCGACATTTGGGTGAGCATGCATGAAGCAATGGTATCAATCACGGGATTTTTTTGTCTTAGCATCATCAAGTTAAATGGCGATCACAGATGGGAGATAACGAAGGAAAAAAAATCATACTGAAACGGGATAATAATTCCAACACCTAAGTTTCCAAGCATGATCCAACAACGTCATTCCTCTATCATCTGGTTTCTAACACGATCACAGATAGGAGCAAAAACCACACAACCCAAGGGATGTCATTCTCATCATAAAGAAACAAAGGGAAAAGATCGAAACATCATGAATATTCCCAAAGTAAACCACACAACCCAAGGGATATCATTCTCATCGTAAAGAAACAAAGGGGAAAGATCGAAACATCATGAATATTCCCAAAGTAAACCACACAACCCAAGGGATGTCATTCTCATCATAAAGAAACAAAGGGAAAAAATCGAAACATTCCTAAAGTTTATCACAAAGATAGGGAGAAACAGACGTGAAGAAACCGTCACAAAATGTAACAGCTGACATGTCATCGCTGACGTGATGGCTCCACGACGAGGCAACCGTTGTCGTCAGTTGGGAAGGGAGGGGAAGAAAAGGATGGGGATGGGGAGGGGGAAAGAGGTAGGGCTTTATAGCCGCTGTCCATGGGGATAGTGGGGGTTCTTTCAGAATAAACTGCATCCCCGCCCTCTCGACATTCTGTGCCTGTAATTTTCTCTCTTCTGTCACTCTCTCGAACTGTGCCTTTCTATCATGCTTGGTAATTTCCTCTTGAACTGTGCGCTGATATCATGCTTGGTAATGTCCTCTTGAACTGTGCGCTGATATCATGCTTGGTAATTTCCTCTTTAAATGTGCCTTTCTATCATGCTTGGTAATTTCCTCTTTAAATGTGCCTTTCTATCATGCTTGGTAATTTCCTCTTTAAATGTGCCTTTCTATCATGCTTGGTAATTTCCTCTTTAAAGTGCCTTTCTATCATGCTTGGTAATTTCCTCTTGAACTGTGCCTTTCTATCAAGCGTGGCGATTTCCTCTTTAAAAGTGCCTTTCTAACATGCTTGGTAATTTCCTCTTTAAATGCGCCTTTCTATTATGCTTGGTAATTTCCTCTTTAAATGTGCCTTTCTATTTATGCTTGGTAATTTCCTCTTTAAATGTACCTTTCTATCATGCTTGGTGATTTCCTCTTTAAATGTGCCTTTCTATCATGCTTGGTATTTTCCTCTATAAATGTGCCTTTCTATCATGCTTGGTAATTTCCTCTTTAAATGTGCCTTTCTACTATGCTTGGTAATTTCCTCTTGAACTGTACGTTGATATCATGCTTGGTAATTTCCTCTTGAGCTGTACGTTGATATCATGCTTGGTAATTTCCTCTTGAACTGTGTGCTAATATCAATGCTTGGTAATTTCCTCTTAAACTGTGCCCTCTCTTGAGGGCACATAAGACCGTATGGCGAAAGCTTGGCTGTGTCTGGAGTGGCGCTGTCTTCATCTGTCCGTGGGCAGGGGTGGTTGGGTCTGTGGGGTGTGCTCGGCAGCTGGAGGGTGGTGTTTTTCGCCGAGGGGCTCTGCAGTCATGAAATACGGGCTGGTACACCCATGGGGATGCTACTTTAAGGCTGTTATGAGCTGCATCCTGTAGTCTAATTTACCTCTGTTCAGGAGCAGTTATGTCCCTTGATATCTTAATGGAGTGTCCTGTGCGTGCCTGTACCCATCGTCAACACAGCGCAGGCCTCCAAGTGTGGTACAGGACTGCTCTAAAGGCAGGTGAAGACAGTGCTTCTCTGGGTCCTCCCCAGCACCTTCGGGTGTTTCTTTTTCCTCTTGAACTGTGTGCTAATTCAATGCTTGGTAATTTCCTCTAAACTGTGCGT
>CM031624.1:42789513-42819513 GCA_018398815.1 Conus ventricosus | reverse complement strand
ACACACACACACACACCACACACACACACGCGCGCGCGCGCACGCACGTACGCGCGCACACACGCATGCACGCACACAAGTATGCACGCACGCACACACATGTTATACGTGTGTGTGCGTGCGTGTGTGAGTGCGAGCGTGTGCTGTGTGTGTGTGTGTGTGTGTGTGTGTGTGTGTGTGTGTGTGTGTGTGTGTGTGTGTGTGTGTGTGTGTTTTTGTGTGTGTGCGCGCGCGCGTGTGTGTGTGTGTGTATGTGTGTGTATTTGTGTGTGTGTGTGTGTGTGTGTGGTGTGTGTGTGTGTGTGTGTGTGTGTGCGTGCGTGCGTGCGTGCGTGCGTGCGTGCGTGCGTGTGTGTGTGTGTGTACGTGTGCGTGTGTGTGTGTATGTGTGTGTGTGTGTGTGTGTGTGTGTGTGTGTGTGTGTGTGTGTATGTGTGTGTGTGTGTGTGTGTGTGTGTGTGTGTGTGTGTGTGTGTGTGTGTCCGCGTGCAAAGTAGTTGCGAGATACTAGCATAATGAAGAAGTGAGGAGGGAAAGGGAAATATGTATGAGGAGGTAAGGAAAAAGCCCTAGCAACAACATAAAGAGAGAGAGAGAGAGAGAGAGGGAGAGAGAGAGAGAGAGAGAGAGAGAAAAGAATGCTGGTAGGCTGACTGACTTGTCACGGCATACTAGACACCTACAATTGTTTATGGAATGTAGCTAACTTCAGAACCAGAAACCAGTTTTGCTGTTTGTAATAATACTCTGGTCCATTTTTGCGCATTTCATCCAATTGTGGAACAACAACTTTAGAATCTTTGAAGAAAACCGACACACCGACAGAAAATGAGAATTCTAATTTGGCACAAGCGCATGGTACACTTTGAGAACATGGAGTTTTCGATGAATTTAAACGACGTCTATAACCAACGTTGGAACATGTCTGGGACAAGATAGAATTTCTGATTTGAAAGACTGGTGTTCATTATGCAAATGCTTTTTCATCGATTTTGTTTTACGCCCATCACGTTTTCCTCTTTTTTTGTTGTTGTTTGTTTTTAAAACCTCATCGGCAGAGGCTTTCAAGATTAAACAAACAAAAAAACAACAATAAAGAAACAAACAGAAAACCGTAAATATATTTTGAATCTTTTTAAGGTGTAGTACATAAAGCTAAAACTGCGCGTGAATACACCTGCCCTTCCATGTATCATCTTTCGTCGTAGTCATGCCCCCCCTCTCTCTCTCTCTCTCTCTCTCTCACACACACACACACACACACACACACACCCACTCCCTCTAACACACACTTCTCTCTTCTCTCTCTCTCTCTCACACACACACACACATTCTCTTCTCTCTCTCTCTCTCTCTCTCTCCTCTCTCCCACACACACACAGCACACACATTCTCTCTCTCTCTCTCTCTCTCTCTCTCTCTCTCTCTCTCTCTCTCTCTCTCTCTCACACACACACACACGCACACACATTCATTCTCTCTCTCTCTCTCTCTCTCTCTCTCTTCTCTCTCTCACACACACCACCACACACACACACCACACACATTCATTCTCTCTCTCTCTCTCTCTCTCTCTCTCTCTCTCACACACACACACACACACACACACACACACAACACATCCTTCTTTCTTCTCTCTCTCTTCTCTTCTCCCCACACACACCACACACACACAGTGTTAAGTTATTGTGTTAAATCTCTCTTCAACAATTTGCAGCCACATAGCCCCCCCCCCCCCCCCCCCCCTCTACCCTAAAGGAAATCCACATCGATCCTTTTGGCGTCACAACCATGTTAAATCTTTAATAGTGAAATTAACGTCCTCTTAGCCTCATCAAGAACAGGCTGATTCCTGACCAAAACCCTGGACAGACAAACCAGTATTTCCTTTCTTTCATAAGCAAAAAAAAAAAAAAAAAAAAAAAATCAAGATGAGACGCCACACACGTGTAATCCACAAAGAAACGTAATGAATGTTTTCGTTCATATTCATGCGGTATAAAGCGGACAGGGCATAATACTCAAACCAGACGGGCTATCAAGAGGACATAAAACTAAATTTATGACACAAACAAATATAATCAAGTCAGGACAAAAAGAGCAAACTGAAATATTTACCACTTAAAATGAGAACGAAGTACCGTAACTCCTTCCCCGTACATACCACAGAAAACAGATCAAATGGGAACAGGATCAGCCTCTCGCCTAGCTCTTCCTCGATTCCCCTTTGTCAGAATCCCGTTTGCTCTCGTGGGCCAATGACCACTTCCCGGGCTCCACGCCCACCTGCTTTAGCATTGTTCAATCGGCTGGTCCGCCCCTCTGGTAATCACGTGCGGTTGTCTACTGTTCAGCAAGGGCAGTCCACTGCCTGAATGTAGGCTTCGCCCGCACGCGCGAACTGCCGTGTGTGTGTGTGTGGGCTTCAAACGTGACAGTTTGACCCTGTCATCGGCCGAGTGTGTCGAGCTGACAGCCAAACTTTGAAGAGGAGGCCGACAGATCAACCGCACGTGATGAATGCCTTCGGCACGCGTAACAGGACTCTTAACAAGAAGATTGCCAAGATGCTTATCCTCTTCCCGTGTGATCTATGCACAAAGCCAACAGGACTCTTAACAAGAAGACTGCCAAGATCCTTATCGTTTCCCTCTTGATCTAAGCACAAAGCCACGGTCCACTCCGTGCCAAAGCCAAAGCAGCCTTGTTGCCATGGAAGTGAACTCGCCATTGTCTGATGACCATAGGACTAGCAAGGTGACTCTGCGCCCTTTTCAGCTCTTCAGATGCATTCCACAAGGACCCCCAAGATCGGTCTGGACCCGTCTCAGGGACAGATTACTCTGTCCAGAGGGGAAGGTGGAGAAGGATGATATGCGGCAGGGAGAGAGTGAGGGCAGGGGGGGGGGGGGGAGGGGGAGCGATGACATTGGACAACTAGCTGTTACACTGCGGGCTCTAGGGCGGGAAAACTGGGATTGATAGTGGTGGTGGGGGTGGGAGTGGGGGAGGATTAAGGGGCGGGGGGGGGGGGGGGGGGGGGGTTTGGGCGTGAAAGAAGAGGATGTCATTAATATCTATTTTCACTTAACAAACGAAGCAGGCAACATTCGCTAAAATGTAAAATACTGAGGAAGAAAAAAAGCGGGAGATAAGGCGTGCGTGTGTGTGTGTGTGTGTGTGTGTGTGTGTGTGTGTGTGTGTGTGTGTGTGTGTGATTCATTTAACGTCTTTCCACTAAACGTGATATTAGACGGATGTGTTGTGTGTGTGTGTGTGTGTGTGTGTGTGTGTGTGTGTGCGCGCGCGCGCGTGCGTGCGTGCGTTAGTATGTGTGTGTGTGTGTGTGTGTGTGTGTGTGTGTGTGTGTGTGTGTGTGTGTGTGTGAGAGAGAGAGAGAGAGAGAGAGAGAGAGAGTGTGTGTGTGTGTGTGTGTGTGAGTGTGTGTGTTGTGTGTGTGTGTGTGTGTGTGTGTGTGAGAGAGAGAGAGAGAGAGAGTATGTGTGTGTGTGTGTGTGTGTGGTGTGTGTGAGAGAGAGAGTGAGTGTGTGTGTGTGTGTGTGTGTGTGTGTGTGTGTGTGTGTGTGTGTGTGTGAGAGAGAGTGAGTGTGTGTGTGTGTGTGTGTGTGTGTGTGTGTGTGTGTGTGTGTGTGTGTGTGTGAGTGTGTGTGTGTGTGTGTGTGTGTGGAGAGAGAGAGAGAGAGAGAGAGAGAGAGAGAGAGAGAGAGAGAGAGAGAGGAGAGTGTGTGTTGGGTGAAGTGTGGCATGTGGGGAGAATGAAGCGGGGGTGGGGGGGGAAGGGGAGGGGCCCGGGCATTATCAGAACTTGTTCTTGAAACGAAAGACGTATCTCGTCAAGAAGTTGCTGATCAAGATGCAGTGGAGGGAGGGGGGATGACCCGCACATTGCTCACAATATACATACTGATGTCACGTCCTCGTCATCATTTTTTCCTTGCTCTTGGAATGCGCTCTTTTAATTGCTTTCATTATTTTTTTTTCTGCCGCGTAGGGTTAAGGAGCTGGGGAAGCGTGTGTGAAAGTGGTGGGATGGTCAGAAGCGGGAGGAGGTGGAAGGGGTACAAGTAGGAGAGAAGGAGTTGGGGGGGGGGGGGGGGGGGGGGGAAGGAGCTGGAACCCCGATCCGAGGCTTCTCTTTCTGCCAGTGAATTACATAAACACCAGACCTCGGGGCGAGGGTGAGGGGGGGAAGAGGATGGGGAGGGGGGGAGGGGGGAAGAGGATGGGGAGGTGGGGAGGGGGAAGCATTTATTAGGCTCCGTCCATACCTGATCCTCACCGGAAAAAAAACAGAAGCGAGAAAACGACCCCCCCAAAAAAAAAAAAATAAAAAATAAAAAAAATCAATCAGTGACGTCACAACAAGAGGAGTCCTCAAAACACAGGCAGATCACATTCAAGAAAAAGTCCCCCCCCCCTCCCCCCCAAAGGAGGGCCTCCCCAACTCTCGTCTCCCCACCTGCCACCCCCCATCCCCAACCCCTTTCCCTTCCGATCGAGAAGAAGCAGGAGGGCGGCAAACCAATCAACTCGCGCGACAACCTCCAACTTCCGGCGGGAACCTGACCAATCAATCCTTGTCGGCCTCAGGCGAGCAAGCAGGCGAGCGGGCAGGCGAGCGGACGAATTCATTCGGCGGCCGAGGAGGAGGAGGAGGTTTGGGGCGGCAAGGTTTTCAGCTCCACGATGGGGTCTGTGGCCGGGTAGCGCGGCAGGGTGAGGTTGAACTTCTGCTCCAGCACGAAGCGGCCTCCCAGCACGTGGTAGCGGCCGCGGTAGGAGGCGGCGCACTTCTTGGGGGCCGTCAGGGAAATGAGCAGTTCCGGCTGTAGGCCGTCCTCGCAAGCCGCGTCCACCTCCCAGCCTGGGGGGACAAACAGGAGGGAGGGTGTCATCGTTATCTTGCCGTCGTTGTCATTGTCCTTGTCATTATTATCTTGGTCACGACCAGCGTTCTCGTCAGTGTTAATGTCCTTATCAGCACTGTGTAGATCTAGTGGTAGGTGGTGTACATGACGTAAATATTCAGTCGTAAGGGCATGTTTACGTCATTTGTAATCTTTACGTCATTTATAACCATGTAGTGTTACATACACATGGCTACAAGCACAGTCACCACCATCATTATCATCGTAACCACCATCACGATCATCGCCACAATCATAATCACCCCCCCCTCCACCCAACATACACATACACATACCACCGATACCACACCACTATCATAACGATGTTAGCATCACAGTAGTCATCGTGATCATCATCATCGAAATAATATATTGGATCGAGGCAAGATCAAACAAACCATTGTAGATTACGCTTAGGAATGAGTAATATTAATTGCGACTTACACAATAGACATTTACTGGCTGATCCAAAATGTGCGTGTGGCCATCACACAGAAAACGCAGAGCACTACCTGTTATATTGTTCACACTACATACAAATAATAATGAATACGATATTCACTCTCAATGTCAACTGTATTGATACTCGCACACTTCTTTTTTTGTGACCAAACACTAACCAGGGAAGAAAACGAAAGAATTTTCAAAACCGTGCATCAGTTTATCGCCCAAACTAAACGTTTTTGATAATATGGCGAATTAGCTGTTCTTCCTCATCCTCCTGTTCTTCTTCAGGTACTTGTTCTTCCTGATCTTGTTCATCTCCTTATGCTTGTTCATCTTGTTTCTCGTCTTCTTCTCCTCGATGTTGCTGTCAGGTTGGCCCACGGATGGCTGTGTATGGTTGTTTAGTACTCCCACTGCGACACGGGGCTGGGCTCTTTGTTGTTTAAGAGACGGGACGCAATTCTCTCTCTCTCTCTCTCTCTCTCTCTCTCTGTGTGTGTTCAAATTTGTGTCTATTTGGTACATTGCCTAGTTGCATCGCTGTTTGATTCTTCTAATCTGTTGTATCCTCTTTTCTGTCTTAATTTAAATCATGATTTTCAACAAATTTTCCCATATGATATTTAGCATTTTTCTTTCTCTCTTACGTATCCATGTTGATTCCGCTGTCCGCCGATGTGTTTATTGTTGTTAAATTTTCTGTCACTGGGCACATCATAAGCATTTGCTTCTTGTTGCTTCAGTTCAATTATTTGTTTGTGTACACATCTGTTTATTAAAGAAATGCTTAAAAAAATTGTCAGTGCCATTGTACTCTGCCATCATCTCAGAAAACACCAGCGATGCATCGTCCATTCACTAGGCGGTAAGCAGGGATTAACTTGTCAGAATCATGTAAATTTAACTTAAACAAGATGTCTGCCAGTTGGAAACGGTAAAGGTCTCGTGTTGTTTACCATAGGATCAAATTCATTTCCACTAATCCCCTAAAGTCCGCAAAACATAGACCTGATGAGTAAGATGTGCGTTCTTCTTGACATTCGAGGATCATTCGAAACAGAAGGCGAAACACAAATGAAAACACACAAACAAGGCATAAATGAGCGCAGATTTCATTCAAAACAGACAAAACTTTTCGATAAAAATATCTTTTTCAGACGTTAAAACCACCAGACAATGAAAATTGCACACGGCAGTACTCCCCTGAGAGCAGTTACCATGGGAATGGATAAATACACCGAGTGAGAAACAATCACCAGACGCTACTATTTATGGGCCGAGGGTGGAGGCAGGAGGGAGAGGGGAAAGACGGAGGGAGGGGGATAATCTACACTATTATTACACAAGAGTATTTCAACCTTTGAAGGGAATATATATATATATATATATATTATATATTATATATATATTTATATATAAGCTTGGCTGTGTTTGGAGTGGCACTGTCTTCAAACTGTCCGTGGGCAGGGGTGGTTGGGTCTGTGGGTGTGCTCGGCAGCTGGAGGGTGGTGTTTTTCGCCGGTTGGCTCTGCAGTCATGAATACGGGCTGGTACACCCATGGGGATGCTACTTTAAGGCTGTTATGAGCTGCATCCTGTAGTCTAATTTACAATGGACAACGTGGGAGAATGCACTCCAAAGAAGTCTCACTTGGAATGACATTTGGCACATGGCCCCTCTCAGGATCAGCTTCATTCTCAGATCTGCATATGACCTTCTGCCCTCAAATGCAAACCTGGTAAAGTGGGGGAAAACAGACGATCCTGCATCCCCCCTCTCCCATAAAAAAACAAACGTGGAGCATTTTTCAACTCTGTAAAGTGCCCGGGCTCAGGGGGGTACCAGGGAGGCACAACAAGGGGCTCAAAGAGATTGTAAAGATTTGGGGCCAGTACCAACCCAAAAAAGGGGAAATCGGACCCAAAACACCCCAACATTCTTCACGGCAGGAGGCAGCAAATCATCCCAAAGAAACATTGCCACCGAAATCAGGCAGGTCTGCGGGACGGGCAGATGACGGGAGTCACTGCAGCCTCCCAAAGGGAAAGAGTCACCCAAAATCATCACAAGAGGGATGAGACCAGACATAGAGCCATCAAATCAACCAACAGCTGATCATGATCGACTCAGGGTGCCAATAAAAACAGAATGGAGGCAGCTCAAATCTACAAGACTAAAAGGTATGCTGACTGGCAAACAGCCTGGGGGGGAAAAGGGGTATCAGGCCAAAGTCCTCACGCAGAATTGGAGCTGGGGGTTTGTGGGAACGCTGCATACAGCCTCATAAAAACAGCTCTCATTGCGGGAAAAGGAAAAAACCAAGCCCTGAAAGCAATGGAAAGGGGCGGGAAGGGGTGTTAAGCTGGATCTGTCAAGGGGGGAAAAAAAAGTAAACTTCATAAGGTTAACTTCCCTCAAATATCAGGTGCCCCTGTCTCACTGGTTAAAGCGGAGTCTTTAAGGGGAAAATGAGCACTCCAGAGGGTCAGGGGTTCGAACCCCAGCCAGTCGCCCCAAGATGGGAAACAAAAAAAAAGGGGGCCCCAAGGGGGACATCCGGAGTCATAAAAAGGGTTGGGCCCCAAACCCCCCCCTAGATGCAGGGTAAGGGCCGAAACTTGCTAAGGGGGGCTTCTTTCTGGGGACTCTCTGCTGCACCCCTTCCACGAGTTTCTTTTACTGATGCAGGGAAAACCCATTGACTTCCGGGAATAGGCCGGAGGACGTCCGGGAAAGCCCAGGACACTGGGAAAAACCAGAACGGGGCTCTGGGGGGCTGGCTCCCCATTTCCCTTTAAACAACATGTGGTACGAAGAAAAAAAGGAAAAGATGCTCCAGGATTCACCAAAAGGGGAGAGAATGATGAATCCATCGTGCTAAAACCAATCACAAACGCAAACCCCAAAACGGACTATGCATGGCCCAAATGGAAATCCATGTGTCTGGGAAAGCGTTTTCGCTACCACCCGGGCATGAAGATCCACCGAACAAAATGGGTGTTGAAGACCACGAAGGAACCCGCGCCGCATCAGCAGATAAGACTGGGAAGCCAAGGCCGGAAATTTAAACCCACAGGCCAAGGACACCCCGCTGTGGTTCGGAGAGGAATTTGCACGGGGCCCTCGATGCCAGGCGCCTAAAACTCAACCTGCCCGAGAAAACGAAACAAAGTTTGGGGAGAAGGGGATGAAAAAATCGTCCAAAGACCGATCACTGATGGGAAAAAAGCCCCCCTTGAACACAAACACCACATAGGGGGACATTGGTATCCACATTAAACCCCATGGGAAAATACCCAAAAAAAAAAACCCCCAAAGAAATCCAGACCCAAAGAAAAGAGGGACATGATCAGCCCAAAAAGAAACAACCTCGAAGCAAATGAACCCCGCCTCCTGAAAAAAAGGCTTGGAAAAACGGGGGAAACCTGAAAGAAAAACACAGCCCCCGCAAAGGGGAATTGCGAAAAAGAAAAACCCCCAAAAAAAAAACACAGAGCCTTCTTCAGAGACCCCTTCCAGTTTGCCAAAACACTGTTTGAGCACCCAAAAAATCGGGGACCCTAAGTTGGACAAGGGTTCTTGGCACATCGGGAAAACATACTCTGACTCACGGGCAAAGCACCACTCGACATTCAAGTCGGGTGTGGCCAAAACCAACCTGAGGAAGTTAAAGGGCAAGCCTCCAACGTTGGGGGAAATCAAGAAGGGTCAAAAAAGCCAGAGCCAAATCACCCGGGGCCCAAAGGAAAACCCTTTACCACTTTACAAGAAATGTCCCAAGGTGCTGGAGTGGCTCCACGGGCTGCTGCGACGGCTTGGAGAAACCAGAAGATCGGGGCCAGTGGATGAGGGCAGGGGTGTGAATCCCCAAAGAGCAAAACTAAAGTGACTCAGCCATTTCGGGCCCAAATATCATACTGAACGTCGAAGGAAAATCTTCTTCCTGTCATCAGCAAGGCTGACCAAGTACCGAGGGAAAAACAAGTTTGGGGTGTCAGTCCAAAAAGGGGCACCCCAGGCGTGGCGGGCTGTGTAAAACACGCCACAATGATCTGGGGCGCAATCCAAAAAGCAAAAACAGAAAAAGAGACTTGGGCGTATTTTGGGTGATCGGCAAACCAAAATGGACTGGCCCCATGAAGATACAGTTTCTTGAGATGTCCCTGTGCCAAAAAAACATCCGCGACATGCTCAAGAAGTACTTCAATGGGGTTCTCAATGCGGTTTCTACCAAGGGGACCAACGATTGGATCAATTTGGAATGGGCATTGCTGGCGTGCAATCCCCCAATACTGTTCGTGCGGCAAGGAACTCATCTGAAAGCACAACAAAAAACCGAAAAAACAGACCTTGGCGATGGGTACAAATGCCTCCTCTCAAAGGCCTTATGGGTGACCACAGTGATTTCACCAGAGAAAACGGACACGTCATGTGTGGGGAGGCGGGGGGAAAGTTGCCTCACCAAAGCATTCAAAGCCAAAGAAATCACGGGGTCTCCATGAGGAAAGGAAAAAATGGCCCAAACTGGGCTTCAGTGTTGCCCCCAGGGCCCTTTTCCAACGTCACGAAGAACCATCAAAAAGCCCTTTGGAGAAGGTTGATGATACGCAAAGCCCCAAAGAGCAAAAAAAACCAAGCAGATGGGGGAAAAGGCTTGAACCATTTACCAGTGGGGCTCCTGGCAAAAACAGGGTTGGGGGTCGCAGTTCAGGATACCAAAACTCCTATGGCCCCTGATGATTTAAAAACATCTGCCCAGCCGTCGAGGGAATGGAAGCCAAAATCAACAAGTTCACAAGGAAATGGCTTGGGCCCCCCTGTCTGACTGACTCGCGCGATGTCGCCCAAACAAAGCTAAACACCCCTGAAATCCCCTCCCGGAGGAAACAAACAGGAAGATCAACTTCAAAAGCATGCTGGAAGACTCAGGGGACAAGGTGAAAGCAATCAAGCCCCCCTGAAAACAGGCAGAAAATGGAAATTCAAGAGGGGATGGATTCTGCAAAAGAAAGTCTCAAGATCAAGAAATAACCGGGAAAACACAGCCAACAGACAAGGACTGGGGGGACCAAAAAGAATGGGGCAAAGGCCAAAGAAAATCAAAAGAGACATGATGATCAGGAGATGAAAAAGAAGAAGGACCAAAAAAAACTCCCAAAAAAAATCCCAGAGCCAGCAAGGGAATGGGCAACGTGGAGAATCACTCCAAAGAAGTCTCACTTGGAAGACATTTGGCACATCCCCTTCAGGATCAGCTTCTTCTCAGTCGCTATGACCTTTTTCCCTCAAAGCAAACCGGTGAAGGGGGGGGAAAAAACCGATCCGCATGCCCCCCTCCTGAAAAAAAAAACAGGGGAGCATGTTCTAAGCTATGAAAGTAGCCCGGCTCAAGGAGGTACACAAAGGGGCACAACCCAAGTGCCAAAGAGATTGTACAAGTAGTCTGGGGCCCGTACCACCCACAAAAAAGGGGGAAACAGACCCAAAAGCACCCGCAAATTTTTTCACGGCAGGAGGCAGCAAATCATGGCCAAGAACAACAGGCCACTCGAAACATGCGGGAGAGTCTGTGGACGGGGAGATGATGGAGTGCCCCCGCAGACCCCCCGAATGAAGTCCCCCAAAAAAATCAGCAAGAGTGGCATGAACCAGACATAGTAGTCCCCCTAATCAACCCAAACAGCGTCATGACGAGCTCACGTCCCTAGAAACAGAATGGGGGCACCAAAACTCAAGACTGAAAAATATGTGATCTGGAAAAAGCCTGAGGGGAGAAAGGTCAAGGGGCCAAAAATCCTCCTGCAAAATTGGACTAAAAAAACCCCCCCCCCCCCCCCACAGGGAAAAAAACCCCCCAACCCCCCCAAACCCCCCCCCCCAAGGAAAAAAAAGTCTCATAAGGCTTAAACCCCCCTTCAGGGGTTTTGGAGGAAAAAAACCGAGCTTAAGGGAAAAAGGCAAAGGGCAGGGTTGAAACCCCCCCTGGTTTGTCCCCAAGGGGAACAAAAAAAACCAAAGGGCCCCCCAAACCGGTTGCCCCCCCCAGGTTAGGGGGATAAGGGAAAAACTTCTTAAAGGGGGTTTTCGAATCCCCAGGGCCCCGCTCTCCAAGATTTTTAGGAAAAAAAAAGGCCCGAACAATGGGTCCTCCGGTGTCCCCCCAAAACCCCAGGTCCCAAAGGGGGGAAAGGGCCAAACAGGTAAGGGCTTTCTCTGGGCCCCCCCACCCTTCGGGGGTTTCTTTTTCTTCTTTGCCTTAACTAGGCTGACCCTGGAGAAAGGTCCAGTGACGGTGAGGAAAGACCCACTGACCACAGGGAAAGTCCTGTTGACAGTGGGAAAGACTACAACTTTGGATTCTCTCTTGAGGGCACATAAGACCGTATGGCGAAAGCTTGGCTGTGTCTGGAGTGGCACTGTCTTCAAACTGTCCGTGGGCGGGGGTGGTTGGGTCTGTGGGGTGTGCTCGGCAGCTGGAGGGTGGTGTTTTTCGCCGGTGGGGCTCTGCAGTCATGAAATACGGGCTGGTACACCATGGGGATGCTACTTTAAGGCTGTTATGAGCTGCATCCTGTAGTCTAATTTACCTCTGTTCAGGAGCAGTTATGTCCCTTGATATCTTAATGGAGTGTCCTGCGCGTGCCTGTACCCATCGTCAACACAGCGCAGGCCTCCAAGGTGGTACAGGACTGCTCTAAAGGCAGGTGAAGACAGTGCTTCTCTGGGTCCTCCCAGCACCTTCGGGTGTTTCTTTTTCTTCTTTGCCTTAACTAGGCTGACCCTGGAGAAAGGTCCAGTGACGGTGAGGAAAGACCCACTGACCACAGGGAAAGTCCTGTTGACAGTGGGAAAGGACTACAACTTTGGATTCTCTCTTGAGGGCACATAAGACCGTATGGCGAAAGCTTGGCTGTGTCTGGAGTGGCACTGTCTTCAAACTGTCCGTGGGCAGGAGTGGTTGGGTCTGGGGGGTGTGCTCGGCAGCTGGAGGGGGGTTTGTTTTTCGCCGGTGGGCTCTGCAGTCATGAAATACGGGCTGGTAAAACCCATGGGGATGCTACTTTAAGGCTGTTATGGAGCTGCATCCTGTAGTCTAATTTACCTCTGTTCAGGAGCAGTTATGTCCCTTGATATCTTAATGGAGTGTCCTGCGCGTCCTGTACCCATCGTCAACACAGCGCAGGCCTCCAAGGGTGGTACAGGACTGCTCTAAAGGCAGGTGAAGACAGTGCTTCTCTGGGTCCTCCCCAGCACCTTCGGGTGTTTCTTTTTTCCTTCTGAATTAGAGACCAGGTTACTTAATCTCTCTCTCTCTCTCTTAAAAAAATGTGTAAAGCAAGCGACTCACCGAATTCTTTCACCTTTCTCCGTTTGGTTCTTATCATGATTTCAGTTCACCTGTGTTTAAGCGCGCGTCCTCTCTCGACAACGAAAAACATGGAATGAACACTCTTTCAGGGCAAAAATGTTTCAAACGAACACAATCTTGCGGCCAATAATCTAGACTACCGTGTTTCACCCTTTGACAGTCAGGCCAAGGGAGATTAACACCACACGCACACACACACACACACACACACACACACACAAATCTGGAGTGTGCCAGCGAAAAAAGTAGTTCTGAATATATGTCAATGCGCGAGACCCATCCAATCAAATAAAAACTCTGGAGGGGGGCCGCTAAAAGCTACTAAAGACAGTAGTGAAAAAGGTTCACAACTGGGCTTCCTCTCCAAGGGCAGATAAAACAGGTCACCACCACGCCCCCCAGACACATCAGTCAACCGCTGACGGCAGTTGCCATAGAGACCGACCGCAATTAAAAACAACACACACAAGAACACCCCAGACGGAGATACCGTTCCGCCGTCCGTGCGAAATGTAATCGCTTTTATGTGGTTGTCCTGCCGAACTTCTTACTCGTTCGGAGTTCACTCCCTTCGATAGCATGTGGATGGTATTTCGAGGCAGTTTACGATCAGAAGTCCTACACTGACCTTAAGATAAGAGAATGAGTTTTAGGCTGGCTGTGCGCCAAAATCAATGCGTACAGGCCTTGAATAATAATCTAGTATTACAGACAGGCAAAACTTGACTCTCCTGTGTCTGAAAGTTGATTCTCATTCTTTCCTTCGACAAGCTCATCAAGATGCATGTTGGGGGGCTCCAAGCAGACAGATAAGCAAGAAAGGAATGAAGCTCAATGGAAACGCCCAGCTTGCACAGTGATGGGGCTAAAGCGAGTCCTAAGCATTGAAGTCAGGTTGGGGATAATTCAGGTACACTAAAATCAGTCATTTCATTGGTGGCGATCATTAAAAACAAAAGCGAAACGATCAGTGGGCAGAAAAATTGCACGTCCCACTATCCGAGTTCAGAATGTCCATCTGCAGAAACGCGTGGTGGTGGACGTGAGAAAACAGCGGCAACGTTCGCCAGTTTCCCTAAGCGGCCGCAGACAAAGGAGATGTTTGCCGTATTGAGAGAAGTTTTCATACATACCACACTCCTCAGACGAAGCCAGCTACACGCACGACCCACTCTTGGAACATTGGCATACCTGACAGCATTGGCATACCTGACAGCACCGGCATACCTGACAGCATTGGCATACCTGACAGCACTGGCTTTCCCGACAGCATTGGCATACCTGACAGCACTGGCTTACCTGACAGCATTGGCATACCTGACTGCATTGCATACCTGGCAGCATTTTCACCTTGCTTTATGCTACCCTTCCAACGAAGAAATTGAAGTCATTGTGAGATCAATGCAAAATAAAACTTTGGCAGCGATCAGGCATTTGGCGGGAAGACAATAATGCCATAGTACCAACGTAGATACCTGACCATACACGTGGGTATTCAGCCCAGCTGACATACGTGTACCATTATCGATCGTCGCTGTACGGAAAAACGAACAAACCTACTCGTACGTCCTTTTTGTACAGGCTTACGTCTGACAAAACAGTTTTGTTTTTCCCACGTAGGTCTCCGTATGCGCTTGAACTCTCCATGTGCAATTCAGTCTTCTCACTCTTTGCCTGCTTGAAATCTCCATGTGCAATTCAGTCTTCTCAACTCTTTGCATGCTTGAACTAAAAACTACCCCGTGTGATCGAATTCTTTACTGAATCGACGTCAGTGAACCAATCGCCATTTCCAAAAGTGAAGTAACCTCGCATGGGTTTTTTTGCATCTGATACGGGACAGCGATTTGGATTCGGCAATTGCAAGCCATCTTGGCAGGAGAAGATGAGAACACTGTTCTGATTGGTCAGCTTCCCGCTGGCAATATAGCGGACAGGTTCGGCCAGTGCAGAAAAGCCCGTCAAGCCTTGGCAGTTACTACGTCTGCGGGCTTCATTACGCTAACTACTGATTAAGTGGGGATACAATCTTGCCTCGGTTTTCCCTGTATCTCCCTTTGTTAGAGTTCCGTTCCCTTGCAGAGGGTCACTGACCACTTCGGGGCACCGCAGTCACGGGTACGCCGCGACAGATTCGTTCAGCAGACAGGGCTGCCCTCTCAGGTCACCAAATTTCACCAGCGTCTTCTTGTCTGCTGTCCAGAAAGGGCGGCCCACTGCCTGTACACAGCCTTCGCCCGAGCGCAAACCACCTCGTATGTGCTTCAAACTCGACAATGTGACACTGTCAGCAGGGCAGTGTTGAGCAGCCAGCCAACCCGTGAAATGGTGGGGGACAGAGATCGAGCCTTTCGGATCGACAGAAAATGGTGAATGCTTTCCATATATGCGGTGAAACTCTAACTAAACAGGAGGTTATTATTCTCTTCCCACTCTGCCTACAGCTAATTTTAAGTCACCGGCATACCCTAAATTTTCAAATGCCTTAGGAAATTGCGGACATTCAAATGTGCCCACAAAAATAGCTTAACAGCTGCGGCTGTCTCTCCCACCCGCACCCCCCTCACCCCCGCCCCACCACTTCACATACACCTTTCTATATCCTCCATCTTCCCTGTATCTCTCCCCCTCCCTTGAAACACACACACACACACCACACACACACCACACACACACACACATGTGCACACTCATATACATACATGCACTTACGCCGGACTGTAGTAATCAAAACTGCCATAGCCGCACCCGCAACCAAAAGATTAGGGTTTCCCCTTTAATCCTACACAACAACAACAGTCAACAACAACAACAACAACATATGGTCACATAAACCACTGACCTACCTCTAGCTAAGACTGACAACCCCTCCCCCCTCCCCTCTCCTCCCGTACTCCTCACCCTCACCCTCCCTAAACACTCTATAGCTCGAAATTTTGATTAAAAAAAAAAAAAGAGGATAGCGTTATTCTATTACGATAGTAGGATCTTGAAGATGATAATGATGACGTTGATAATGATGATAATGATGATGACGATGATGAAAGCCAGCGGGCATCTTGGCTGTAATTTATCATTTCCGTTCCTCCTCGCTCGTCAATCATCTTAAAGGGAGACAAATTGGTCTGGCCTTTTAGCCACCGTCAGCAGAAAATTCGACTACAGGTTTGAGAGAAGACTTCCTAGTGCACCCCCTCCCCCCCCCCCCCCCTTGATCTTTCCTTGACCGACCCCTTCCCCCTCCCCTCATCAAAGTCTGGGGGTATGGGTGGAGAAGGGATGGAGGGGGGTGGAGGAGGGCGGGACAGGGGGGAGGGAAGGACAGAGGCGATGACCTTTTCACTGAGGAAAGATGACAAGACCGTTGCAAAGTATTATAATGCGATTATCCTTGCTACATACTGTAGGATGTACATAGCCATGGCGGCTGACATTATTCCTTGCTACATACTGTAGGATGTACATCAGTCATGGCGGCTGACATTATTCCTTGCTACATACTGTAGGTTGTACATCAGCCATGGCGGCTGACATTATTCCTTGCTACATACTGTAGGATGTACATCAGCATGGCGGCTGACATTATTCCTTGCTACATACTGTAGGATGTACATCAGTCATGGCGGTTTACATCATCTTTGAAATGGCACATTCGGGATAAATCAGAATGCTGTTTACATGTCTGCAAGGACAAACGTTTGAGTAACAAAGCTTTGAATACAGTCAGAACGTATCAGTGACATAATTTTCATGTCGCTTTCCTCACCATGACAATCAGCCAGCTACTCGCGAATTCTCGCGGCTACGAACTCCGCATCAGATCTTTACACGGAACGTTTCCGGCAGGGGAGACACAAACAGTAAATGACAAACAAGAAAGATAACTTTTGCTAGCATGGTGAGACAATTACACGCCTATTAAACTCCGCGCGAATGCAGCGATAGAGTGTACAGAACCAAACACCCTCATGAAATACTGCTTTGTTTGCTCTGTTTGCCTTGAGTCTGCATTTGTGCCGGGCGAATTGATGCCGTTATCAGCATCCCTCTGAAACGTGTGCGAGTAGTTTGTTTCACGAAGGGAGCAAGAGTTATCTTTTCCTTTGTTATGAACAATCCAGGCGTTGGATATATATATATTCTCTCAAAGTAATAACTTTGCCAACTCTCTTGTTGCTGTAGGGTGTGATCATGACCGCTAACTGCACACACACACACACACACACACACACACACACACACACACACACACACACGTGTGTATATTTGTTTCTTTTTTTTTCTCTCTCAAAAGTAACAACTTTGCTAACTCTCTTGTTGCTGACGGGTGTTTATGTCTGCAAGTTACACACGGTGCCTTCTTTTCCATCCGACAGCCTAGCAGTAAGACCTTGACTAAGGTCTAGTGGTAAGGGGGGAGAAAAAAAAATCGCCACCGTGTAGGAGATTCAAACCACGAACCCCGGATTTTGCTCGGCTGCTGAGTTCAGCACTGGGCCACTTTTCCATGATACGAACGAATTCTGAAGTTCTTCTGCAGGGAGCACGAGACAATGAACTACTTCATGCGGACAATCAGCTCATATACTGACTTAGGTTACATCTCTCCTTGCATCTCTTCAAGGGCAGTAACTTTGACTGTGGTCAAGTCTACACAGACACTAACAGACAAATATCTCCAGAACTGCTTACCTTGACAGTCATTGCTGTATATTAAAAAACAACAACAACAAACAAACAAACAAACAGCGTTTTTGCTTTTTTAAACAAACAGTGTGTACACAATTCCAAATTTCTGTAAAAGCGGAGCAGGAAGAGGAGGGGGAGGGAGGGGTGGTGGTGGTGGTTCCATTTCATTTGTCGTCACACGGGAAAGGCTTCTTCCCGGTAGCACCTACCTGATCTTGCATTAACGGCGGTAAAATTGGTTCTTTCTGATACAGATTACTTTCAAAACCTGATTTATCAGCTTAATTAAACACACTCTCATGCTTTCTCGCCTGTTTTTGTTGTTGTTGTTGTAGTTGATGTTTTGGTTTCAAGGCACGATGTCGAAACAATAGACACTCCGCCATGTTTATTTCAGCAAGTGCAAGTACCGCTCAAAAACTTCCGTCGTCAGAATTTTTTGGACGAACGTTTTCTTTTTTTTTTTCTTTTTTTTTTTTTTTTGCTTTTTGTTCGTCGTGTTTGTCGTATTTTCGGGAAACATAAATATTTTACAGCAGACTCCATGAAAACCTTGTTCGGAGATGTTCTACCTAATGCGATCTTTGAATTTCTGAGAGAGATTAACATTTTTTATTTGATCTAACATTTTACAGTAGAAAGATGGTTAACACTATTTCCGGTGTGTTTTGAGAATGTGTATTTGAAAGGGCTGTGTGAATGAATGACTTGTGAGTTAACTTCAACGTGGTGACAGCCCTGATATGGCCTTCTGCGGTCGGCAACATTATCTTCCTTCCTTCGTCATACATGTGTACAAAATACGACGAACTGGTATGGGTAAACGGGTCTACATCTCTCCTTTCTGTATTCAAGGGCGGTAAGTTAGGTTAAAGCTGTACATACACAAACGTATCTCCTCACAGTAATCTAAGGTCGTAAACTTGTCATCTTTCCCCTGCCGAGGATGTTATGATTCACCCACGTCCGTTATCTGGTTTGTTAATCTGCACGATTATAAAACCACTGACCAGATTTCTTAATGCAACTTGGTGAAAAGAAGGAAACTGGCTGTAGCACGACGACATTGGATTTTGGCGCGGATCTGGATTAAGGGGCGGATCCTGGCACCGTTCCAGAAGATTATCACTTACAAGCACTCTCTGAAGTCCATGTTCACGAACTGACTGTAGAGTAATACCAACATTGGCATTTTGTGTTTTTTTTTCATACTTTATTAGATAAAAGCACATGGGAAGTAAGTCTTTTAAGGCCACACCAACAGTTACTTCTGGCGTTAAAATAAAATCCACTCGTTTTCGTTCATGAGTTGACTTGCTTTTTGAAGTGTTATAAAAAAAAAAGATTAACTACCGACCCTGTGATTTTTCCGTGTTTCAGTAAACGTGAAAATTTTTCTTTCTTTCTCTCTTTCTTTCTTTTATTTTTTTTCTTTCTTCTTCTTGTCTCTCTCCCTAATTCGCTTTCTACCGCAGGGCAGATTCATGATCTAAGCCATCGCGAGTGCTTTTTAAAAAATATTTTTTTTTTTATATTTTACTTGTGACATTCATTTCACCATGGACGTCGCAAAGGCAGATGGCCTAAAACACTAGGTGTATGGCAGGAAGAAATGAGCCGGAGACAAATCCTCTATCCTGTGGCGCATAGCCATGGACATAAGAGGCGGGGGAGGTAGGATATTGGAAAAGAGGGGAAGGGAGGGAGCGTGGGAGTGAGGATGGAGGGTGGAGAGGGGTGGGTAGGGAGCTGTGGAGATTGTGTAATGTGAACGCTGCTCCCTGAACAC
Organism: Conus ventricosus; assembly: GCA_018398815.1. Classification (NCBI taxonomy): domain Eukaryota; kingdom Metazoa; phylum Mollusca; class Gastropoda; order Neogastropoda; family Conidae; genus Conus; species Conus ventricosus. The sequence goes on along the minus strand of CM031624.1, from coordinate 42,800,290 downwards.
AGCGAAGAGACTTACTTGTTTTGTCTGTGCCTGTCTACCTACCTGTCGTCTCTCTGCTGTCTCTGTGTGTCTGGTGTCGATATGTAGATACCAATGCCTGCTTATTTCTCTGTGAGTAAGGTCTGCTGTGCTTGATATTCGTTGACCGTTGTGAACAATGGGTTACCCCTAAGCAGGACGACAGTGCAGAGTGGGACTGCTTTTAACCCCTCTGCCCTGTCGCGCATGACGACAGATGGAGAGTTGCGAGGATTAATCAGGCATCTGAAATGGCATCCTTCGACCTGTTGTCATGGGATGACGTCACCACCACCACCACCACCACCACAATAACAATAATGATAATAACAACGACAATAGTAAAAACAATAACAATGTAAACGACAACAACAATAATAGTAGCAGCAACAACAACAGCAACAACAGTAACAATAATAATAGACCTTCTTCACGCGAACACAACCCGCTTCCAAAAATATTGCATACATTTTGTATAAAAATGTAACTGTGATGAAAACGAAAAGAAGAAGACTGTACCAAAGGAAAAACAAAAGAATACGAAAAGAAGAAGACTGTACCAAAGGAAAAACAAAAGAATACGAAAAGAAGAAGACTGTACCAAAGGAAAAACAAAAGAATACGAAAAGAAGAAGACTGTACCAAAGGAAAAACAAAACAATACGAAAAGAAAGTAAGAGAAAGGGAGAAGGAGAGTGAGAGAAAGCAGAGGGAAAAAGTAGGCGGGGGCGGGGGGGGGGGGGGGGGGGGGGGGGCGGGAGAAGAAGAAGAAAAGGGAGGTAACCTCAAGCCCTGGCCCCTCACCGGAAGGGATGTCAATACTGCACACAGGGATGTCACTCTGGATCTGCTTCAGCTTGTCCAAGATGGTGGCGAACTCGGGAGTGGCGGGCCCTTTGAAGTTGTGGCCGAAGATGGCGTCCACCACCAGGTTGTAGGAGTCGGCGATGAGGTGGGCCTCGGAGGGGAAGAAGGAGAGGAAGGGCATGTCCATCTGTTCGCACTGCAGACGAAGGTTCTGGAACAGCGGCTTGTTGTTGATCTTGGGGTAGAACACGGAGGGTTTGTAGCCCTGGAACATCACGTGCAGGGCTTTACTGCCAGAGTTGATGACACCACGTGAAATGTAACAACGCAACCGTTCGGGCGAACACTGAAAGCAGTATTACATATTTTTTTTTCCAGACTGCTGCATTAACTCGGTTTTCGTTGAGACTGCAACATCGTTATGTTTTGCGTGGTATGGACAAAGTGATAACTGTGACGTTTTGCGTCTAGACTGCTGCATCGTTACTTTGTTTATTTGTTTGTTTTTGTGGAGAATGCCGGCTATTCAAGTTTCGCGGTTTACGTACAAACAACGTGACGATTATGTTTTACGACCAGATTACGGGATTGGCACATTTTCGGCAAATTGTTACATTCTTCGTCCGGACTGCGGCATTGCTATCTTTTTCGGCAAATTGTTACATTCTTCGTCCAGACTGCGGCATCGTTACATTTTTCGGCAAATTGTTACATTCTTCGTCCGGACTGCGGCATCGTTACATTTTTCGGCAAATTGTTACATTCTTCGTCCAGACTGCGGCATCGTTACATTTTTCGGCAAATTGTTATATTCTTCGTCCAGACTGCGGCATCGCTACAATTTTCGGCAAATTGTTACATTCTTTGTCCAGACTACTGCATTGTTACATGACTCGTAAACATGGCTGCATTGTTACAAGTTTTGTCGTATCACAGGAATCGTGTTCAGCCAGTCGCAGACTTGGAGGATAACAACTTCTGGTGAGCGCACAAAGAATACGCCCCGGTTGGCACTATCGGCCTATGTGTAGTTGTCAGGTTGTCTTTGGTTTCATGTGAATCTCTGGTCTCCACATTGCCCTGTCTGTATGATTTGCATGGTGTACATGGGTGTTCCTACACACACACGCTTATATATATATATATATATATATATATATATACATATATATATATATATAAGCGTGTGTGTGTGTGTGTGTGTGTGTACCCATCGTCAACACAGCGCAGGCCTCCAAGGGGTGGTACAGGACTGAGGCAGGTGAAGACAGTGCTTCTCTGGGTCCTCCCAGCACCTTCGGGCGTTTCTTTTTCTTTGCCTTAACTAGGCTGACCCTGGAGAAAGGTCCAGTGACGGTGAAGAAAGACCCACTGACCACAGGGAAAGTCCTGTTGACAGTGGGAAAGACTACAACTTTGGATTCTCTCTTGAGGGCACATAAGACCGTATGGCGAAAGCGTGGCTGTGTCTGGAGTGGCACTGTCTTCATCTGTCCGTGGGCAGGGGTGGTTGGGGTCTGTGGGGTGTGCTCGGCAGCTGGAGGGTGGTGTTTTTCGCCGGTGGGCTCTGCAGTCATGAAATACGGGCTGGTACACCCATGGTGATGCTACTTTAAGGCTGTTATGAGCTGCATCCTGTAGTCTAATTTACCTCTGTTCAGGAGCAGTTATGTCCCTTGATATCTTAATGGAGTGTCCTGTGCGTGCCTGTACCCATCGTCAACACAGCGCAGACCTCCAAGGGTGGTACAGCACTGCTCTAAAGGCAGGTGAAGACAGTGCTTCTCTGGGTCCTCCCAGCACCTTCGGGTGTTTCTTCTTCATATATATATATATATATATATATATTGAATTATAAACAAAGCTTGCTCTTATGTCTTAGATTGACGAAATAGGGGAAAATAAGCATTCATATCTGCAGTGGTAGATGATTCTGCCTAACTAACAGTATGTGCTTGAGTGGGTGAATGGAGAAAAATAAAATAAATGCTTCTAAAAATGAGCCTTCAGCAAGCTTATAGTCTCCAAGGGGGAGACTTCCTCCAATAGGGAGGGAAACTCACTAACATATAACTCCTGGTCATATACCGATATTTCGAAACCTTGTTGTTTCTCCTCAGTGACCGCGGAAAGTGGTAATTTGACTCCTCTGCCTTTTCAGTTTTAAGAAGAATGCAATCCCAGAAAAGGCTGGTGTGCAATACCGTAGTATATTTGTTGAGTTTTCAAAAAACCAACCAAAGGTGCCACTAAGAAGCAAAAGAAAATCATGAAAGAGCAAAACAAACTACATTTTCTTGTGAAAAGTAAAAAATATATAAAAGATATCCTCTTAAGACACAAGTGCTGAGGGTCAGTTCTTGGAATGAATCCGCAAGGGACTAAAATACAACAAACTAATAAATTCCAAGGATAAGTACCGCGCACCGTTCCAGCAACTTACAGAGCAGCTTGGTGTTGCAATGATTGCAAGAAATATTGAATTATAAACAAAGCTTGCTCTTATGTCTTAGATTGACGAAATAGGGGGAAATAAGCATTCATATCTGCAGTGGTAGATGATTCTGCCTAACTAACAGTATGTGCTTGAGTGGGTGAATGGAGAAAAATAAAATAAATGCTTCTAAAAATGAGCCTTCAGCAAGCTTATAGTCTCCAAGGGGGAGACATCCTCCAATAGGGAGGGAAACTCACTAACATATAACTCCTGGTCATATACCGATATTTCGAAACCTTGTTGTTTCTCCTCAGTGACCGCGGAAAGTGGTAATTTCCCTATTTCGTCAATCTAAGACATAAGAGCAAGCTTTGTTTATAATTCAATATTTCTTGCAGTCATTGCAACACCAAGCTGCTCTGTAAGTTGCTGGAACGGTGCGCGGTACTTATCCTTGGAATTTATTAGTTTGTTGTATTTTAGTCCCTTGCAGATTCATTCCAAGAACTGACCCTCAGCACTTGTGTCTTAAGAGGATATCTTATACCGGTGACCTGACAGAACTAAACCAAGGGCTTAGACGTGGAGAGGAAATCGAAACTGAGGTCACCATGAGAACAGGGCATGAAGGTCCACAGAATTTGACACCTTTTTTTTTCAAAATGTTGATGAGGATTCAAAAATCGATGAGGATGAGGATGATGAAGATGAAGCTACGGATTTCCATTCTGGTCTGAGACTGCATGGCAGGGCTGTACTCTACGCTAACTGTCATGGTATTTCCCAACGTGAACCAGGCCCGAGAGATACAGACACCTGCAGCGTTGGTAAAGAAATTTGAGCAACACTTTCAGAGACGCAATCACTGAGTGCATGAAACTCGACTGTATGGTCCCAGTTTTCCCAATTGAGATCATAGCAAACTCTAATCTGGGTAGGAGCCGGTTGGTGAAGAAAAAAATCCCACTAATAAATGGTTCTGAAGGGATCGAACCCTACGACCTCTCACGGGAATCCTCGACGCTAACCACTTCGCGACGGCGACTGGTTCTTGGAGTTTTTCTGTTTATGTTCGTACTGGACGAAATGTCTAAATAACCATCCCTGCCTCCAAAACCCTTTTATTCTGAAGCATATTTGCCTAAATCTGAACTCCCTTAATTTCCAATGACGATTTTCTACCTATTCAGACTTGGTTTTTAGCAACAATTCTGTCTGTGTATGTAATCAAATTAGCCCCTCAAATGAAGACTGTCCCTTAAAAGACTTGTGTGTCAGGAAGTCTGTCTCTGTCTGTACTAGTCATCCATCACAAACATTCTGTCTCTCTCTCTTTGTTTTTCTCTCTCTGTGTCTCTGTCCGTCTGTCTCATTTTCTTTTTTCCCCTGCCCCCTCCTTTTTTTCTTTTTTTTTAAATGTTAGTTAAGTCATAAACGTAATGACGGGGGAATTATAAGCCTGCACTTCCCCCATATATGTATATTATATATATATAGAGAGAGAGAGAGAGAGAAAGCTGAACAATCAAGTAGTGGGGGGAAAACAAGTGCAGGTAAACAATTTTTCAGTCGTTATAGTAATGACTTGACAAAGATTTCAACTTAAAAAATACATAAATAATTGAAGATTAAAAAAATGGCGGTGTGGGGTAGGATATATTATAAATATGAGAAGCCCTTCACCAGCTACCTGAGGGAACCATCATAATCCCTCTCGAAGGCACATTTATTTGTATTGCCTGCTCCAGGGCTTTTCGTCCGCTGGATCGGACTCACCAGGGAGACACGGTTGATTGTGTCTGTGCTCTTGGTGTCAAATAGAGACACACCACAGTCCATAATTCTGTGGTGTTCTTACCACCAAGGGTTCAAAAAAGAATCCAACAGCACCCCCAAAGCAGCCAGCAAAGGGTAGTAAATGGAAAAAAACCAGAGTGTGGAAAGGAAAAAAAGTTGCTGAAAACCAAAGAGCATTATTCAAACAGTATAAAATGTAGGGGACAATCTTTGAGCCTATGCTTGAGGATCCATTCAAGGATGCAAGGGAGATCAAAAGATATGGAACAGTCTGAGTGGTCAGCTCTGCTGTTCAATAACCCAAGCATTGTGAGTGGCTAAGAATTGTACAGAACAACCCTTACTTGGATCTCTCTCTCTCTCTCTCTCTCTCTCTCTCTCTCTCTCTATATATATATAATATATATATATATATTATATATATATAGAGAGAGAGAGAGAGAGAGAGAGAGAGAGAGGAGTTCAGTCAACGCGCACGCGAATATTTTGGCCTGTGTTTATGAAGACTGATCGAGAAACCAACGTCTTCTATGACGAAACAGGCCCAACGGAGTGTGGCGGACGGGCGAAACGGGACAGACACTCCAATTCCCTGCAGGGCTCTGAGCCTGGCGGCACCATTAAAGAGCAGGCAAACTGGAGTGAGGTGAACCGGACCTGCCCGCCTTCACAGCTCGGCCAGTGTTACAAGGCAATACACCACAAAGGCACCATTGAAGAGCAGGCAAACTGGGAGTTAGGTGAACCGGACCTGCCCCGCCTTCACAGCTCGGCCAGTGTTACAAGGCAATACACCACAAAGGCACCATTGAAGAGCAGGCAAACTGGGAGTTAGGTGAACCGGACCTGCCCCGCCTTCACAGCCGGCCAGTGTTACAAGGCAATACCCACAAAGGCACCATTGAAGAGCAGGCAAACTGGGAGTTAGGTGAACCGGACCTGCCCGCCTTCACAGCTCGGCCAGTGTTACAAGGCAATACACCACAAAGGCACCATTGAAAGCAGGCAAACTGGAGTTAGGTGAACCGGACCTGCCCCGCCTTCACAGCTCGGCCAGTGTTACAAGGCAATACACCACAAAGGCACCATTGAAGAGCAGGCAAATGGAGTTAGGTGAACCGGACCTGCCCGCCTTCACAGCTCGCCAGTGTTACAAGGCAATAACCACAAAGGCACATTGAAGAGCAGGCAAACTGGGAAGTTAGGTGAACGGACCTGCCCCGCTTCACAGCTCGGCCAGTGTTACAAGGCAATTACACCACAAAGGCACCATTGAAGAGCAGGCAAACTGGGAGTTTTGGTGAACCGGACTGCCCCGCCTTACAGTCGGCCAGTGTTACAGGCAATACACCACAAAGGCACATTGAAGAGCGGCAAACTGGGAGTTAGGTGAACCGGACCTGCCCGCCTTCACAGCTCGGCCAGTGTTACAGGCAATACACACAAAGGCACCATTGAAGAGCAGGCAAACTGGGGTTAGGTGAACGGACCTGCCCGCCTTCACACTCGGCCAGTGTTACAAGGCAAAACACCACAAAGGCACCACTCTGTCGCGACATTGAGAACTTGACGAAAAAGGGGGTCACTAAAGGTCTATCCTCACAAACAGGGGACTAAATGTTTATACATGGAACTGAATGTTTGTATTACAAACAGGGGACTAAATGTTAGTACTTACAAACAGGGAACTAAATGTTTGTTTAACAAACAGGGGCTAAACGTTTGTATTACAAAGGAGCACTAAATGTTTGTATTACAAAGAGGGAACTAAATGTTTCTATTACAAACAAGGGGACTAAAAGTTTGTATTACAAACAGGGAACTAAAAGTTTGTATTTACAAACAGGGAACTAAATGTTTGTACTTACGTACATGGAACTAAATGTTTGTACTTACAAACAGGGGACTAAATGTTTGTACTTACAAACAGGGGATTAAATGTTTGTACTTACAAACAGGGACTAAATGTTTGTACTTACAAACCTGGAAACTAAATGTTTGTATTACAAACAGGGAACTAAATGTTTGTATTACAAACAGGAAACTAGATGCTTGTACTTGCAAGCAGGGGACTAATTGTTTGCATTACAAAAAGGAACTAAATGTTTGTATTTACAAAGAGGGAACTAAATGTTTGTACTTACAAACAGGGGACTAAATGTTTGTACTTACAAACATAGAACTAAATGTTTATACATGGAATTAAATGTTTGTACTTACAAACAGTGGACTAAGTGTTTGCATTACTAACAGTGAACTAAATGTTTGTACTTACAAACAGGGACCTAATGTTTGTACTTACAAACAGGGAGCTAAATGTTTGTACTTACAAACAGGGAACGAAATGTTTGTACATGGAACTAAATGTTTGTACTTACAAACAGGGGACTAAATGTTTGTACTTATAAACAGGGGACTAAATGTTTGTAGCTACAAACAGGGGACTAAATGTTTGTACTTATAAACCTGGGAACTAAATGTTTGCATTACAAACAGGGAATTAATGTTTGTATTACAAACAGGGAACTAAATGTTTGTACTTACAAGCAGGGGACTAAATGTTTGCATCACAAACAGGGAACTAAATGTTTGTACTTACAAACAGGGAATTAAATGTTTGTACAGGGAACTAAATGTTTGTGCTTACAAACAGGGAACAAAATGTTTGTACTTACAAACAGGGATCTAACTGTTTGTATTACAAACAGGGAACTAAATGTTTGTACTTACAAACAGGGGACTAAATGTTTGTACTTACAAACAGAGAACTAAATGCTTGTATTACCAACAGGGGACTAAAGGGCTGTACTGACAAATATGGGACTGAAAGTCTGTACTTAACAAACAGGTTACTAAAGGTCCGTACTCACAAACAGGTTACTAAAAGTCTGTATTTATCAAACAGGTTACTAAAGGCCTGTATTCACAAACAGGTTACTAAAGGTCTGTACGTAACAAACAGGTTACTAAAGGTCTGTATTTAACAAACAGGTTACTAAAGGTCTGTACGTAACAAACAGGTTACTAAAGGTCTGTATTTAACAAACAGGTTACTAAAGGTCTGTATTCACAAACAGGTTACTAAAGGTCTGTATTCACAAGCAGGCTACTAAAGGTCTATACTTAACACAAACAGGTTACTAACGGTCTGTACTTAACAAACAGGGGACTAAAGGTCTGTACTCACAAACAGGAGACTAAATGTTTGTATATAACAAATAGGGGACTAAAGGTCTGTACTCACAATGGGACTAAATGTCTGTACTCAACAAATAGGGGACCAAAGATCTGCACTTACAAGCAACGGACTAAAGGTCTGTATCCACAAACAGGGGACTAAATGTTTGTATATAACAAACAGGGGACTAAAGGCCTGTACTCACAAACAGGGAACTAAAGGTCTGTACATACAAGCAGGGAGCTAAAGGTCTGTACTAACAAACAGGGAACTGAAGATCTGTAAAATCTAGAAAGAGAGGGGGTTAGTTACCGCCAAGGACACAGACAAACAAAGCACAGGACAAGACACAATGCATTTCGACCTGGGTCTTGAAACTTAAAGGTCTGTACATACAAACAAGGGACTAAAAGTCTGTCCTCACAAACAGGGAACTAAAGGTCTGTACATACAAACAGGGAACTAGAGGTCTGTACTCACAGAGGACTGAAGTCTGTACTCACAAACAGGGGACTAAAGGTCTGTATTCACAAACAAGGGACTAAAGGTCTGTACACTCAGACAGGGAACTAAAGGACTGTACTCACAAACAGGGGACTAAAGGTCTGTGTTCACAAACAAGGGACTAAAGGTCTGTACACTCAGACAGGGAACTAAAGGTCTGTACTCACAAACAGGGGAATAAAGGTCTGTGTTCACAAACAAGGGACTAAAGGTCTGTACACTCAGACAGGGAACTAAAGGACTGTGCATACAAACAGGGAACTAGAGGTCTGTACTCACAAACAAGGGACTAAAGGTCTGTACACACAGACAGGGAACTAAAGGTCTGTGCATACAAACAGGGGACTAAAGGTCTGTACTCACAAACAGGGGACTGAAGGTCTGTACTCACAAACAAGGGACTAAAGGTCGGTACACACAGACTGGGAACTAAAGGCCTGCACTCACGAACAGCTTGAGATGTCGGGCGCACACCAGTCCGTCCCGCCGTTGTTGCCCGGCCCGCAACACACCAGCACTGCAGCGTGGTCCTTGGGGAGAGTCTCCGGGGGGTAGTACTGCAACATACACAGACGTACAACACATGCATCGTGTGTACGTGAATAAACGTGCAGCTGCGCACATGGATAAACATGAATCTGTGTACGTGAATAAATGTGCATCAGTGCACGTGGAAAATCATGCATCAGTGTACGTGGATAGACATGCATCTATGTACGCGGATAAAAATGCATGTATGCGCGTGCATAAACATGCATCTGTTTACGTGGATAAACAGCAATCTGTGTACGTATATAAACACGCATCTGCGCACGTGGATAAACACGCATCTGTGTACGTAGATCGCCACGCATCTGTGTTTGTAGATAAACAGGCATCTGAGTACGTAGATGAACAGGCATCTGCGTACGTGAATAAACATGGATCTGTGTACGTGGATAAAGACGCCACTGTGTACGTGGATAAACAGGAATCTGTGTACGTAGATACACACGCATCTGCGCACGTGGATAAACATGCATCTGTGTATGTGGAGAAACATGCATCTGTGCACGTGGATAAAGAAGCGTCTGTGTACGTGTACGTGGACAAATACACGTCTGTTTACATTGATAAAGGCATCTGTGTACGTGAATAAACACGCATCTGTGTACGCGGATAAAGAAGCATCTGTGAATAAACACGCATCTGTGTACGCGGATAAAGAAGCATCTGTGTTTGTAGATAAACAGGAATCTGCGTACGTGGATAAACACGCATCTGCGCACATGGATAAACACGTATTTGCGTACGTGGATAAACACGCATCTGCGCACATGGATAAACACGCTTCTGCGTACGTGGATAAACACGCATCTGTGTACGTGAATAAACAGGAATCTGCGTACGTGGATAAATACGCATCTGTGTACATGGATAAACACGCATCTGCGTACGTAGATAAACATGCATCTGTGTACGTAGATAAACATGCATCTGTATAAGTGGATAGATATGCATCTGTGTGTACGTGGATAAACACGCATCTGCGTACGTGGATAACAATGCATCCGTGTACGTGGATAACCATGCATCAGTGTACACACACACACCACACACACACACACACACACACACACACACACACACACACACACGCACTCACGCATCCCCCCTCCCCCCCCCCCCCCCACCACACACACACAGCTGTCTGTCTCTTACTTCTCCCTCTTTCTCTCTGTCTGTCTCTCTTATTACCACATCTTTTGTTCTGTCTGTCTGTCTGTCTCTTCCTCTCTCTCTCTCTCTCTCTTCTCTCTCCCTCCCTCTCCCTCTCTCTCTCTCTCTCTCCCTCCCTCCCTCCCTCTCTCTCCCTCCCTCTCCCTCTCTCTCTCTCTCTCTCTGTCCCTCCCTCCCTCTCTCTCTCCCTCTCTCTCTCTCTCTCTCTCTCCTCTCTCTCTCTCTCTCTCTCTCTCTCTCTCTTACTTCCGTATCTTTAGCATTCGTGGTATAGTTTGATATCAATGTAAGATTTCGCATGTGTATTCGTTTGCACG
>CM031624.1:42774513-42779513 GCA_018398815.1 Conus ventricosus | reverse complement strand
ATTTCCGAACTGTAGATGATAAACAATGCCCTATACATCCCATTTCCGAACTGTAGATGATAAACAATCCCGTGTACATCCCATTTCCGAACTGTAGATGATAAACAATGCCGTACACACCCCATTTCCGAACTGTAGATGATAAACAATGCCGCGTACATCCCATTTCCGAACTGTAGATGATAAACAATGCCCTATACATACCATTTCCGAATGTAGATGATAAACAATGCCCTATACATCCCATTTGCGAACTGTAGATGATAAACAATGCCCTATACACCCCATTTCCGAACTGTAGATGATAAACAATGCCGCATAATCCCATTGCCGAACTGTAGATGATAAACAATGCCCTATACATCCCATTTCCGAACTGTAGATGATAAACAATGCCGTGTACATCCCATTTCCGAACTGTAGATGATAAACAATGCCACATACATCCATTTCGAACTGTAGATGATAAACTATGCCGTGTAATCCCATTTCCGAACTGTAGATGATAAAACAATGCCCTATACATCCCATTTCCGAACTGTAGATGATAAACAATGCCCTATACATCCCATTTCCGAACTGTAGATGATAAACATTGCCGTGTACACCCCATTTCCGAATTGTAGATGATAAACAATGCCCTATACATCCCATTTCCGAACTGTAGATGATAAACAATGCCCCATACATCCATTTCCGAACTGTAGATGATAAACAATGCCCTATACATCCATTTCCGAACTGTAGATGATAAACAATGCCCTATACATCCCATTTCGAACTGTAGATGATAAACAATGCCCTATACATCCATTTCCGAACTGTAGATGATAAACAATGCCGTGTACATCCCATTTCCGAACTGTGGATGATAAACAATCCCGTGTACATCCCATTTCCGAACTGTAGATGATAAAACAATGCCGTATACATCCCATTTCCGAACTGTAGATGATAAACGATGCCTATACATCCCATTTCCGAACTGTAGATGATAAACATGCCGTGTACATCCATTTCCGAACTGTAGATGATAAACAATGCCCTATACATCCCATTTCCGAACTGTAGATGATAAACAATGCCGTGTACATCCCATTTCCGAACTGTAGATGATAAACAATGCCACATGCATCCCATTTCCGAACTGTAGATGATAAACAATGCCGTGTACATCCCATTTCGAACTGTAGATGATAATCAATGCCGTGTACATCCCATGTCCGAACTGTAGATGATAAACAATTGCCGTGTACATCCATTTCCGAACTGTAGATGATAAACAATGCCCTATACATCCCATTTCCGAACTGTAGATGATAAACAATGCCACATACATCCCATTTCCGAACTGTAGATGATAAACTATGCCGTGTACATCCCATTTCCGAACTGTAGATGATAAACAATGCCCTATACATCCATTTCCGAACTGTAGATGATAAACAATGCCCTATACATCCCATTTCCGAACTGTAGATGATAAACATTGCCGTGTACATCCATTTCCGAATTGTAGATGATAAACAATGCCCTATACATCCCATTTCCGAACTGTAGATGATAAACAATCCCCCATACATCCCATTTCCGAACTGTAGATGATAAACCAATGCCCTATACATCCCATTTCCGAACTGTAGATGATAAACAATGCCTATACATCCCATTTCCGAACTGTAGATGATAAACAATGCCCTATACATCCCATTTCCGAACTGTAGATGATAAACAATGCCACATACATCCCATTTCCGAACTGTAGATGATAAACAATGCCGTGTACATCCCATTTCCGAACTGTAGATGATAAACAATGCCCTATACATCCCATTTCCGAACTGTAGATGATAAAGAATGCCCTATACATCCCATTTCCGAACTGTAGATGATAAACAATGCCCCATACATCCCATTTCCGAACTGTAGATGATAAACAATGCCCTATACATCCCATTTCCGAACTGTAGATGATAAACAATGCCCCATACATCCCATTTCCGAACTGTAGATGATAAACAATGCCCTATACATCCCATTTCCGAACTGTAGATGATAAACAATGCCGTGTACATCCCATTTCCGAACTGTAGATGATAAACAATGCCCTATACATCCCATTTCCGAACTGTAGATGATAAACAATGCCCCATACATCCCATTTCCGGACTGTAGATGATAAACAATGGTGTTCCCAAGGCTCTGTCCTTGGTCCCATTCTGTTTGTTCTATATACCCAACCCATCTCTGACATCGTAGCCCATCATAACATTTCACACCACTGCTTCTCTGATGACAATCAAATCTACATTTCTGGTGACATTTCTCTCCTCTCCTCCATCATCGATCGCTCACAGCTCTGCATCTCTGACATAAAGGCATGGATGACTTGCAACAAACTTCAGTTAAACAATGACAAAACGAACTGATCTTCATTCTCCCAAAACGGCTCATGTCTACAATCTCTGTTCCTTCTTCTCTCCAACTTGGTACCTCTCTGATTCAGACCTCTACCACTGTGCGAAATCTAGGCGTTGTACTTGATCAGACACTCTCTTTTCAAAATCAGATTTCTTCTATCTGCCGTGCTTGCTACTCGGAGCTTCGGCGAATCAGTTTTGTGCGCCACCTTCTGTCTGAAGAAGCCACCAAGACTCTGGTTTCTGCTTTCATTATTTCAAGACTTGACTACTGTAATTCTCTTCTTGCTGGTTGTCCACAGAATCTTCTTGCAAAATTGCAGAAAGTTCAAAATAATGCTGCTCGCCTTGTCTCGAAATCTCCGAAAACCTCTCATGTTTCTCCCTTGCTTAAATCTTTGCACTGGCTTCCTGTTAAAAAACGCATCAAGTACAAACTTTCTTTGCTCTGTTACAAGGCATTGGACGGCCTCGCTCCATCTTACCTCTCTAAACTTCTGTCGACCTATACTCCTTCTAGACAGCTTCGCTCTTCCTCTGACACTCGCATTCTGCAAATCCCTCGTTTTCGGGCCAGAACACTTGGTGAACGTTCTTTTTCTTTTCAGGCTCCTTCCTGCTGGAACAATCTCCTTTCTGCACTCCGAAACTCAAACAGTCTTTCTTCTTTCAAGTCCTCCCTCAAAACTACTCTCTTCAAAACATAATTTTTTCTGCTCCTTCGCTGGTGTGTGTGTGTGTGCGTGTGTGTGTGTGTGTGTGTGTGTGTGTGTGTGTGTGTGTGTGTGTGTGTGTGTGTGTGTGTGTGTGTGTGTGCGCGTGTGTGTGTTTGTGTGTGTGTGTTGTGTGTGTGTGTGTGGGTGTCTGTGTGTGTGTTAGGGCTTATTGCTGTAAGCGCTTAGGGCTTTTGTTTAAGATTAAGCGCACTAAAAATGTTCATTATTATTATATTATTATTAAACAATGCCGTGTACATCCCATTTCCGAACTGTAGATGATAAACAATGCTCTATACATCCCATTTCCGAACTGTAGATGATAAACAATGCCCTATACATCCCATTTCCAAACTGTAGATGATAAGCAATGCCGCATACATCCCATTTCCAAACTGTAGATGATAAACAATGCCGCATACATCCCATTTCCGAACTGTATCATTTTGCGTCTGTACGGCGCTTTGGTTCATTTGTCTAATTTGCATATTCATGAACATCTAGTTAGTGTTCCCGTCTGCGCATGACAGCGGAGTGACGTCTGACCTTTCTACAAGTGCCCTCAGAGATGAAGGGATGACAACGTGAAGACGGGAGATGCCAAGAAGATGAGGGAATCAAATGTCACATATAGACATTCATGCTATTTGATCTCTATAATGTACACGACTGTTCTTCTGTTCTTCCGTTTTCCGAGGTCTGTGTGTGTAAATGTGTTTGCTTTCTTTTTCCGAAGAAAAGTCCTCTGTAAGCTGAAGGGTGTAGATATGTCCGCTTCGAATAGGACTTCGTGTGGTGACTATTTGCTGCTCGTCATATGTTTTTTTTTTTTTCAAAATCTCTCTCTCTCTCTCTCTCTCTCTCTCTCTCTCTCTCTCTCTCTCTCTCTCTCTCTCTCTCCCCCCTCCCTCCTCCTCCTCCTCTTCATTCTCTTCCTCCATATCCTCCTGCTCCTCCCCACTCCTCACGAGAGCTGGGGAATATGTGGCCTCTGATACTGCTGATGCCAGCAGATTCTGATTCACATTACGGACTTTTCCTCCAGAAACAGTAACAAATTGGCTAAAGTACTGCGGCAATTTGGGGAACTGGGAGATTTTTCTTGTACAGACATGTAATGTTGAAGTGGCTACTGATGTTTTAAAATTGAAATGACACTGTTAGTGAAACGACTAATACTTTTTAAACAGACAGGAGAATTTCGTTTCAGGTGCTGGGAAATGCATGTAGATGCCTACGATCTTTCATTTTGAGACTGACATGCTTAGACCATTGGTTTGAAAAAGCAAAAGCAAACCTTAGGATCACGTGTTGATACTCCTAATCGTTATATGGAAATTAGGGTAACATTTGTACGGCAAGGTCACTCTTGTTATCTTTGTATCTGCCGTCTGGTCTTCATCTTCCACGCCATCGACGAATTGTAACAGAATGTAAACACTTTTACCGTTAAAGACCCCACCCCCCCCCCCCCCCCCCGGCTACATTTGATGGTGTCTTTTTTCTCTCACTATCTGAAACCTAAAGTCAGAATATTTTCTTTCTTCAGAATTTATGCATTGTTTTCATTTTACAATCATTTGATGGATATGATAATGATCAGATACGAAACTCCAAGCACTCTAACACTACATACTACTTTAGTTTCGAAATACGAACAGCGAAACTGAGACAATCCCCTCATTTGCCTATGTTACAACTTTTCATTCTTTATTTTGCTGAGGACGGTTTTACACGCAGAGAGAGAGAGAAGAGAGAGAGAGAGAGAGAGAAGAGTAGACGAGAGAGAGAGAGAGAGAGAGAGGAGAGAGAGAGGAGGAGAGAAGAGAAAAGGAGAGAGAGAAGAGAGAGGAGAGAGAGAGTG
>CM031624.1:42754513-42769513 GCA_018398815.1 Conus ventricosus | reverse complement strand
CTTCTCCTGTTCTGCCAAGACCCTCTCTTTCTTTCTCTTTCTCATGGCCCTTTCATCACTTTCTGTCATAGTTGTCTCAGAAAGTCATAGTAAAACATTTTGGTGCGGTGAATTTAATTATTTGAGCGGTTGTTGTAAAAACTCTACAGTTTCTGACAATGTCGTGTTCAAATTGGTTGATAACCCCTGTTGTCCATTCTCCAGACCTCCATGTTAAGATGTCTCATGACAAGTCCTTTGGAATGACTCTTTTCGTTGTCTGTCCTCTCATTCGGTTATTACTTGTAGAGATTGATTACACACACACACACCTCACACCCACACACATCCACTCCCACACACACACACACACCTTACTACTGTACACACACCGCCACGCACGCACGCACGATCGAATTGCGCGCGGCAGGCACCCTCACCACACACACACCACACACACCCACCCTCACACACCACAACAATTATTCAGTAAATTGACCAAAAAAATTCCTATCTTATGGGGGGGGGAAAAGAGAGAGAGTGGAGAGAAGAGCGAGAGAGAGTGTGTAGAGAAGAGGTGAAGAAGTTATAGAGAAGAGAGATAGAGAGAGATGAGAGCTTTTTGTAGAGAGCGACTGGAGACAGAGACAGAAAGACAGAGAGACGAAGAGAACAGAAAGAGAGACAGTGGCAGAAAAACAGAAAGACAGAGAGAGAGAGAGAGAGAGAGAGAGAGAGAGAGGAGAGAGAGAGAGAGAGAGAGAGAGAAAAAGAGAAGACAGACAGACAGACAGATGGACAGCAGACAAAAACCTAGGAATCAGATCATAAAGCTACTGAGTCAGACCCCGTGACGGCCAGTCTCTCTCTCTCTCACACACACCACACACACACACACACACACACACACACACAACACACACACACACACACACACACACACACACCACACACACACGCACACACACACAAGAAGGAAAAGGTAGATACGGTGTTGTCAAGGGGCCAAGACCTGTCGTTTGTTTCAGTACTCGCCCTCGAGTGTAAAGGCCTGTAACCTCGTAGAAAACCAATGAGATCGATAAGCGGGCGTTGAGGGGGGATGGCCAGTTTTCCAAGAAGTTCTTCGTGCAGAACGGTTTGGGGGGAATTACTTATGTCCATGTAGCGTTTTGTCTTAAAAAAAGACACGAAAAACTGGTTTCCCCATCAAAATGTTAAGTTTCTTTTTCTTCTTTTTTCCCTTTTTTTTTAACATGATACGGTTTTTTTTCATGTTTTCATGTTTTATTTCAAAACAAAATCACAAATTACAAGTAAGGACTACAAAACTCATAAGACAATTAAAACAACAACAAAACATGACCATCGTGATTCATCATCATATGATTCAAACCATCGTGATCACGTCTTTATCAACATCATCACCATGCTACTACTGCCATTACAACCACCACTACTGCTATTTATAAGAATAAAATGATAAAAAATTTCAGTCAATAATGAGTGTTACATGTTTTCTTTGTTTTAATCACAGACATATAAAAGCATACTAACAACCACAAAGGACAAAATGTTAAGTATCTGTGTTGCCGTCAGTTCATGAGCAAGAAAACAAACAAACAAAAATTTCCGCCAGGAGAAGCATTGGTGAGTTCCAACAAAAAGAGTTACGTCCCCAGCACGTTTCTGTCGTAGAAAATATAAACAAAAAATTTTACCCTCTATTCAATAGAAGCAAAAGTTCTCCCCCCGTCAAAACAACATCTTTCCATCGACAGTTTCAGTCTGCAAACGTTGACGTCACAGGCCTCGTGTTGAGTGGACACATTGAAATAATCATGCTGAACGAATCCTGGCTCCGCGCAACGGACCTCCATCAAAATGTAATGGGTTCATTGTTGGACCACAGTCCTTTTTCCCATCTTGTTTCGTTAAAATCAGTCGAGTAGTTTTTGTGTTCGTGATCTTGCTAATGGACAAACATGCAAACAAACGTGGGCGAAAAACATGACTTATTGGAGAGCGGAAAAAGCCTTTATCAGGAAAAGGCGCTACAGACTGGACAGCACATGTCATCAGTTCCAGTGGTGGAAACTCTCATAACTAAGCCGCCGGATTACAGTGTAAAAAAAACATTTTGTATCTTGAAAGAACACACACACACACACCACCACAACACACACACACACACACACACACAGGCGCAGCCGCGCACACAGTACACAAAAACACGGGACACTCGCTAGCGCCCCATGCGCACCGCGCGCGCGCACACCCCACAAACACACACACACAAAACCACACACACACACACCACACAACACTCACACACCATATATATATATATATATTATATATATATATATATACACACACACACACACACATGTAAAAACGTACAACATTTTCTAGGAAAAAGCTAAGTAGTGAATAGTCCTGAAAGGCTGAAAATTAGTGTACAAAAAAGAGAGAGAGGGGAAGAGAGAGAGAGAGAGAGGAGAGAGAGAGAGGGGAAGAAGAAGAAACCGTTTATTCAATTAATGAACTCTTGGTGATAGACAGATGACTCAGGCGAGGCAACTCCCAGCATCCAACACCGCTTAATTGACGGCCAGGGGACAGCACCCAGACAGAAAAGCGTGTTCGCCGTTCTCCTCACCACCCCCTCCCCCGCCTTCTTCCCTCCCCTCCCGCTCTTCTTCTTCCCATCCAGAAGAACATTTGGGTGGAATCGTGGAGCCATTTATTCCACTGGAGCATGGGAGGCGATTCTCATTGTGGGTCCACAAGAACCAGACATTTCTTCCGCGGTATGAGGCGGGTGAACTCGGGGAGGAGATCCGGGAGGAGGTGGGGGGGGGGGATGGGTGGGTAGAAAAAAAAGACGGTGAGGGGATTGGAGACACCTGTAGAGGCTGCTTAAAATGGGGAGAGTATATCATCTGTCAGCTTATTTATCTATCTGTTTGTCTGACTTTTTGGGGACGCAATATGTTATCTTCGTGTCAACCGGTCCATGTATGTATGTTGTATGTATGTATGTATGTATGTATGTATGTATGTTGTATATGTGGATGCATGTTATGTGTATCTACGTAGCAAATCAATCCAATTTAAACCATTAAACCTTATTTACCATAAACAACAACAAAACGACGACGACAAAAACAACGACAACAACAAACAAAGGGTCTTAAAGAACCTCTCTACTGGAGCACACTACCTAGGTGTCCATGAACATAAACACGCTGAGAAATAGGCAGCGGGAAAGGAAAACAAGTGTAGCCATTCCTCCATCCAAGACAGTCATCAAGGCAATCACTTGCCACAGATTCAAAGAAAAAAGTCAGCTGGGGGGGGGGGGGGGGGGGGGGGGGGATAGAGAAATAAAATGGGGAGGGAAACAGGGCCCTTACAGTATTTAAATTTTCTGTTTTTAAAAAGAGAATCATTAGTATCACCTGTCAATCATTTGTATCACCCGTCAATCATTTGTTTCACCTGTCAATCATTTGTATCCCTGTCAATTTATTTGTGTCATCTGTCAATTAATTGTATTGCCTGTCAACCATTTGTATCACCTGTCAATCTTTGTGTCATCTGTCAATTAAATGTATCACCTGTCAATCATTTGCATCACCTGTCAATCATTTGCATCACCTGTCAATCATTTGTTTTCACCTATCAGCCATTTGCATCACTGTCAATCATTTGTATCACCTATCAGCCATTTGTATCACCCATCAACCATTTGTATCACCTGTTTAATCATTTGTGTCGTTGTCAATTTAAATGTATCACCTGTCAATCATTTGCATCACCTGTCAATCATTTGTATCACCTATCTATCACCTGTTTAGTCATTTTTTTCACCCGTCAATTTATTTGTATCACCTATCAGCCATTTGTATCACCTGTCAGTCATTTGTATCACCGGGCCCGTCATATTGTCAGTCATTTGTATCACCTGGCAATCACCTGTCAATTATTTGGGATCACCTATTTTATCACCTGTCAGTCATTTGTATCACCTATCAGTCATTTGTATCACCTAACCATCATTTGTATTCACTATCAGTCATTTGTTCTCTGTCAATCCTTTGTATCATCTGTCAGTCATTTTTTATCACCTGTCAGTCATTTGTATCCACTATCGTCATTTGTATCACCTAACCATCATTTTGTATCACCTATCAGTCATTTGTATCACCTGTCAGTCATTTGTATCACCTGTCAGTCATTTGCATGCCCGTCCAAAGTCAACTCTCGTCCCCTGGTGGGCACTCCAGTGTCACCGGCTGAGCGTGTTGGTGCATTTCCCCATCTCTCTGTCTACATCCTGACCGTGTTGGTGCATCCTATCTCTCTGTCTGTCTCATCACTGACCGTGTTGGTGCATCCCTATCTCTCTGTCTACTCTGGACCGGTGGTTTGGTGCATCTCTATCTCTCTGTCTACACAACTGACGTGGTTTTGGTGCATCCCTATCTCTCTGTTGTCTACATCACTGACCGTGTTGGTGCATCCCTATCTCTCTGTCTACATCACTGACCGTGTTGGTGCATCTCTATCTCTCTGTCTACACCACTGACCGTGTTGGTGCATCCCTATCTGTCTACATCACTGACGTGTTGGTGCATCCCTATCTGTTGTCTACATCACTGACCCTTTTTGGTGCATCTTATCTCTCTGTCTACACCACTGACCGTGTTGGTGCATCCCTATCTCTCTGTCTACATCACTGACCGTGTTGGTGCATCCCCATTCTCTGTTACATTACTGACCGTGTTGGTGCATCTCTATCTCTCTGTCTACATCACTGACCGTGTTGGTGCATCCCTATCTCTCTGTCTACACCACTGACCCTGTTGGTGCATCCCTATCTCTCTGTCTACACCACTGACCGTGTTGGTGCTCCTATCTCTCTGTCTACCCCATGA
Organism: Conus ventricosus; assembly: GCA_018398815.1. Lineage (NCBI taxonomy): Eukaryota > Metazoa > Mollusca > Gastropoda > Neogastropoda > Conidae > Conus > Conus ventricosus. The sequence goes on along the minus strand of CM031624.1, from coordinate 42,764,591 downwards.
CCCTGTTGGTGCATCCCTATCTCTCTGTCTACACCACTGACAGTGTTGGTGCATCCCTTCTCTCTGTCTACACCACTGACCGTGTTGGTGCACCCCCATCTCTCTGTCTACCCACTGACCGTGTTGGTGATCCCTATCTGTCTGTCTACACCACTGACCGTGTTGGTGCATCCCTATCTGTCTACATCACTGACCCTGTTGGTGCATCCCTATCTGTCTGTTACACCATGACCGTGGTTTGGGGCATCCCTATCTGTCTGTCTACACCACTGGGCCGTGTTGGTGCTCCCTATCTGTCTACATCACTGACCGTGTTGGTGTATCCCTATCTGTCTACACCACTGACCGTGTTGGTGCATCCCTATCTGTCTGTCTACACCACTGACCGTGTTGGTGCATCCCCATCTCTCTGTCTACACCACTGACAGTGTTGGTGCATTTCCCCATCTCTCTGTCTACCCCCACTGGGCCGTGTTGGTGCACCCCCATCTCTCTGTCTACACCCTGACCGTGTTTGGGGCATCCCTATCTGTCTGTCTACACCACTGACCGTGTTGGTGATCCCTATCTGTCTTACATCACTGACCGTGTTGGGGGCACCCCTATCTCTCTGTCTACACCACTGACCGTGTTGGTGCATCCCTATCTGTCTGTCTACACCATGACCGTGTTGGTGCATCCCTATCTGTCTACATCACTGACCGTGTTGGTGTATCCCTATTGTCTCACCACTGACCGTGTTGGTGCATCCCTATCTGTCTGTCTACACCACTGACCGTGTTGGTGCATCTCTATCTCTCTGTCTACATACACCACTGACCGTGTTGGTTCATCCCTATTCTCTGTCTACATCACTGACCGTGTTGGTGCATCCCTATCTCTCTGTCTACATACACCACTGACCGTGTTGGTGCATCCCTATCTCTCTGTCTACAACACCACTGACCGTGTTGGTGCATCCCCATCTCTCTGTCTACATACACCACTGACCGTGGGTTTGGGGCATCCCTATCTCTCGTCTACACCACGGACCGTGTTGGTGCATCCCTATCTCTCTGTCTACACCACTGACCGTGTTGGTGCATCTTATCTCTCTGTCTACACCACTGACCGTGTTGGTGCATCCTATCTCTCTGTCTACATACACCACTGACCGTGTTGGTGCATCCCTATCTCTCTGTCTACATTTCCCACTGGGCCGTTTTTGGCGCATCCTATCTCTCTGTCTACACCACTGACCGTGTTGGTGCATCCCTATCTCTCTGTCTACAACCCCTGACCGTGTTGGTGCATCTCTATCTCTATGTCTACACCCCTGACCCTGTTGGTGCATCCCCATCTCTCTGTCTACTCACTGACCGTGTTGGTGCATCCCCATCTCTCTGTTACATACACCATGACCGTGTTGGTGCATCCCTATCTCTCTGTCTACATCACGGACCGTGTTGGGACATCCCTATCTCTCTGTCTACATCACTGCCGTGTTGGTGCATCCCTATCTCTCTGTCTACATCACTGACCGTGTTGGTGCATCTCTATCTCTCTGTTTTACATTTCACCACTGACCGTGTTGGTGCATCCTATCTCTCTGTCTACATCACTGACCGTGTTGGTGCATCTTTATCTCTGTCTACATCACTGACCGTGTTGGTGCATCCCTATCTCTCTGGTCTACACCACTGACCGTGTTGGTGCATCCCTATCTCTCTGGTTACACCACTGACCGTGTTGGTGCATCTCTATCTCTCTGTCTACATCACTGACCGTGTTGGTGCATCCCTATCTCTCTGTCTACACCACTGACCGTTTTTGGTGCATCTCTATTCTCTGTCTACATCACTGACCGTGTTGGTGCATCTCTATCTGTCTAAATCACTGACCGTGTTGGTACATCCCTATCTCTCTGTTACATTTCACCAATGACCGTGTTGGTGCATCCCTATCTCTCTGTCTACATTTACTGACCGTTTTTGGTGCATCCCTATCTCTCTGTCTACATCACTGACCGTGTTGGTGCATCCCTATCTCTCTGTCTACACCACTGACCGTGTTGGTGCATCCCTTCCTCTCTGTCTACACCACTGACCCTGTTGGTGCATCCCCATCTCTCTGTCTACATACACCATGACGCATTGGTGCATCCCTATCTCTCTGTCTACATCACTGACCCTGTTGGTCCATCCCTATCTCTCTGTCTAATACACCCTGACCGTGTTGGTGCATCCTATCTCTCTGTTTTACACCACTGACCGGTTGGGGCATCTCTATCTGTCTACACCACTGACCGTGTTGGTGCATCTCTATCTCTCTGTCTACATCACTGACCGGTGTTGGTGCATCCTATCTGTCTCTTACACCCCTGACCGTTTTTGGTGCATCCCTATCTCTCTGTCTACATACACCACTGCCGTGTTGGCGCATCCCCATCTCTCTTTTCTACACCACTGACCGTGTTGGTGCATCCCTAACTCTCTGTCTACACCACTGACCCTGTTGGTGCATCCCTATCTCTCTGTCTACACCACTGACCCCTGTTGGTGCATCCCTATCTCTCTGTTACTACACCACTGACCGTGTTGGGGCATCCCTATCTCTCTGTCTTCATACACCACGACCGTGTTGGTGCATCCCTATCTCTCTGTTACATCATGACCCTGTTGGTGCACCCATATCTGTCTACACACTGACCGTGTTGGTGCAAACCCATCTGTCTACACCACTGACCGTGTTTGTGCATCCTATCTCTCTGTTACATACACCATGACCGTGTTGGTGCATCCCCATCTGTCTACACCACTGACCGTGTTGGTGCTCCCTATCTCTCTGTCTACACCACTGCCGTGTTGGTGCATCCCTATTCTCTGTCTACATACACCACTGACCGTGTTGGTGCATCCCTATCTCTCTGTCTACATTACACCCCTGACCGTGTTGGTCCATCCCTATCTCTCTGTCTACACCCCTGACCGTGTTGGTGCATCCCCATCTCTCTTTCTACATACACCCCTGACCGTGTTGGTGCATCCTTATCTCTTGTCTACTACACCATGACCGTGTTGGTGCATTTCCCTATCTCTCTGTCTACACCACTGACCGTGTTAGTGCATCCCTATCTGTCTACACCACTGACCGTGTTGGTGCATCCTATCTCTCTGTCTACTCACTGACCGTGTTGGTGCATCCCTATCTCTCGGTCTACATCACTGGACCGTGTTGGTGCATCCCTATCGTCTGTCTACACCACTGACCGTGTTGGTGCATCCCTATCTGTCTGTCTACACCCCTGACCGTGTTGGTGCATCCCTATCTCTCTGTTACATACACCACTGACCGTGTGTTTGGGGCATCCCTATCTCTCTGTCTACACCACTGACCGTGTTGGTCCATCCCTATCTGTCTACATCACTGACCGTGTTGGTGCATCCCTCATCTGTCTGTCTACATCACTGACCGTGGTTTGGGGAATCTCTATCTCTCTGTCTACACCATGACCGTGTTGGTGCATCCCTATCTCTCTGTCTACATCACTGACCGTGTTGGTGCTCCCCATCTCTCTGTCTACATTACGACCGTGTTGGTGCATCTCTATCTCTCTGTCTACATCACTGACCGTGTTGGTGCATCCCTATCTCTCTGTCTACACCACTGACCGTGTTTGGTGCATCCCTATCTCTCTGTCTACACCACTGACCCTGTTTGGGGATCCCTATCTCTCTGTCTACACAATGACCGTGTTGGTGCATCCCTATCTCTCTGTCTACACCACTGACAGTGTTGGTTGCATCCCTATCTCTCTGTTACACCATGACCCTGTTGGTGCACCCCCATCTCTCTGTCTACACCACTGCCCTGTTGGTGCATCCCCATCTGTCTGTCTACACCCCTGACTGTGTTGGTGCATCCCTATCTGTCTACATCACTGACCGTGTTGGTGCATCCCTATTGTCTGTCTACAACCACTGACCGTGTTGGTGCATCCCTATCTGTCTGTCACACCATGACCCTGTTGGTGCATCCCTATCTGTCTACATCACTGACCGTGTTGGTGTATCCTATCTGTCTACACCACTGACCGTGTTGGTGCATCCCTATCTGTCTGTTACACCACTGACGTGTTGGTGCATCCCTATCTCTCTGTCTACACCATGACAGTGTTGGTGCATCCTATCTCTCTGTCTTACACCACTGACCGTGTTGGTGCACCTATCTCCTGTCTACACCACTGACCCTGTTGGTTTCATCCCTATCTCTCTGTCTACACCACTGACCCTGTTGGTGCATCCCTATCTCTCTGTCTACACATGACCGTGTTGGTGCATCTCTATCTTCTGTCTCATCACTGACCGTGTTGGTGCATCCCTATCTCTCTGTCTACACCACTGACCGTGTTTGGTGCATTTTCTATCTCTCTGTCTACATCACTGACCGTGTTGGTGCATCTCTATCTGTCTACATCACTGACCGTGTTGGTACATCCCTATCTCTCTGTCTACATCACCCTGACCGTGTTGGTGCATTCCCTATCTCTCTGTCTACATCATGACCGTGTTGGTGCTCCCCATCTCTCTGTCTACATCACTGACCCTGTTGGTGCATCCCCATCTCTCTGTCTACACCACTGACCCTGTTTGGGGCATCCCTATCTCTCGTCTACACCATGCCGTGTTGGTGCATCCCCATCTCTCTGTCTACATACACACTGACCGCATTGGTGCATCCCCATCTCTCTGTCTACATCACTGACCGTGTTGGTCCATCCCTTTTCTCTCTGTCTACTTTCACCACTGACCGTGTTGGTGCATCCCTATCTCTCTGTCTACACCACTGACCCTGTTGGGGCATTTTCTATCTGTCTACCCACTGACCGTGTTGGTGCATCTCTATCTCTCTGTCTACATCACTGGGCCGTGTTGGTGCATCCCTATCTGTCTCTCTACACCACTGACCGTGTTGGTGCATCCCTATCTCTCTGTCTACATACAAACCCCTGACGTGTTGGCGCTTCCATATCTCTCTGGGCTACACCACTGACCGTGTTGGTGCATCCTATCTCTCTGTTACACCACTGACCGTGTTGGTGCATCCCTATCTCTCTGTCTACACCTGACCGTGTTGGTGCATCCCTATCTCTCTGTTACATACACCACTGACCGTGTTGGTGCATCCCTATCTCTCTGTCTCATACACCCCTGACCGTGTTGGTGCATCCCATCTCTCGTCTACATCACTGAACCCTGTTGGTGCACCCATATCTGTCTACACCCTGACCGGTTGGTGAACCCTATCTGTCTACCACTGCCGTGTTGGTGCATCCCTATCTCTCTGTTACATACACCACTGTCCGTGTTGGTGCCCTCCCTATCTGTCTACACCACTGACCGTGTTGGTGCATCCCTATCTCTTGTTACACCACTGACCCTGTTGGTGCATCCCCATCTCTCTGTCTACATTTTCACCACTGCCGTGTTGGTGCATCCTATCTCTCTGTCTACATAACCCCTGACCGTGTTGGGCCATCCCTATCTCTCTGTCTACACCATGACCGTGTTGGTTGCATCCCTATCTCTCTGTCTACATACACCACTGACCGTGTTGGTGCATCCCTATCTTCTGTCTACACCAACTGACCGTGTTGGTGCATCCCCATCTGTTACACCATGACCGTGTTGGTGCATCCCTATCTCTCTGTCTACATCATGACCGTGTTGGTGCATCCCTATCTCTCGGTCTACATCACTGACCCTGTTGGTGCATTCCCTATCGTCTGTCTACACCACTGACCGTGTTGGTGCATCCCTATTTTGTCTGTTCAACAACTGACCGTGTTGGTGCCCTCCCTATCTCTCTGTCTACATTCACCACTGACCGTGTTGGTGCATCCCTATCTCTCTGTCTACACCCCTGACGTGTTGGTCCATCCCTATCTGTCTACATCCCCTGACCGTGTTGGTGCATCCCTATCTGTCTGTCTTACATCACTGACCGTGTTGGTGCATCTTATCTCTCTGTCTACACCACTGACCCTGTTGGTGCTCCCTATCTCTCTGTTATCACTGACCGTGTTGGTGCATCCCCATCTCTCTGTCTACATTATGACCGTGTTGGTGCATCTCTATCTCTCTGTCTACATCACTGACCCTGTTGGTGCATCCCTATCTCTCTGTCTACACCACTGACCGTGTTGGTGCATCCCCATCTCTCTGTCTATACACTGACCGTGTTGGTGCATCCCTATCTCTCTGTCTACACCCCTGACCGTGTTGGTGCATCCCCATCTCTCGTCTACACCACTGACCGTGTTGGTGCATCCCTATCTCTCTGTCTACACACTGACCGTGTTGGTGCACCCTATCTCTCTGTTACACCACTGACTGTGTTGGTGCATCCCTATCTGTCTGTCTACACCAACTGACCGTGTTGGTGCATCCCTATCTGTCTACATCACTGACCGTGTTGGTGCATCCCTATCTGTCTGTCTACACACTGACCGTGTTGGTGATCCTATCTGTTTTTTCTACACCCCTGACCGTGTTGGTGCATCCCCATCTGTCTACATCACTGACCGTGTTGGTGTATCCCCATCTGTCTTCACCCCTGACCGTGTTGGTGCATCCCTATCTGTCTGTCTACACCACTGACCGTGTTGGTGCATCCCCCACTCTTGTCTACACCCCTGACAGTGTTGGTGCATCCCTACTCTCTGTCTACACCACTGACCGTGTTGGTGCACCCCCATCTCTCTGTCTACACCACTGACCGTGTTGGTGCATCCCTATTTTGTCTGTCTACACCCCTGACGTGTTGGTGCATCCCTATCTGTCTACATCCCCTGACCGTGTTGGTGCATCCCTATCTGTCTGTCTACACCACTGACCGTGTTGGTGCATCCCTATCTGTCTGTCTTTCACCACTGACCGTGTTGGTGCATCCCTATCTGTTCTACATCACTGACCGTGTTGGTGTATCCCTATCTGTCTAAAACCCCTGACCGTGTTGGTGCATCCTATCTGTCTGTCTTACACCACTGACCGTGTTGGTGCATCTCTATCTCTCTGTCTACATACACCCCTGACCGTGTTGGTTCATCCTATTTTTGTCTACATCCACTGACCGTGTTGGTGCATCCCTATCTTTTCTGTCTACATACACCACTGACCGTGTTGGTGCATCCCTATCTCTCTGTCTACATACACCACTGACCGTGTTGGTTGCATCCCTATCTCTCTGTCTACTACACCCCTGACCGTGTTGGTGCATCCCTATCTCTCTGTCTACAACCCCGGACCCTGTTGGTGCATCCCTATCTTCTGTCTACACCACTGACCGTGTTGGTGCATCTTATCTCTCTGTCTACACCACTGACCGTGTTGGTGCATCCCTATCTCTCTGTCTACTACACCACTGACCGTGTTGGTGCATCCCTATCTCTCTGTTAATACACCACTGGGCCGTGTTGGCGCATCCTATCCTCTGTCTTCACCACTGACCGTGTTGGTGGATCCCTATTTTCTCTGTCTACACCACTGGGCCGTGTTGGTGCATCCTCTATCTCTCTGTCTACACCACTGACCGTGTTGGTGCATCCCCATCTTTCTGTCTACATCACTGACCGTGTTGGTGATCCCTATCTCTCTGTCTACATACACCACTGACCGTGGTTTGGGGCATCCCTATCTCTCTGTCTACATCACGGACCGTGTTGGTGCATCCCTATCTCTCGTCTACATCACTGACCGTGTTGGTGCTTCCTATCTCTCTGTTTTAATCCCCTGACCGTGTTGGTGCATCTCTATCTCTCTGTCTACATACCACTGACCGTGTTGGTGCATCCCTATCTCTCTGTCTACATCACTGACCGTGTTGGTGCATCTTTATTCTGTCTACATCACTGACCGTGTTGGTGCATCCCTATCTCTCTGTCTACACCACTGACCGTGTTGGTGCATCCCTATCTCTCTGTCTACACCACTGACCCTGTTGGTGCATCTCTTTCTCTGTCTACATCACTGACCGTGTTGGTGCATCCTATCTCTCTGTCTACACCCCCTGACCGTGTTGGTGCATCTCTATTCTCTGTCTACATCACTGACCGTTTTTGGTGCATCTCTATCTGTCTATCATCACTGACCGTGTTGGTACATCCCTATCTCTCTGTTACATAAACCCCTGACCGTGTTGGTGCATCCCTATCTCTCTGTCTACATCACTGACCGTGTTGGTGCATCCTATCTCTCTGTCTACATCACTGACCGTGTTGGTGCATCCCTATCTCTCTGTCTACACCACTGACCGTGTTGGGGCATCCCTATCTCTCTGTTACACTCATGACCGTGTTGGTGCATCCCTATCTCTCTGTCTACATTTCACCACTGACCGCATTGGTTTCATCCCTATCTCTCGGTCTACATCATGACTCGGTTGGTCATCCCTATCTCTCTGTCTCATACACCCCTGACCGTGTTGGTGCATCCCTATCTCTCTGTTACACCACTGACCGTGTTGGGCATCTCTATCTGGGCTACACCACTGACCGTGTTGGGGCATCTCCCATCTCTCTGTTCTACATCCTGACCGTGTTGGTGATCCCTATCTGTCTCTCTACACACTGACCGTGTTGGTGCATCCCCATCTCTTGTTACATACACCACTGACCCTGTTGGGCAATCCCTATCTCTTGGTCTACACCACTGACCGTGTTGGTGCATCCCTATCTCTCTGTTTTACACCACTGACGTGTTGGTGCATCCCTATCTCTTGTCTACACCACTGACCGTGTTGGTGCATCCCTTTTCTCTCTGTCTACATACACCATGACCGTGTTGGTGCATTTCCCCATCTCTCTGTCTTCATACACCACTGCCGTGTTGGTGCATCCCTATCTCTCTGTCTACATCCCCTGACCGTGTTGGTGCACCCATATCTGTCTACACCACTGCCGTGTTGGTGCAACCTATCTGTCTACACCACTGACGTGTTGGTGCATCCCTATCTCTCTGTCTACTACACCACTGACCTGTGTTGGTGCATCCCTATCTGTCTACACCACTGACCGTGTTGGTGATCCCTATCTCTCTGTTTACACCACTGACCGTGTTGGTTCCTATTCTCTTGTCTACATACACCACTGACCGTGTTGGTGCATCCCTATCTCTCTGTTTCATAACCACTGACCCTGTTGGTCCATCCCTATCTCTCTGTCTACACCACTGACCGTGTTGGTGCATCCCTTCTCTCTGTTCTACATACACCACTGACCGTGTTGGGGGCATCCTTTTCTCTCTGTCTACATCACCCCTGACCGTGTTGGTGCATCCCTATCTCTCTGTCTACCCCACTGACCGTGTTGGTGCATCCTATCTGTTCTACACCACTGACCGTGTTGGTGCATCCCTATCTCTCTGTTACATCACTGACCCTGTTGGTGCATCCTATTCTCGGTCTACATCACTGACCGTGTTGGTGCATCCCTATCCGTCTGTCTACACCATTGACCGTGTTGGTGCATCCCTATCTGTCTGTCTACACCACTGACCGTGTTGGTGCATCCCTATCTCTTGTCTACATACACCACTGACCGTGTTGGTGCATCCCTATCTCTCTGTCTACACACTGACCCTGTTGGTCCATCCCTATCTCTATGTCTAACATCACTGACCGTGTTGGTGCATCGCTATCTCTCTGTCTACATACACCCCTGACCGTGTTGGTGCATCCTATCTCTTGTCTACATCACCACTGACCGTGTTGGTGCATCCTATCTCTCTGTCTACATCACTGACCGTGTTGGTGCATCCTATCTCTCTGTCTACATACACCACGGGCCGTGTTGATGCATCCCTATCTCTCTGTCTACACGACTGACCGTGTTGGTGCATCCTATCTCTTTTTACACCCCCTGACCGTGTTGGTGCATCCATATCTCTCTGTCTACATACACTGACCGTGTTGGTGCATCATATCTCTCTGTCTACACCCCCTTACCCCTGGGAAGTTCAGGATGACGTCCGAGACGACCTGTGACATGAAGAAGACCGACATACTGGCCTGTGGGCTGCTCCCCAACCTTTCCCTTTCTGCA
>CM031624.1:42744513-42752013 GCA_018398815.1 Conus ventricosus | reverse complement strand
TGTCATCGTGAAGTGACTTATTACCAGAACTTCTAATGTCATCGTGAAGTGACTTATTACCAGAACTTCTAATGTCATCGTGAAGTGACTTATTACCAGAACTTCTAATGTCATCGTGAAGTGACTTATTACCAGAACTTCTAATGTCATCGTGAAGTGACTTATTACCAGAACTTCTAATGTAATCGTGAAGTGACTTATTACCAGAACTTCTAATGTCATCGTGAAGTGGCTTATTACCAGAACTTCTAATGTCATCGTGAAGTGACTTATTACCAGAACTTCTAATGTCATCGTGAAGTGACTTATTACCAGAACTTCTAATGTCATCGTAAAGTGACTTATTACCAGAACTTCTAATGTCATCGTGAAGTGACTTATTACCAGAACTTCTAATGTCATCGTGAAGTGGCTTATTACCAGAACTTCTAATGTCATCGTGAAGTGACTTATTACCAGAACTTCTAATGTCATCGTGAAGTGGCTTATTACCAGAACTTCTAATGTCATCGTGAAGTGACTTATTACCAGAACTTCTAATGTCATCGTGAAGTGACTTATTACCAGAACTTCTAATGTCATCGTGAAGTGGCTTATTACCAGAACTTCTAATGTCATCGTGAAGTGACTTATTACCAGAACTTCTAATGTCATCGTGAAGTGACTTATTACCAGAACTTCTAATGTCATCGTGAAGTGACTTATTACCAGAACTTCTAATGTCATCGTGAAGTGACTTATTACCAGAACTTCTAATGTCATCGTGAAGTGGCTTATTACCAGAACTTCTAACTTCTAACTTTGGATTCTCTCTTTGAGGGCACATAAGACCGTATGGCGAAAGCTTGGCTGTGTCTGGAGTGGCACTGTCTTCATCTGTCCGTGGGCATGGGTGGTTGGGTCTGTGGGGTGTGCTCGGCAGCTGGAGGGTGGTGTTTCTCGCCGGTGGGCTCTGCAGTCATGAAATACGGGCTGGTACACCCATGGGGGATGCTATTTAAGGCTGTTATGAGTTGCATCCTGCAGTCTGATTTACCTCTGTTCAGGAGCAGTTATGTCCCTTGATATCTTAATGGAGTGTCCTGCGCGTGCCTGTACCCATCGTCAACACAGCGCAGGCCTCCAAGGGTGGTACAGGGCTGCTCTAAAGGCAGGTGAAGACAGTGCTTCTCTGGGTCCTCCCAGCACCTTCGGGTGTTTCTTTTTCTTCTTTGCCTTAACTAGGCTGACCCTGGAGAAAGGTCCAGTGACGGTGAGGAAAGACCCACTGACCACAGGGAAAGTCCTGTTGACAGTGGGAAAGACTACAACTTTGGATTCTCTCTTGAGGGCACATAAGACCGTATGGCGAAAGCTTGGCTGTGTCTGGAGTGGCACTGTCTTCATCTGTCCGTGGGCATGGGTGGTTGGGTCTGTGGGGTGTGCTCGGCAGCTGGAGGGTGGTGTTTCTCGCCGGTGGGCTCTGCAGTCATGAAATACGGGCTGGTACACCCATGGGGGATGCTATTTTAAGGCTGTTATGAGTTGCATCTGCAGTCTGATTTACCTCTGTTCAGGAGCAGTTATGTCCCTTGATATCTTAATGGAGTGTCCTGCGCGTGCCTGTACCCATCGTCAACACAGCGCAGGCCTCCAAGGGTGGTACAGGGCTGCTCTAAAGGCAGGTGAAGACAGTGCTTCTCTGGGTCCTCCCCAGCACCTTCGGGTGTTTCTTTTTCTTCTTTCCCTTAACTAGGCTGACCTGGAGAAAAGGTCCAGTGACGGTGAGGAAAGACCCACTGACCACAGGGAAAGTCTGTTGACAGTGGGAAAGACTACAACTTTGGATTCTCTCTTGAGGGCACATAAGACCGTATGGCGAAAGCTTGGCTGTGTCTGGAGTGGCACTGTCTTCATCTGTCCGTGGGCAGGGGTTTGGTTGGGTCTGTGGGGTGTGCTCGGCAGCTGGAGGGTGGTGTTTCTCGCCGGTGGGCTCTGCAGTCATGAAATACGGGTGGTACACCATGGGGGATGCTATTTTAAGGCTGTTATGAGTTGCATCCTGCAGTCTGATTTACCTCTGTTCAGGAGCAGTTATGTCCCTTGATATCTTAATGGAGTGTCCTGCGCGTGCCTGTACCCATCGTCAACACAGCGCAGGCCTCCAAGGGTGGTACAGGGCTGCTCTAAAGGCAGGTGAAGACAGTGCTTCTCTGGGTCCTCCCCAGCACCTTCGGGTGTTTCTTTTTCTTCTTTGCTTAACTAGGCTGACCCTGGAGAAAGGTCCAGTGACGGTGAGGAAGACCCACTGACCACAGGGAAAGTCCTGTTGACAGTGGGAAAGACTACAACTTTGGATTCTCTCTTGAGGGCACATAAGACCGTATGGCGAAAGCTTGGCTGTGTCTGGAGTGGCACTGTCTTCATCTGTCCGTGGGCATGGGTGGTTGGGTCTGTGGGGTGTGCTCGGCAGCTGGAGGGTGGTGTTTCTCGCGGTGGCTCTGCAGTCATGAAATACGGGCTGGTACACCCATGGGGGATGCTATTTTAAGGCTGTTATGAGTTGCATCCTGCAGTCTGATTTACCTCTGTTCAGGAGCAGTTATGTCCCTTGATATCTTAATGGAGTGTCCTGCGCGTGCCTGTACCCATCGTCAACACAGCGCAGGCCTCCAAGGGGGGTTTACAGGGCTGCTCTAAAGGCAGGTGAAGACAGTGCTTCTCTGGGTCCTCCCCAGCACCTTCGGGTGTTTCTTTTTCTTCTTTGCCTTAACTAGGCTGACCCTGGAGAAAGGTCCAGTGACGGTGAGGAAAGACCCACTGACCACAGGGAAAGTCCTGTTGACAGTGGGAAAGACTACAACTTTGGATTCTCTCTTGAGGGCACATAAGACCGTATGGCGAAAGCTTGGCTGTGTCTGGAGTGGCACTGTCTTCATCTGTCCGTGGGCATGGGTGGTTGGGTCTGTGGGGTGTGCTCGGCAGCTGGAGGGTGGTGTTTCTCGCCGGTGGGCTCTGCAGTCATGAAATACGAGCTGGTACACCCATGGGGGATGCTATTTTAAGGCTGTTATGAGTTGCATCCTGCAGTCTGATTTACCTCTGTTCAGGAGCAGTTATGTCCCTTGATATCTTAATGGAGTGTCCTGCGCGTGCCTGTACCCATCGTCAACACAGCGCAGGCCTCCAAGGGTGGTACAGGGCTGCTCTAAAGGCAGGTGAAGACAGTGCTTCTCTGGGTCCTCCCCAGCACCTTCGGGTGTTTCTTTTTCTTCTTACCAGAACTTCTAATGTCATCGTGAAGCGGCTTATTACCAGAACTTCTAATGTCATCGTGAAGTGACTTATTACCAGAACTTCTAATGTCATCGTGAAGTGACTTATTACCAGAACTTCTGTCATCGTGAAGTGGCTTTTTCCCAGAACTTCTAATGTCATCGTGAAGTGACTTATTACCAGAACTTCTAATGTCATCGTGAAGTGACTTATTACCAGAACTTCTAATGTCATCGTGAAGTGACTTATTACCAGAACTTCTAATGTCATCGTGAAGTGGCTTATTACCAGATCTTCTAATGTCATCGTGAAGTGACTTATTACCAGAACTTCTAATGTCATCGTGAAGTGGCTTATTACCAGAACTTCTAATGTCATCGTGAAGTGACTTATTACCAGAACTTCTAATGTCATCGTGAAGTGGCTTATTACCAGAACTTCTAATGTCATCGTGAAGTGACTTATTACCAGAACTTCTAATGTCATCGTGAAGTGACTTATTACCAGAACTTCTAATGTCATCGTGAAGTGACTTATTACAAGAACTTCTAATGTCATTGTGAAGTGGCTTATTACCAGAACTTCTAATGTCATCGTGAAGTGACTTATTACCAGAATTCTAATGTCATCGTGAAGTGACTTATTACCAGAACTTCTAATGTCATCGTGAAGTCACTTATTACCAGAACTTCTAATGTCATCGTGAAGTGACTTATTACCAGAACTTCTAATGTCATCGTGAAGTGACTTATTACAAGAACTTCTAATGTCATCGTGAAGTGACTTATTACCAGAACTTCTAATGTCATCGTGAAGTGACTTATTACCAGAACTTCTAATGTCATCGTGAAGTGACTTATTACCAGAACTTCTAATGTCATCGTGAAGTGGCAATGTAGAAGAGCACACTGGTGAAAGCATTTCTTGACTGATCTATGGGACAGGTTTCCATGGTGATCTATGGGACAGGTTTCCATGGTGATCAATGGGACAGGTTTCCATGCTGATCTATGGGACAGGTTTCCATGGTGATCAATGGGACAGGTTTCCATGGTGATCTATGGGACAGGTTTCCATGGTGATCAATGGACAGGTTTCCATGCTGATCTATGGGACAGGTTTCCATGGTGATCAATGGGACAGGTTTCTATGGTGATCAATGGGACAGGTTTCCATGGTGATCTATTGGACAGGTTTCCATGTGATCAATGGGACAGGTTTCCATGGTGATCTATGGGACAGGTTTCCATGGTGATCAATGGGACAGGTTTCCATGGTGATCTATGGGACAGGTTTCCATGGTGATCAATGGGACAGGTTTCCACAGTGATCTATGGGACAGGTTTCCATGGTGATCTATGGGAAACAGGTTTCCATGCTGATCAATGGGACAGGTTTCCATGGTGATCTATGGACAGGTTTCCATGGTGATCTATGGGACAGGTTTCCAAGCTGATCAATGGGACAGGTTTCAATGGTGATCAATGGGACAGGTTTCCATGCTGATCTATGGGACAGGTTTCCATGCTGATCAATGGGACAGGTTTCCATGGTGATCTATGGGACAGGTTTCCATGGTGATCTATGGGACAGGTTTCCATTCTGATCAATGGGACAGGTTTCCATGGTGATCTATGGGACAGGTTTCCATGGTGATCTATGGGACAGGTTTCCATGCTGATCAATGGGACAGGTTTCCATGGTGATCAATGGCACAGGTTTCTATGCTGATCAATGGGACAGGTTTCCATGGTGATCTATGGGACAGGTTTCCATGGTGATCTATGGGACAGGTTTCTATGCAGATCAATGGGACAGGTTTCCATGGTGATCTATGGGACAGGTTTCCATGGTGATCTATGGGACAGGTTTCCATACTGATCTATGGGACAGTTTCCATGCTGATCTATGGGACAGGTTTCCTTACTGATCTATGGGACAGGTTTCCTTACTGATCTATGGGACAGGTTTCCTTACTGATCTATGGGACAGGTTTCCTTACTGATCTATGGGACAGGTTTCCATACCGATCTATGGGACAGGTTTCTTTACTGATCTATGGGACAGGTTTCCATACTGAAACTGATCTATGGGACAGGTTTCCATACTGATCTATGGGACAGGTTTCCTTACTGATCTATGGGACAGGTTTCCATACTGAAACTGATCTATGGGACAGGTTTCCATACTGATCTATGGGACAGGTTTCCATACTGATCAATGGGACAGGTTTGCATGCTGATCTATGGGACAAGTTTCCATGTTGATCTATGGGACAGGTTTCCATGCTGATCTATGGGACAGGTCTCCATACTGAAACTGATCTATGAGACAGGTTTCCATACTTGTCTTACTCAACTTGTTCAGAATATATTTGCATGCTGACTTTTACCTATCTTTGGGTCCCCCCCCCCCCCCATTCCATCAATAAATGGTAACTTGGGGATAGAAGAGGGAAGAGAACAGCAGCAGGTGAGCAGACAGGAAGAAATGAGCTGTGCGGAGGTGTGTGCGCGGAGGGGATGGGGTGGGGTGGGGGACTAGGGGGGGCGGGACTAGGGGGGGGGGGGGGGGGGGATTTCACTTCCAGCCTTGTGGAGAAAAAAGTTTAGACCGTTTTCTGAATCGATTCGTCTGACAACCATCACCGTCATTTTTTACACACACACACACACACACACACACACACACACACACACACACACACACACACACACACACAGAGAGAGACACAGAGACACAGAGACACACAGACACACACAGACACAGACACACAGACACACAGACACACACACACAGACACACACACAGACACACACACACACACACACACACACACACACACACACACACACACACACACACACACACACACACTGCTGGCTCATCCTCCAGCGTTGTCAAATGGCAACGCCAGTCTAAAGTGTCACAGAGTTGCAAATCCCAGCCATCTGCAGAGAGGAAAAGCAAAGGCTTTCATTGGGCTGATAGCGCTGACAATTGCAAATCGGAGGACGGATACACCACACTGATATATGCCTTGGGCACTGGTTAGTACCATAGACATTCTCATGGTTGTAGAAGAAACCAACCAACCAATCAACCAACCAACCAACCAAAGTTTCAGAATTCTTTATATGATGCCTCAGCACAAATAACATCTGTTTATCCAAGATGAAATCATTATATAAACTCAAACTCAAAAGCCAGAAAAAGTCAAAATACGTGCCAAAGTAAACGTACCAGAGCCACTGCGTTAAATGTGGAATTACAAGCGCTGTTAGCAATTTACATGTTTATTGAAACCATACCAGAAAACGTCTTTGCTAACGCTTCCAGAAAGTTTCCGCCATTGACATTCTGCAGCTGGTGTTCATTTATTCCAGTCAATGCTTCATAATTTAGCACTGAGGAACATGTTAGGTTAATGGAGTGGAGAGACAAGTTCTGTCCCTGGGATCGAAGTGCAGAGCAATGCTGTAGTTTGAACTAGTTCTGTTTGTAGTCCAGTGAACCAGGGAGGCCTCTTCAGGGATGGAACGTCCATCAAGTGAACGTCTGGTGAAGCGGCAAAAGTCAGACCACCTTTCGCTTCCTGTGTGTGTGTGTGTGTGTGTGTGTGTGTGTGTGTGTGTGTGTGTGTGTTTATGTGCTCCCCCCCCCATACGTGTATGCGAGTGTGTGTGTGTGTGTGTGTGTGTGTGTGTGTGTGTGTGTGTGTGTGTGTGTGTGTGTGTGTGTGTGTGTGTGTTTGTGTGTGTGTGTGTTTATGTGCGCCCCCCCCCACACCCGTGTATGTGAGTGTGTGTATGTGTGTGTGTGTGTGTGTGTGTGTGTGTGTGTGTGTGTGTGTGTGTGTGTGTGTTTATGTGCGTCCCCCCCCCCCCCCCACACACACGTGTATGTGAGTGTGTGTGTGTGTGTGTGTGTGTGTGTGTGTGTGTGTGTGTGTGTGTGTGTGTGTGTGTGCGTGCGTGCGTGCGTGCGTGCGTGCGTGCGTGTGTGCGTGCGTGCGTGCGCACGCGCGCGTGCGTGCTTGCGTGCGTGCGTGCGTGCGTGTGTGCGTGCGTGTGTGCGTGCGTGCGTGCGTGCGTGCGCGTGCGTGCATGTGCGTGTGTGCTTGCGTGCGTGTGTGTGTGTCTGTGCGCGCGCGAGCATGCGGTCATGTGTGTGCGTGCATGTGTACTTGTGGTGCAATACACACCACCAGGTTTTCTTTCCTTGAGCCTCTTTTACTCCAGACGG
>CM031624.1:42736973-42739413 GCA_018398815.1 Conus ventricosus | reverse complement strand
GGGAATCGAACATGAGTTTGAATTGGAGGTTATGCATTAACCACTTGGAACCCAACTCTTCGTTGGTGCTAGTAGCTGTGGTGTGTGTGTTATATGTAGGTGACTAGTGATTCCACTGGTGGAATAAAAATAAACTCGGGGAGTTATTGGTGCAAATCGTAGTGATGTGTGTGTGCCAGTGATTCCATTGTTGAACCTGTTTAACTCGGCTTCTCTTCTGTTTGGGAATAGATACAAGATGCTCGGAAAACCCGGAAATGTGTGACTCACTAAAGGAAAGTGAACCCATCCTGTCTTACTGAGGGCTCAAGAAAATACAGCGAGAAGCGGAGGTTTGCTGTCGCCTCGGAGCCGACGACGGTTGAGAATGGCCTCCTGGGTGGGGACGTAAGACAGTGGAGGTAGCTGTAGCCTCGGAGCCGACGATGAGAAGAATTGTCTCCTGTGTGGGGATGGTAGACAGCAAGACGTGTCAGCCTTCTGGGACCTAGGCAGGGAGCTGCCAGACAATGGTGGGGTGTTTGCAGCAAGAGAAGACGTGTGGGAGAGGCCGACAGGAGCCCTTTCCGTGGACAAGATGAAGTTCGTCGGATTCCGAGAAACTTGGTCTGAGAGTGCAACTTGAGCTACGTTGCCAGTGTCCCCCAACTGGGATTTAGCCAATCGGGAGGGCACAACAGTGTGGCAGCTTCAGCGATTGTAGTCGCACTGAGTGATGAGAGAACTGACAGGTCAACCAAGGCTGGCAAGTTATGAATGTTTATTTGCTCTTAAGTTTATAAGTGTACAACCAGAACAGTGAAATGTTGTCTTTCCTGGTTAATTAAGGGTAACTGAAGGAAATAGGATGTGATTACGAGATTATTTGTATATGATGTTTACATTTTTGTAAGATACAGATAAGTGCGTTGTGTAGTGATGGGTGGGGGCTCGGAGTCAAGTTAATAACAGTTGATTGTCTTCTTTGAAATGTTATTGGTTTCCGTCACCTTTGTGCGGGCCCAATGTGAGTGACAGAGTGCATGTGCCTATGCGAAAGCGCATTATGGTTGTGAAAACGTGAATGCTTCTGTCCATACCCCCTGCATCTCTGCACATGATAATCATATTGTAATAACGAGGGGGAACGTCGGAGATGTCACAACGTTGCTTTTGCGTTTCGATGTTCTTCTCGTAAGCGTAACATGACGGACAAGTTCTGTTTCAGCAATTCTGGTCAATGACTGGCGGACAAACATAACGCGCGACGCCGATTGGCACATTTGCATCCTCCGGGTCGGCGGTAATATTCAAAACGAAACACGGCGGGAGGCTTTGCCGTGGTCGGACGTAGGGTTGTGCAAACAGTACTCAAAACTTCTTTTTGCGTGGTCGTTTTGACAAATGCAAAATTCCGTGGCACGCAAATGAATTTAGTAGTAGAGTGTGGACATGTATTACGAAAGATACAACCCAGGTGCCTGAAACCAGCAGACGGATGTGAGGGGCAAGGGCTGTAATACAGCTGTTCGACGCTTGTGCTTCACCCTGGGAATTTCAACGTGTGACGTGCCTTATACAAAAGAACTCCGAAACGCCGATTTACTTTCAACGTTTCCGTACCTTTTGGACAGCGAGGTTTGAGCAGCAAAACACTGTCGCGTGGTAAGGCAGCACAGGTTCGAACAGACTCGAACCAGTCAGACCACGCGACACACATGGAAGCGAAAACAGTCCCCCAATCCACTCGGCGTGGCGAGGACCCAATTACACGCGCTGCACAAAGCCGACCAATCTCGCCTGTACCACTCGGTCCGCTTAGCGCCATTAGCCCAAGGGGCCGCCACCTGTCAGACTTTATGTCTTATTGTCCACGGCCGGAAAAGTCCAGAAATCCTGATTTATGGTCCCACATCTCCGCCTCCCGGGATGATGTATAGATGTGCCTCTGGTTCTGGCTGGTAGGGAAGGACAGGTCAAAAAAAAAGAAAAGAAAAGAAAAAAAACGATGGGGGGGGGGGGGGGGGGGGTACAACGGGGCAAATTAGATGCCGGGGGGTAAGGAATTGTGGAGCGAAGTAATGAATGGCTGTTTTTTTGTTAAGGATGGGATGATAACACAGTGCCTGTTCAAGCCCACTCTCCGTCTCTCTTTAAAAACCAAACCTACCTCTCTTTTTCCTCGATCATATCATCCAATTTGCCTTCACTGCTTGATTGTTCAAGCATAGTATGTCGTACGAATGTAATTTGTTACAATCCGCTAAATAGCACAAAATAAAACAACAACAACAACACAATAAAACACACGAACACCCTCCAGTATAATCACGCTTAATTCGTTTGACATGTACAACAGCCAGAACGGTCAAAGACATTCCACACACGCACTCACATACACACAAACGCCACACACAACAGTAAATAAAGGAGCACTTTATTTCTTATTGTTGAACAGACG
>CM031624.1:42696973-42729473 GCA_018398815.1 Conus ventricosus | reverse complement strand
AAGGCGCAAGCACTGTCGTAGAAACTTGACGTAACGTCAGGATGGGAAAAAGAGAGAGAGAGAGAGAGAGAGAGAGAGAGAGAGGAGAGAGAGAGAGAGAGAGAGAGAGAGAGAGAGAGAGAGAGAGAGAGAGAGAGAGACGGGACACATGGTAATGAAAGAAAAAAAGAATTAGAGGGAACAAAGAGACAATGCACATCTTGTGTTGGAAGAACCAGCTTGCACCAAAACAAAAACAAAAAATGGACAAAAAAAAAAGAAAGAAAAAAAGAAAACCCAACAAAAACCCAAAACCAAACACGTGGCGTGATGAAAATAGCAAAAACCAATGTTTCTCAACAATGACGTTTTTTGTTCTTCCGTCTCTTGATTCAGATTCGCATCAAGATATAATGGATTTGTTCTAGGGGCTACATTTCCTCTTCCCTCTACGTTGTGTGTGTGTGTGTGTGGGGGGGGGGGGGGGGGGGGGTGGAGGCGCGCGCGCGCGAGCACGTGCGCGCGCGTGTGTGTATGTGTGTGTGTATGCCTGTGTGTGCATGCATGTATGTAAGTGTGTGTGTGTGTGTGTGTGTGTTGTGTGTGTGTGTGTGTGTGTGTGTGTGTGTGTGCACGTGTGTGTTTGTGTCCATGTGTGTGCGTGCGCTTGCGCGTATGCGCGCGCGCGCGCGTGTGTATATTATGTGTGTGCGTGGTGCGTGCGTGCGTGCGTGCGTGCGTGCGTGCGTGCGTGCGTGCGTGGTGTGTGTGTGTGTGTGTGTGTGTGTGTGTGTGTGTTTGCCTGTTTGTGTCTGTGTGCCTGTGTGCCTGTGTGTCTGTAATTCTTCTCAAAACCAGCTAAATCACAAAATACGCGCGAATAAAGATCTCTGTTGTCTAGGTTTAAAAAACAAAACAAAACAGGTGGGTACCATAATGGCGTACTGTTGGGATCTCTTTCACTCCCAGTCCGCCGTGGGCAGAAGGAAAGCGTGACCGAAGGGCTGACCGCATACTGTCCGATACTAACCTGACTCTGTCACACAATCTCTATAGCGTGTCTTCCGCTTCATGTTGAGCAGCTTGTCTCTACGCGTATATCTGCCCCTGAGATGGATAGCTACAAAAGTCAATAATCACAGGAAACGTCAATTTTCAGATGATAGCGTGTATTATTTTCACGGAATAATAGTTACTCTTACGTGCTGATCATCTGTCTTTACGTATAAATGACTGTCTTTACGTATAAATGACTGTCTTTACGTACGTGTTAGCTGCTCTTATGATTCGTTTATTCGTTCTGGTTGTTTTAGCTGTCATTCAGTGCTGTTTGGCTGTTTCACGGTGAAACGAAACTGTTTGGCTGTTTCACGGTGAAACAAAACTGTTTGGCTGTTTCACGGTAAAACGAACTGTTCCCATCGTAATTTGCTGTTCTTGCGATGAAAAATAGAACTGTTGGTTTTTTCCCGTGATAGTTACACATACTTTCGTAAAAATGAGATTTTTGTCATGATAACAGTAAGGCGGTTTTCATACGAAAACGTTCTTTCCTGTGATCATCATTACATGTTCTCGCGTGAAGTCTGAGATTTGAACGATGCCCGAAGTAAGACTGTGGTACTTGTGATGACCCTGTTGGCCTCATCTTTCACCCTTCTAGGAGGATCACTCATGTTTCAATGTACGGAAAACCCAACATCGCTTTGCGCTTGAACCGCTTTTCCGCTAGCATATGAAACGGTCATGCGGGGAAAGGGGGGATGGGAGGAGGGTAGAGCGGGGTGGTGGTGGCGATGTTGGAGTGGGTGGAAGGGGGGAAGGGGAAGAGGGTAGGCGAGAGCCAAGTGGTAGGCCAGGGTCACTGATTGGAGTTTTTGACTGAAAGTATTCCACGATTATTAAACTACGTGGCAACAGCGGAATCTTGGAGCGAAACTTAACATGTATACTGGTGAAAATCTAGTTTTGAAAGACGGTAACCACCATTTTTCCTGCCAAACGAAAATTGTTAGTTTGATTCGGTTTTCTTAAGTTTCTTTTCCTGGAGTCCCGCTTTAAAACCTGAGCATATTTCCATGTTGTCCTTATAATCTGGAAATGGTTAGTATGTGTTAAAAGATCATTAAAAGTGCACTTGGAAAGCGCGGAAAGTGTAAATGGCCCACAGGCGCGATGTGATCAATTCCCTGAATGAGGGTCGCATTTCCTTTACAAACTTTCATTCAAAAGACTAAAGCGTCGAAACTCGTTGCTTGTGTGTTGTCATTTGTTCTTTCCAATCCTTTGGTGTTCTACAAACCCAACATTTTTATTTTTATCCCTGTCGGTCTTTACTGATGACGATTAGTTCATGGACTGAGGTATGTGCAACATTAGTGTAACAGTGTAATAGCTGTTTCATGCTTTTCTTGGTAGCCCTGTGACAGCCATCTCTGTACACAGGGCAAAACAAAGAACAAACAAAGAGAGAGAAGCAGAAGGGCAGCGCAGACCACTGCCACAGAAAACCATAAGCCAGGGGAACTAATTGGCAGTAATGGCATGGATTGAAGGAGGTTACCTCCGTGTACACATTAATCTTGCACGCGATTTGCGATCTGTCATTTGCACAAGATCTGTTTCAGGATCCACCCTAACAATATGTGGGTGTGTCCGTGGGCCACGCTCTATCTTTTCACCAAAATTCGTTACAATTGGTTTGAGCTTTAGCGCAAAATTATGTACAGATATACAAACAAACCAAATGAACAAATTGCCTAACACATTCCCTTCGTGGGGAGGTCACACACAACACACACACACACAACACACACACACACACACACACACACACACACACACACACACACACACACAAAACAAGCCCAGCCATACAACTCTACCCAGATTTGACCTGATTTATGGTCAGAGAGTCAACGCTGGTGGCATTAACAACACTCGGGGTCCAATATTGGATAACAGCTAGGTAGTCTACTCGCCAGTCCAGGCACGTGATGAGAGTGACATTTAATCACACGGCCTGGTAGGGTGAGGTGAAAGGTCGACAGTGAAACGTAATTAAGATATATATGACAGTCGAGTGTGCGTGCGTGCGTGTGCGTGAGAGACAGACAGAGAGAGAGGGGAGAGAGAGAGAGAGGAGAGAGAGAGAGAGAGAGAGAGAGAGAGAGAGAGAGAGAGAGGAGAGGAGAGAGAGAGAGAGAGGGGAGAGAGAGGGAGAGAGAGAGGGAGAAAGAGAGAGAGAGAGAGAGAGGGGAGGGAGGAGAGAGAGAGAGAGGGAGAGAGAGAGAGAGAGGGCTTGGTGGTAGGGCGGAGGGGGGGGGGGGGGGGGGCAGAGGGAGGGCAGAAAGTTGGTGGGGCTGGAGGGGGTGGGCAAACAAGATTCATTCGCTCTGGATCCACGTAATTAACATGGGACCATTTTACTTAGTTTTACGAAAACACGTTCTTTCCTTTAAAACCAGCCGGAATTACGTCAAAACTAACATCACCCCACCCACGTTTCTTCACGGTGTGTCAGTCAGTCAAACAGTCGGACAAGAACCCGATAATGAATCATGAATCGAATGACCAACCCATCCATGGATAAAAACAATATCAAAATGTTCAAACATATCAGATTAATAAATCTACACCAGCGCTTCAAGTGATTATAAAACATTGTTCAGTCAAATAATTTCTTTAAATACACGTGCATGCTGATTTTTTTTGGGTGTCAAATCATACCCTACGATTCATCAGCTGGCATGCAAATGATAGAATTCGAACAGGGTGGAGAACAAACAGAACAATACATCGGACATTCGCGTATTCTTGTTGTTCAGCAAAGAGGGTGACAGATACATAATTAGTATGTTCATGTCAGACCCAAAACCTTTGTTTAAAAGAGTAATTACGCTAACAGTTCAATATGACTCCAAGGAAGTCATGCAGGGCACAGGAGCTTGGGTGCTAATAACAGACATGCATACACACAGCCCGGAATCTGAACAGCGTAATCAGTTGCCTTGGAGGTTGTGTTGGAACGGCCAATTTTAATGCCACCTTTATGTTTTTGCCTCAAAATAAATCCTCACACTCCCACCAAATGCCTACACTTCATTCCAGATCAATTCATTTCTCAAACCAGACGAAAATGTTGAAGTGGGCACTAGAAAATGATTTTGTGTCTTACAAACGTCTCATCCCTTGAGGGCAGCTCAGAGACATGCTCGAGCGTCTGAGAATGTAGGCCCTAATCTGGTGACCACCGACAATTATCCAAGAAAGTTATCCTGAATGTTTTAGGGAAGCAGAGTTCGCTTTCGCGTGAATGACATGCTCTTACATGTGAAATCGGATAGGGGAGAGGATAAATGAGAGGAGAAGGGCGGGGGGGGGGGGGGGGGGAGTGGGAGCACATCCCTCCGGTTAAAACAGTGACCCTTCCCTTTTCTATTCCTGTGCTTGGAGAGAGAGAGAGAGAGAGAGAGAGAGAGAGAGAGAGAGAGAGAGAGAGGAGAGAGAGAGAGAGAGAGAGAGAGCGATCTCAGGTATCTGAATACAGGATGGTGTTCTGTCACACAATCTGGATTCAGCATCAGGGGCAAGAGGAGGACCATCGCAGAACAGGGCGACGAGAATTACATAGAAAGAAAGAGAGAAATAAACTAAGAAAAAGTGCACTGGGTCAGCTGGGCACATATTGGGGGCAGAGAACTCTTTCAGGAAGGGGAGCAAAAAAACAAATAACGGCACGAAACAAGGTATAAGGTAACCCTCATTTAATGTGTAATGCAGCACATACAAGGATTTTTGGACAAAAAAGTCTTGTTCGGACGTTACAACAGACAAAAAATCACGCAAAATGATATTCCCCCGAGGAAACAGACAACATGAAACAGAAAGACGAAACGGAAGACGAAGAAAAGAAACAGACTGAAAAGAAAAAAAGTATACAGGGATGGCAGAATTGATCACGGAAACAGAGACCTTTACTGAGAGAGAGAGAGAGGAGAGAGAGAGAGAGAGAGAGAGAGAGAGAGAGAGAGAAGAGAGAGAGAGAGAGAGAGAAGAAGAAGGAAAGGTAGTGCAGAAAGAAAGTGTGGCT
Organism: Conus ventricosus; assembly: GCA_018398815.1. Taxonomy (NCBI): domain Eukaryota; kingdom Metazoa; phylum Mollusca; class Gastropoda; order Neogastropoda; family Conidae; genus Conus; species Conus ventricosus. Next base: position 42,724,402 of record CM031624.1, on the reverse strand, counting down.
GATTTTGGAAGCGCAGAACTCTATACAGGAAAGAAAGAACAAAGAGAAGTACAGAAATGCGTTCGGTTTAATGATGGAAGTAAAAAAGAAAAACTGAGAGGAGGAAAGACAGAAACAAAGGAAAGGAGGAAGGAAAGAAAGGCAAAGGAAAGTACAGGAGGTCGGTGGGAATGACGCTGGAAGCATAGAACTCAGTTATGGAAAGAAAGAAAGAATCAAGGAAAAGGAAGAACGTGATAATAACAGTGGGACACATGCTAGAAGCATAAAGCTCTATTAGAAAAGAACAGAAATGAAAATGAAAGCAAGGAAGGAAAGAAAGAAAGAAAGAAAGAAACGACGAAAACAAAAGAGGAAAGAAGAAAGTAGAGGATGGTTGGGCTAAGGTTGAAGGAGAAAGCTTTTTGACGAAAGAACCCAAAAAGAATCGCAACTAACAAAACACATAACCAAAACACAATAACCAAAACACAAAACCAAAAACAAAACAAAAACAATAACAAAACACAATCCAAAACACAATAACCAAACACAATAACCAAAACACAAAACCAAAACACATAACCAAAACACAATAACCAAAACACAATAACCAAAACACAATAACCAAAACACAAAACCAAAACACAATAACCAAAACACAATAACCAAACACAATAACCAAAACACAATAACCAAAACACAAAAACCAAAACACAATAACCAAAACACAATAACCAAAACACATAACCAAAACACAATAAACAAAAACACAATAACAAAAAAAACCCGAACAAACAAACCAATGAAGCAAAAATTTAAAAAAAAATTAAAAAAAAAAGAAGAAGAAAAGAAAGAAAGAGGCACGTCCGAGAGACTGACTTTGGAAGTATAAACCTACCTGGGAAAGAAAGAAAGACAAAAGAAACGAATACACTCGGACAGTGGGGCTTATAATGAAGGCCAAGTACTTTAATACAGAAAGAAAGAAAAAAGGAAGAAAAATCAGAAGGAAGGAAGGAAGGAAGGAAGGAAGGAAGGAAGGAAGGAAAGTACAGGGCTTTGAGGCTCAAGTTGAAGTACGTGACTTTATTGACGAGAGGGAGAGGGAGGGAGAGGGAGAGGGAGAGAGAGAGAGAGAGAGGGGGAGAGGGAGAGGGAGAGAGAGGGAGAGGGAGAGGGAGAGGGAGAGGGAGAGGGAACGAACGAAAGAAGTACAGTACGTCAGATAAACTGATACTGGAAGTTTTAAAGCAGAGCGACTGAAGGCGGAAATTGAAGCAATTTATAAAAAAGAACAAGATGCGAAGCATATAAACGTACTCCCAGTTTTCCAAACCGCTTATAAATCGGCCAAGTGCTTTGTGAGATCAGAAATAAAGGCAAAATAACGGTTTTTAAACGGTTATTTAACCGATGTACACTTTTGAAACTGGTATTTTGGTCCTCACTGGGCTAAAGCCTGTGTACATACCAAATTTCATCCAAAATCGGACAATATGTCAAGAATATCGGTTTTTAACAGTCAGATTTTGAAACACTAAAGGAAGTGCCATTTGCGTGTGATAACCTTTCTGTATACAAAATTTGATTAAAACCCACCAATATAAAAAAAGGCAAAATAACGGTTTAACGGTTATATAACCGATATACACTTTTGAAACCGGTATTTTAGCTAAAGCCTGTGTACATATCAAATTTCATCCAAATCGGACAATATGTCAAGAATACCGGTGTTTAACGGTCAAATTTTGAAACATTATATAGAAGTGCCATTTGCGTGTGATAACCTTTCTATATACAAAATTTCATTAAAATCCACCTATATATAAGAAATAACGGCAGAATAACGGTTTTAACGGTTGCTTAATCCATTTTCAGCATTACATCACTTACATATGGACAGAGGCTTCGATTTGTCACAAGATCATCCAAACCGCTTATAAATTGGCCAAGTACTTTCTGAGATATTCCATAAAGAAGAAAACCCGTTATAAGCCGTTACAGCCGTTAGTAACGGCTATAGCGGTAAACTAAAACATCGGGCATCATCCGTGGCCCATAATGAACATACCTACAAATTTTCAGAAAGATCGGCCCAGTAGTTTTGTCTGGAGCGAGTGGAACACATTTTGACCACGGACACACAGACACACACACATTCTAAAGTACTCCCTGTTCTATAAGAACTAGGAGTACAAAAAGGACAGATATCATTTCCAGAGACAATACTGACAAACAGATGAATGGACAAAACACGATGCATTTCGACCTCGTGGGTCTTCTTCAGGCAAAAACACACAACATTCAGGACCATGAAAACGAAGAACGAGCAGCCACTTATCTCATATTTGGCGCAAAATGGTTGTTGAATGGAAACGAGGCTGTTGGGAAGAGGACCATGGGAGTTTAAAATAATAATGACGACAACAATTGTGATCATGATAACAACAGCAACAATTATGATGATAGTGATGACGATGAAAATATTTAGATAATAGGAGGAGGAATACTATCACTTTTGATGATAATATGACGATAATAGTTGTAGTAGCAGTGGCTAAACACGGAACTGGGAGAAAGTAGGGGGTATGGAGGGTAGTAAAACACCGGGTTTGTTTGTTTGTTTGTTTTTTAATTATTGATACTGCAAACATAGAACCGTTCGGGAATGAAAAGAAAGGTAGAAGAAAGAAGAAATACTGTGAGAGGGTGGGGCTACTGGTAGAAGCACGGCACTCTTCTGCGAAAAGAAAGAAAGAAGTACATGAAGTCATGGTGCCTTTCTCCAGGGACGAGGACGTTCGCGTCCCTGGTACATCCCAGGTCAACCACTCAGACCAAGTAATGGCCGGGGGAAAAGTACAAAAGAAGGGTGGGGTCCAATCTCGAAGTACAGAACTTTACTGCAGAAGAAAAAGAAAGAAAGAAGAAGAAGAAAGAAAGAAAAAGGAAGACAGACGGACCTTGTGGTTGGCGCTGGATGCAGAAAACTGTTGAAAAAAGGGACAGGACAATGGGGCAGACGCATGAAATACATATTTGTTGAGGGAAAAATGATGACAGGCAGGAAAAAAACGAGAGAAAGAAAAGGAAGGAAGGAAGGAAAGGAAGCGAGAAAGAAAGAAAGAAAGAAAAAGAAAGGAGTACAGACGGAATGTGTGGCTGATGCTGGAAGCAGAACGCCATTGAAAGAAAGGACAGAACAGCGAGGCTGACACTGGATAGAAACATTTTGTTTTCTGGAAAGAAACAAATTTCAGAAAGACAGAATGAACCAAAGAAAGAAAGATAGACAGAAACACAGAAAAAAAAAACAAATAAAGAAAGAAAAATAGAATGGAAGAAAGCACACGAAAGAAAGAAAGAAAGAAAGGAGTACAGACGGACGATGCGGCAGTACAACTCTGTTGAGGACAGAAAGAAAGGAGACATGACAGTGGAATGACACTGGAAATAACTTTTTTTGCAAGAAGGAAACTAGAGGCAGACATAGAGAACGACGAAGGAGAAAAAAGGAAAAAAAAAAGATAAGGAGACATAAGAACGAAGAAAAAAGTAAAAAAAAAAAACGAGGTTGATCAAGCTGTTCCGGCAGCTCACAGCAAAACAAAACAAAAACAAAACAAAAGAAGAAAAAAAGAAAAAAGAACCTCCCCCAGGGGGTTTGTACAGCAGTCGGCATCTCGACTCCCGCACAGCTCACAGTGATTCTAGCATCTGTCTCCACACCTCAGCAACTACTCAAGGAGGGCAACCAATCAGAGGCGAGAGTCTTCCAATCAGTGCTGATTACCAACACACGTAGAGCTCAGGACACCAATATGTCTGAGTGCCGAAGAGTACTAAGGGGTGTCGACCTCATCAATATTTTTTTTCTGTGGTCAATGAAGGAACCCAATTCTAGGCACGTGCTGAACGTGTTTGGGCGATCGATCAACGCTCTCTCTGGACAAGACACGTGGAACTTGTCTGAAAATCGGACACAAAACTCGGACCTTTGGGGGTGTTCCGAGTGGAAGATAACTGACCAAGATAATAATTTATTGAACAGATTTGTATGACAGAGTGTGCTGGTATAGAGAATATACTTAAAAAGCATTGACATATATCAATAATAATAGACAAAAAGACAAATTAAAAAGCTAAAGAAAAAAGATCCCACAGGTGAATTTTGTGTAACAAATTGAACCAATGAGTGATTATTCTCTACCCCCTGCCTCTCCTGGGGTATTGAGCCCTCCCCTCCCCTTCACTTCCCCGAAGCAATACGGCAGTGCTAGGGTAACTAGGCGCGTAAACTCACCTGCAACTGCTTTCAAGGTAACATGTGAGCCTCAACTCCATGGCTTTTTATAAGTCTCTCTTTCTCTCCCTCCTTCCCTCCCTCCCTCTCTCTCCTGTTGGTGTTTGTGTGGTGGACAGAAGGAAGGAACGCATGAGGAAAGGGAGGAGTCAGGGGAGCGTATGCACACAACTGTGCTAGTGTGTGTTTAGATTTTGTTTCCATGGTCTGTTTTCCACTGCGTTTTTCACTTGTTTAGACTTGTTTTTTCACTGGTTGTTTTCCACTTTGTTTTTCACTTGTTTAAACTTGTTTTTCACTGGCTGTACTCCACTTTGTTTTTCACTTGTTTAGACTTGTTTTTCACTGGTTGTTTTCCACTTTGTTTTTCACTTGTTTAAACTTGTTTTTCACTGGCTGTACTCCACTTTGTTTTTCACTTGTTTAGACTTGTTTTTCACTGGTTGTTTCCACTTTGTTTTTCACTTGTTTAAACTGTTTTTCACTGGCTGTACTCCACTTTGTTTTTCACTTGTTTAGACTTGTTTTTTATGGTTGTTTCCCACTTTGTTTTCACTTGTTTAAACTTGTTTTTCACTGGTTGTTCCACTTTGTTTTTCATCTGTTTAAACTTGTTTTTCACTGGTTGTTTTCCACTGCGTTTTTCATCTGTTTAAACTTGTTTTTCACTGGTTGTGTCCACTTTGTTTTTCACTTGTTTAACTTGTTTTTCACTGGTTGTTTTCCACTTTGGTTTTTCACCTGTTTAAACTTGTTTTTCACTGGTTTGGTTGGACAATGAAAACGTATTTTATTTTCCTTTTCCTTATAGACCCGACTAACAGTGACAGGGTCATAACCTGGCCCTGACTGACACCCTCTGGGGTCAACCAGACGTGTCGGTCCACCACAGACGCGGACAGCTGTGAAATGGAGAGAAACGCTGGAAGTAGAAAGCCATACAGTCGGCACAGTCACCATTCCACTGCAGACAGAAAGGAAAATAGTCTGCCACCGTCTTCCAGACTGACGTTGATAGAAACCCAATTTATCCTGGCTGACTGAACCTCTCTCAGGGCCCATCCACAGGTCTGGTTAGTGTGAGCAAAGAGGCGGCCACTGCTACGGCGTTATATGTACCAATGCACCAATGTTACAAAGGTTACGAGACAGCTGCGTTGTTTATGTGTGTTTTCGTGGATTGTTGTATTGCTACATTTTGCGATGTGTAGGGCCATTGGTGGAACTGCACGATTGGACGGCTGGTGGGAGGTTTGAAGTGTTGGACATTAGGAGGTGTCCGATAAAGAAGTTGCATGCCTGCTGCTGGCGTGTGTGTGTGTGTGTGTGTGTGTGTGTGTGTGTGTGTGTGTGTGTGTGTGTGTGTGTGTGTGTGTGTGTGTGTGTGTTCATTTGTTCTTAGTTTTCTACTTTTTCTCTCTCTCTCTCTCTCTTCTCTCTCTCTCTCTCTCTCTCTCTCTCTCTCTTCTCTCTCTCGCTCTCTCTCTCTCTCTCTATAATTATATATATTTATATATATATATATATTATATATATATATATTATTATATATATATATATTATACAACAAACTAATAAATTCCAAGGATAAGTACGAGCACCATTCCAGCAACTTACAGAGCAGCTTGGTGTTGCAATGACTGCAAGAAATATTGAATTATAAACAAAGCTTGCTCTTATGTCTTAGATTGAAGAAATAGGGGAGATACGCATTCATATCTGCAGTGGTAGATGATGATTCTGCCTAACTAACAGTATGTGCTTGAGTGGGTGAATGGGGAAAAATAAAATAAATGCTTCCCAAAATGAGCCTTCAGCAAGCTTATATTCTCCAAGGGGGAGACATCCTCCAATAGGGAGGGAAACTCACTAACATATAACTCCTGGTCATATACCGATATTTCGAAACTTGGTTGTTTCTCCTCAGTGACCGCGGAAAGTGGTAATTTCACTCCTCTGCTTGATTGCATTTTTCTTAAAACTGAAAAGGCAGAGGAGTGAAATTACCACTTTCCGCGGTCACTGAGGAGAAACAACCAAGTTTCGAAATATCGGTATATGACCAGGAGTTATATGTTAGTGAGTTTCCCTCCCTATTGGAGGATGTCTCCCCTTGGAGAATATAAGCTTGCTGAAGGCTCATTTTGGGAAGCATTTATTTTATTTTTCCCATTCACCCACTCAAGCACATACTGTTAGTTAGGCAGATCATCATCTACCACTGCAGATATGAATGCGTATCTCCCCTATTTCTTCAATCTAAGACATAAGAGCAAGCTTTGTTTATAATTCAATATTATATATATATATATATATATATATATATATTATATATATATATATTATATATATAGAGAGAGAGAGAGTAGAGAGAGAGAGGAAGATGAGGAGAGAGAGAGAGAGGAGAGAGAGAGAGAGAGAGAGAGAGGAACAGACAGACAGACAGACACACAGCAGAGAATCACAATCTAAAAGTTTGATAGCTGAACCATCCCTTGGCTTCCCTGTTTTTCGATCTCTCCGTTTCTCTCTCTGTCTCTCTGTCTGTCTCTGTCTCTCTGTCTGTCAGTCTCCCCCCTCTTCTCGCGGCATCCAATGATCACGGAAGATTGCATGCTGTCAAGGTTTTTATCATATTGTCATCGTTTTGCGGGGATGCTGGCGCTGTATCAGTAGGGGAATGGGTTCCCACAAATCACAGCCATTATTGCTGCAGTCTGAACAGGAAAGCCTATGGACATGGCCTGTCTCTGTCTAACGCTGGTAACGTGGTAGAAGCTTGGCCAGCCATTTATTTTGTCATCCCTCTCTTGTTTAAATCTTTCTTTCTCAACCCCGCCCCTCCCCCCGCCACCTCCCCCCCATCCCGTACACACACACACACACACACACACACACACACACACACACACACACACACACACACACACACACACCGTTTATTGTTGTTGTTGTTCCTGCTTTTATCCCTTCTACTTGTTCCTTCTGCTCTTCTTCACCTTCTTTTCTCTGTGACCCCCCTCCCTCCCTCCCCTCAGCATCTCCTTTCTGTTTTCTCCTCCCCCTCTTCTTCTCTGTCTGTCTGTCTGTCTGTCTCTTTCTTCCTCCTCCGACCCTCTCTCTCTTTCTTACCTCCCCCCCCCCTCTCTCTCTCTCTCTCACTGTCACACTCACACATGTCTATACATTTAAATCTGGAGCTGTTGCTCAAAAGTGTCTGTCTCTCTCTCTCTCTCTCTCTCTCTCTCTCTCTCTCTCTGTCTGTCTGTCTGTCTGTCTGTCTCTCTCTCTCTCTCTCTCTCTCTCTCTCTCTCTCTCTCTCTCTCTCTCTCTTCTCTCTCTCTCTCTCATTTTCAAGTGTGTACGACTTAAAATGTACATGCTTGTCTGGGGTTCTCGTTGCTCGGGTGTGTATGATCTCAGAAGTACTTATTAACTCTTTTCATTTTGTCGCTCAAGGACGTATGGCTTTATTAAAGACATAGACTTCTGTGTTTTTATTTAGGACATATATATCTGTATAGCATTTAAGAGTTTAGTGGTGCATGTATGTTTACGTTTTTGTTGGTCAAGTGTGAATGACTTTGTTGGTACATATGTGTGTAGGTTTTTTATTGCTCAAGTGTTTTTACATCTTGTTAGTACGTATGTCCGTTAAGTTTTTTCTTTTCATTGCACAAGTCTGTATGACTTTAGCAAAACACATACCTCTCTGGATTTGTAGGTCAACTGTGCGTATGGCTTTGTTGAGAAGATATCCTTTTGGGTTTTGTTACAAAGTATCTATGGCTTTATTTGTATATACATGTATGTATGTGTGTGCGTGCGTGCGTGCGTGCGTGCTTGCATAGAGAACAGCATTTTACCAATCCTGGCTCACTTCGTCCTCAACCAGTTTCGGACGAAGTGACCAGGATTGGTAAAATGCTGTTCTCTGACAAGTAAGACTTCAATAACCAAAAAATAACGACCCTACAAACAAACATATTGTGTAGGATTATCCGTTTTCAATACTAATTTACTAAAGTTTTCAGATTTTAGTTTTTGCTTAATCCTGTGTTTTTCTTGATCATTTTCAATAACATCATTTTCGCGCAAACATTCTTCAAATGAGTCTCTGTCTTTCATGTGAAATAAAACTACAGTCTTTAACTGTTCTCTAAAGTCTTTTAAAACTGAGTTATATTTTTGACATAAAATCACACACTTATCCTAGCATGTCTTCCACTAAAAGCTTAGTTTTGATAAAGTGTTTCTCTTTTTAACTATGTCTTTTTCTGCCGAACAGTCATCTATAATAATTAGTGTCTGCGTTCCTTCAAACAGTTTTAAAAAAACTGTTCTAAACACTCACTCAGTTTATTGCTAGGATTAACTAAATATATTTCATCATCTGCCCATATAAACCTTCTATCATGATATGCTTTGTTCCATTTAAGTGTTGGACAGAAAGTCACAATATGATCAAAATTATAGCGAATAAACTGTTTTTTAATAGGTCTAGGACAAATATTGTTTTTCCACAACCAGTCTGCCCACACAATCAATGAAAAATGAGGGGTTTTTGTCATAAAGTTTAACTGCTCCATAGTTTTATACTAGAATTTAATCTAATCCTGTTATTGTTTTTATCATGCTCTCTGTCAAAACTTGTTCAGTATAATAAAATCCTATAAGGTCAAAATGTGTAAGATTAATCCAATTCAGTGCTGTAAGATTGTTTCTATTTAGACTAATATTGATTTTGTCACTGGTTGTAACGACCTTAATCCCCCCGCCGTCGTAAAGAACGACGACAGTAACTTTAAGACTGTCAACGTCTAAGTTTTGCCAGCTAATTAGAATTCCTTTTAGAAGGACGTCACTAACGCCCACAACCCCATCCCTCTCCACATCTTTTAAGACAGAAATTTCAAATATCATTGTGAACGTGTCTCCTAATTTCATTTGCGGAATGAAACTGTAATTTTTTAGAAGCATCTTTTAAAACTGATTCTCTTCTGTGGAGGATGTACTGTTATTCCCATACGGCTTTTATTTCAATCTCTTTTCGACTATTGTCCTCTGGCATAAGACTTACATGTAAAGGACCTGAGTTGAATGCTTTTCTGAATTTTTTTTGATGGTTAAAAAATGTAAATGGGCTTATGAATTCAAATTTTATTTCCCATTCTAAATATGGTTCTAAGTGCCATTTGCTGTCAGGTTTTCGAAAATATTTTATATTCATACTGGCCAGCATTATTTCCCTTCTACTTTGGCGCATTTGCCCTGTTTAGGAAACTTTTTTGTCGCCAACCTCTTTGCGTTTAAAATTTTCGCCATCTTTAGTGTACTAAACCCCAAAAAAAACCCCTATCCCCATTTTTAAATGTCCGCTACGCCCTTGCAAGGTTTTTTAAATTTAAAAAAGTTTACACCTCACGGCGCTAAGGAAACCCTGGTTCTTCTGGCCCACGCAAACTTTTTTATTTAAAAGCTTATTATTTTTTTTCTAAAACAATGTGCGGGTTTATCACATTTACACTTTCCCTTTTTTTGGTCTGTTTTTTTTATTTTTAAATGCCCGACCCTCCCCCCAAAACAAACCCTTTTAAACTGTAAATTAGGAATTTTTAAAAAATTTTCATAATCGCAATTTTCAGTTTTCCCCAGATGGAAGAGCTCTTAAAACTTTGACCTTCCATCATAAAATTTTTTTCATCATGCTCAGCTCTTTCCAAATAAACTTTGAGTAAGGAATTTTATGAAAGTTCAAAGCGGTTCTCCCTAAATAAGTATTTTTGTTTGCTGCAACTCAAAAAACTATGAGGGGGTCGTTTGGTCATTTAAAACCCTAACATTTTAGCTGGGCTCTCAAACAAAATATTTCCCTACTTCTTTTCTTCAGGCTTGAATGTTAACTTTTGTTTTTAGATTTGATTTTTAAATTTTTTGAGAAAATTAAAAGTTACTCATTTTTTTTTTAGTGAGCAAAACCCCGAAAAAACCATCAGGTAGGTTAACTGGCAACAAAAGTTCCTGAATTTTATTTTTTTTTTTTTAAATTATTCCCCTTTGGGATTCATTTAAAATTAAAAACCATACGCCCTTTGGGAGAATATTTCATGGAGCGGGGAACCTTTTCGGGTTTTCCGCATTCGTTATTAATATATGTTCAAAAAACAAAGGGACGTTTTTGGGGTTTTTTTTGGGAAACAAACATTTTTTAAACGAAATAAAAATGAGTGCTTTTAAAATTATACTGATGAAAAATATTCTTTTGGGGCCGCACACAATTTTTAAAAAATTTTAAAAACAACCGATACCTTGCCCATTTCTGGACCCAGAGGGGGGGAAAACCCTTTCAAGCAAAGGTTAGTACCCCCATTAAAAAATAACAAAAACCCCCCTTTTAAAAAAAAAGACTACCCCCCAAAAAAGTGTGGTTTATTTTCCCCGTTTTCCAGTTTTATCGAACCATTTAAACTTTCTGTTTTTGTGCATCAACTGGGTGGGGAGTGTGTATGTGATCTTTTAAAATATCCTGCCTTTGGGTGAGGTCAGTTTTATAGATTTCATTTCTATTACACCTTAACTATTTTAGGGGAAAGGGGGCAAGCTCCTTTCCAAATGACAAAAGGGTTTAAATCCTTTTTTAAGCAACAAATAGCAAAAGGGCTTTTGAAAGGATCTGAAAACAATTTTTTTTTAAAGGCCTAAGCAGACTTTAAAGGACAAAATTTGGATCTTAACCCAAGGTTTAGGCCCCCCTTTTTTTTTTGGGGGGTGCAAAAAAAGTTTAACTATGACGGTAATCCTCCCTAAAAACATTTTTCTTTCTTGGACAGCTGTTCACCTAGGGCCCATAGGCAAGAGCAAAAACGCATGGACAACATTTATATTGGGCCTTTCAAAGGGGGCCTAACTAAGCGGGAATAGAACGAAAAAACGACCTGTTCGTACTTACTTTTTGGTTTTTTGCAAATTTTCGAAACACACACGAGATCGAGATTAACTGACCCTTTTAAAACTGGTTTTGAAGAAAACAAAAAAAAAATTATTTAGAAAATTTTTGAGGACCCCAATTTTTTCCTACAGTTGTTTTAAACCTTCAAGTTTTAAAAAGGAAACCAAATTTTTTTAAAATTTCAAATCGAAGTAAAATTTTTTGGGGCACGGGTTTTTTATACATGCTGCCTTCTGACCTCAGACCCCAAGGGGAACAAAAATTAAACTACAAAAATGAAATCCTTGGGGCGGGAAATTGAACAAAGGTGGGAAAAAAAACGACATAAATTCTGAGCCAGTAATTTTAAAAAACAAAAAAAAAAACAAGATGCCCAAAAAAAGGTTGGGGGGGAAAGGGGGTTCATAATTTTTCCCCGAGGCCAAAACCCAAAGCCCAAAAAGGGACCGCAAAAAAAGTAATGACCAGGGAAATAAAAGCCCAGCATTTTTTTGGGTTTAAAGGGCCCTTTGGATTATTTGGGCCTTTTATCTTACTAAATTTTAACCCAATTTTAAGAAAAACAAATTGCCCAAAGTGCTGGGTTTTTAAACCCAAAACCTATTTTCCCTGAAAGTAACAAAACCCAACTAACGTTACTCATAATATACCTCAAAAGTCTATCTTTACCACTAATTTTTTTAATAAACTCGAAAGATGACAAGCTTTTTTTTTACCCATGATTTATCAGGGGGGGAGATGGCGAGGGAGGCTTAAATTTTTGCCCCCCACCCCGCCTGTAAAAGCCATCACCATTTTCTTTTTTGCAAATCCAAGGCCTTTTTTTAACCTTTAATGTGCGCCTTGCTCTCAAACAATGTTCTTTTTCGTTTTTGGGCGTTGGGTCTTCTTTTAAAAAAATTTTTTTTCGATAGTTTTCTTTTTTGGGTTCACTTGAGTTCTTTTTTTAAAGTCTCGGTTATTTGCTTTTCTTCTAGTCTTGCTGATCTTTCTTTTTCAAGATCTTTTTGGGTCTTTTTTTTATTTTTTTTTAAATTTACCCAGGTCCTAATTTGGCGCCCGTCAGCCTCACGTTTTTTTGTTTTTTTTTTTTAAATTTTGGTTTTATCTGTTCACCTATTTTTCCAAAAATTGGGTTTTTTTAATTTCCCCCTTTGGGGGGGGTTTTAAAAGCATGTTCAAGGGCTAAAAATTCCCCTTTTAAGGTAGCCGTGGTTCGTGTTTTAGTTTTTAAATTGTTTTTTTCCCTTTTCTTCAGTGAGTTCTGCTCCTATGTTTTTATTCTTGCCCACTTTTTTAAATTTAAAATCTTCGGGTTTTGTTTTTTGGGGGGTATTTGGCTCCCTGTTGGGATTTTTTGTAGTGTTTTTTGATGTTTACCCAAATTTTCCAATTTTAAATTCGGTTTTAAAAGGGGAAAGGTTTTTTCGAACTTCCCCCTGAAGGTGTTTTTTGATTGTACCCATGCCTAAAAAAATTTTGGATGAGCCCTCGTTTATGTTAACCTAAAAGGTTGTCCCCGCTTTTTTTTTTTACTTACAAATGGTCATTTTTTTATTTTCAAATTTCACGGGGTTCTTAGTTTTTGGGAGGTTTAGCCCTTTAAATTTTGGGTAAAATTGATCTAAATTTTATTTTTCGTTAATTCACCCCAAATTTTCATCATGAAATTGAGACCCCGAGCGATGCTGTGCCAAAGGATCATTTCACTCATGCCCGTCCCCAGGTTAAAAAACCCATAATCTTTTTTCCCCTTAAATGCCTGCCATGTTTTTTTTTAATTAACTTTTTTTTTTGTTTTAAAAAAAAATGTCGGAAATTTTTGGGGTTAAAATTCTTAACCCAGAAGAAGACAAAAAGAGCCCTTTAGTGAAGGGAAAAAAGCAAATATTATTTTTCCCAAAAAATCCGTTACTATTGAGGCGGATAAAAATTTTACTGTCAAATTTCCAGACCTGGGAGCGAATGAAAGGATTGTGCCAGGCTCTGCGAATTTAAACTTTCAAAAAGATTTTGAATCACAACAGACCCAAAGGGAAAGAGTTGTGCAAAAATTTGGGGGCGGGCAATCTTTAAAAAATTTTTCCTATAAAATTGGGGGCAAAAATTTTTTTTTTCCCCAATGCAGACATTTTTTTAACCTATTCTAAATTATGGGCTAAACCGAGAATGAAAGGGCCGATCGGCGTTTCAAGGAAAGATAATGAAAAAACCTAAAACAAAAAATTTGGTGCCGAGATGCTAATAAAGCGGGAAAAAAGTATGTGGGCTGTAAATTTTGCTATGGAAACGTTTTTTCCTTTCCCCTTGGGAAATTTTGAGTTGTTAAGGCGCAGCCCCGTATTTTTAAAGGAGCATTAAAAGACAGTTTGTCAATGAACTAATTTTTAAACGAAAAACAAATGTTATCAATCAACAGAACCCCGAAGCAAAGTACGCATTTTTGACTTCTTTAGGTTTGACGTTGTTAGAACTCTGGCTTACCCAAGGTTGTTTGAGCAACGATATCAGTAAAAAATTAGAAATAAAATTCGATAGAGTGTTTCACCCATCAACATACCCCAGAAGCAAGGCCGCGCTATAGGGAATTTTAGTTTTAGTGTCAAAGCAAATCGCTTAAAGGTATTTTTTTTCTGCGTGAAAAATAAAGAAACCTTCGAAAGGGGGAAGTGAAAAGTTTTTTTAATCCAAAAATAACAAAAGTACAATTTTCAATTGAGGGTAGCCCTAACCAAATCTCCCTTTGGGGCTCAAACCTTATCATTTTTTTGATAAAATTAAAAAAAATTTGTTTGGGTGCGGGAGGGGTAGAAATCCAAAAAGGTTGCCCCCCTTGGTTCTAAAGTTTCCCAAAAACCCCTTTCACAATGTTAAAACTTGTTTTTTTAAATTTAACCCCCAAATTTACGGTTTAGGGAAATTTGCCAAAGGGGCCAACGGAGGATAAAAAATTTAAAGGGAAAAGGGGGGAGAAATTTTAAAAAGGGGGAAATTAAAATTCAAATTGACAAAAAAAATTTTTGGCGATAAACCAGTTAATGCACATTTGTTTTTAATAAAAGGGGCCCGGCACTGAAAAATTCAAAAAACAGTTAAAAAGATACCAATACTAAATTATTTTTTATTTAAAAAAAAAAAGATGTCTTTTTCAGGTTTTTTCCAAATTGTGTCCTACACGCCAGATTCCCCAAAACAAAGGGGATAGTAGAAACCCCTAACATAAAAACCTTCAGATTAAAAAAACATTACGCAATGCAACAAAAACTAAAAGCAGGACCTTTCAAATACAGCAAAGCCAAACAAAGGGTTTTCTGCTGCCTTTAATGCGGTTACCTATTTAAATTATTTGGACCCTTGGACTATAACGCCGCATAAACGGAAGAGTGTTGGCCTTTTAGCAACAGGCATGGGCCACCCGCGTTTTAAACCTCTAGGGGGGTTGTCTTTAGCCCCGGGGGCCTGTGCTCATTAGCTGTAGGTGCGGGAGCAAAAAAAAAAAACAAAACCCCAAAAAAGACACACCCCCGGTTTCAACTAAAAACAGTTTTAACTTAGTACATTTCCCTTAAATTTCTGATAATAAATAAAGCACTAGTGACTCAAACATAACGGATGAAGATTTGGGTCGTCTACGGGCCGTTTTTTTTTGGTGATATAAAAGAAAAAAAAAGTTTGTTTTTCAAAAAAGGCGAGGGCAATTTTTTTCCTCAAAAGCCGGGACACCGAACAGTTTAAAAAAGGAATTTTTTAAAAAAAAAAACGAAACATTAAACTTGCTCTAAACAGCTCAACATTAACAACGTTAAGGGGTGTTTAAACTTTAGTTTAAGCCCAAAGCAAAAAAAAGACCTTTTTATTTTGTTTAAATTTATTTTTTTGATTTAAATAAATTTTTTGGGAGGTTTAGAAAAAAAAAACTCAGCAGGGAAAAGATATATGAAGGTCCAGAGAATTGTTTAAAGAAAATTCGAAAGGGGAAGAAATTTTATCAAGAGCATTAATGATATTGATTTAAAAGTAAATTGACCCCAAAAAGGCAGGCAAGCTTTGAAACATGCTTTTTCCCTAAAGTTCCGGGTAAACTAACAATAGACCCCCATTTTAAAGTACAGTTAGCTGTTTTAATTGCTATTTTATAAAAAAAATTTAAAAGAAAAAAAAGATGTCTGGGTCCCCAACAAACAACAGGTTATTCTTTCTCGAAAATCCCTTTTAACGCCTGGTTGGGCAGCCCCAACCTGCTTACACAGTTTGATGGGGCCGGGGCCGAAAAAAAAGCCAAAATGAGAGGCCTGGTGGTCGAGGGGGGAAAGTTTTAAAGGGGTTCATATTAAAACAGGTAAGTATGCCCCAAATTTTGTAGGCGGTTTTACTTTTCCACCCCTCCAGCATTGGGGTCGCAAAAAAGCATTTTTTAAATTAAAAAAATACAACAACAAATGTTTTATGTGGTTTTTTCTCGAAAGGCTGCTTTACGCCCGAAAAAAACGCAGAGAGAGTGTTAACTATCGCCCTTAATAAAATGTTTTTAAAACTTTGTGGAATATCCTTTCCGGGTAGCGGGGAATTCCATTGATCATTTTGAAAAAACAAAAAAAAACCAATAACTGTCAATATTACACAGGGGGAATTGAGGAAACAAATCTCTCCCCATTAAAGTGCCAAAAAACTTGGGGAACCCAAACCCAAAAATCATGTTAAAACTTCCCTACTGATGTTTTTCACCCGCGGGGCTCCCACATTACACATTTGTTTACGAACAATAAAGAAAAACTAATGAAAGCAAAACTTCAAAAGATGGGCACAAAAAGATTCTGTAAAAAATTTTTTAAACAAAAATTCCATCTGCCAAGCCGCGGTAAAAATAAAAAACTTTTGAAACACCCCAGTTAACTGTAAAAACAGAACTAATTACGCCGAGGAAGGCGAAATTTTGTTTTAATAACGGGAAAAAAAGGGGGAAAAACCTAGTCCATACGAATTTACACAGATTTTGAGTCGTTTAAATTGTTTCAAAGGGGGAACCAACCCCACAGAAACCCCCAAAAACAGATTTTGTGAGAAATTCACCAGATTTTTTTCATTTGCTTTCATCGTTGTCGGTCGGATGGCCTCATTAAACCCCAGAATTAAACGGAGGCCCAAATGGGGCCCAAAGATTTTTACAGGGGCATGCAGAAAAGTGCTTTAAGATTGTTCTAATAATCTGTTTTTTATCTGAAATCATGATGACGCCTAAAAGGCCAACAAACAGTTTAAACTCACCACTCACTTTTGGGAAATTTGGGGTTTTGGGCCCCCCCCCTCTCATCAGACGTACGAACCCGCAAAAGAGACCATGATCACATTAGCGGAAAGTTCAGGGGAGCTGCGCACATTTAAATGCAATCTTAAATTTAAAGTTTAAACCAAAAGACATGGAAGCTGCCTGTTTATTTCATAACTTTCGAGGTTACCCACTCCAAACCTTAAATGCCAAACAGTAACCCAAACGCCTTCAGGGGAGCATGCAAAGGAAAAGTCATCAAAAGTACAAATTTTTTCACTTTAAATAAAATTCTTTTTAAAGACTCTATGCCCAAAACTTTTGGGGTCATTAGAGTCACGGCTAAGTCCTTAAATCCTGCCCCAAAAAGGAAGTTTTTTTGGGCCCAACCCCCGTTAGAAAGGGGGTTTACCCTTATGAATTTCAGGGGAAAAGTTGGGGAAAAGGTTTTTACAAAAATACACTTCCACCCAAAAACGCGTTTTTTTAGTCCCAAAGGAAAAAGGGGATTAGTGATTCAAAATTTCCAAACATGCCAAAATTCTTTGGGAGAATTTTTGATTGTAAAAAAGATGGGAGACTTTCATGACTCATACTTTTAAAGGGCCCAGTTTGTTTGCTGGCGGATATTTTTGGAAAAATTTTAGAAAGCCTGCATAAACATTATTTGCCGGTTTCCCCCGGGATTAATTTTCTGCGCCCGGGGTATTGGGGTGCTTTCTTAAAATTTATGGGTTCAGATTGATTTATTGTCGACCTGCCCCCGATTAGAAGATTGGAAAAAGGATTTCGTGGAGGAAATTAAGGGTTGGGGGGCATCATTTTCTGTAAAGCAAACAACAAATACTTGGAAAGACTATGATCCGAAATAAAAGGTCTAACTATCTCAAGTATTTTGATGCAAAAAAATCCCCTTTGGTTGGGGTTTTTCGCAATCACTTCCATTACGCAAAATTTAAAATGCACACCAAACGTCGATCCGAAAAAAATTCAAAAAGGGATTTAAGTGGTTGAAAATTTTTCCCCCGGGGGCAACAGCGCGGATACATTCTAAAAAGTTGACTTAGAAATCCTCAGGGAAAATCCATTTACCCCATAAAGACTATCCATTACAGCAAAATTTAAGATGGGAAAAAAAAGAGCCCCCCTAAACTTTTGCCTAAAAAATTTGGGCAAAAAAAAAATTATACATTTCAGACTTCTACAATTTTTTTTAAGGCAAAGGTTTGAAGTTGACGTGTTCATCCCTAAAAATTTGCTTTTGATCAAGAAAAGTTCATGAAACCAAATTTAGGGAAAAACAAGATCTCAGAACTAAATCCACAGAGTTCAGAAAAAAATTTTTTTAAGCTGATGAACAACAGCTTTTTTGGGAAAAACTATGGAGAATCCCCCAAGCATAAAGAGTCAGATTAGTCACCCAAAGAAACGAAGCAATTAAAAATGAATTCAAAAACCCTTTTTTTTGGACTTCAAAGTTTTCAGGGTCAGCTTTTTTGGGAAAAGATGAAAAAAAAGAAATTTAAATTGGACAAACCTGTAAATTTTTTGGGTTTTCCGTTTAAAATTTTCAAAGCTTTTTTTGTTAGAGTTTCTTTTTTGACTACTTTTAAAAACCCCCGTATCCCAAATCCAAGTAAATTTTCAACCCCCAAAAGATAGTTTTGTTATAGATATCCCCACCCGAAAAACATCTATAAAGACTTTTGGGAAAAAAAAAGTAGCGAAAGGGGGATGCGGATGGGATACACTCCGATTTTTCCCAAAGAATCGCCTTTACATTTCAATTACCAAAAAGAATTTTTAGGAAAGATGAAGGGAATTTTAATTATCTGGAGGGGGGATTAAGGGTTTATTGGTTTAAGATGAAAATTTTACAGGATTTTTGAGCCAGGGTAAAAAAAATTTAAAAAAGCAAAAAATTTTCTCGCAGTGTTGTGCAGTCAAAAAATATCACATGACAACTACAAAAAAAGGCATTTTTTGACAATAAAACTTTTCCCTCATGACAAAGAAAAAAAAGCGATCTAATCTACATGAGACAAAACAACTGTTGCAAAAAAAAGAAGTCTTTGATAAGGGAAAAAAAACAAAAAGTGTGTTTTTTTAAATTTCCCGAGTTTTCATATGCAATTGGACACTGGAGGGGCCCCATAAACAGGGGGGGTTTTTTTTTTTCAATCATCTTTAAACGAAGACTAATTATAGCATCATCCAATTCATCTAAATCTTTTTCATGTTTCTTTTATGTGCTTTTAATTTTTTCTATTATTTCAAGATATCCTTTTTCCCAAATTTGGGGTTTTTTGGGTTTTTTGTGAACTAAAATGGGTTATCTGGTTGATTTAAACTTCGTAAATTTTCCCCCCAATAGCAGAAATTTTTTTTAAAAAGATTTCCCGTAACAATTCTGCGGGGCTCTTTTTTATCATACCCGTTTCGTTTTTGCCTTTCCCTTTTGTCTTCCATTTTAAACTTAAATTTTTTTTATGTAAATTTAAAATTTTTTTAAAACGGAAACGGGGTCTGGGGGGATTTTCTGCAGTTCTTTTTTTTCACAAAAGTTTTTTGAGGAACCCCTTTTTTTTTGTGGCAGTTTTTTTCGTTTAAAAAAAACACGGGGGATTCATTTTTACAATTTTTTTTTATTTCATATGGATTTAACACACCAAACTGGGTTTCAGTTTCCCGATGCCCAGGGGCCCCCCCTTTCCCCTTCCCTTTGGGAAATAAAGGTAAAATTACTTTTAAAACCAAAAGGGAATATTTGCGGATGAAGACTCTCCTTTTAACAAATTTATTTTTTTTTCTTTTTATTTCTTGTCCCGGTTTTTTGCCCTTTAAATTCTTCTTATTCATTTCGCGCAAAATGAGGGGATTTTTCTAACCCATTCTGTTTTTTCGAGAATTGGGCAATCCGCCCCTCTGTGTTTCTGGTAGGAGAAAAAATCTTTCGGCTAAATGTTTGTTAAAGTTTTCAACAAAGCCGGGGTTTTGTGAACTCCGGAAAAGCCCCCTTTTTTAAAGGGAACTTAGGGTTTTTAAAAATAATTGATTACTTCCTTTAAAATTTTTTTCCATCATCAACTTGAATCAGCGAGGATAAGTTAGGGGGCCCCGGTTTGGTTTTTTCTTTTTATGGCAACAAACAAAAAAAAGAACACCCCCCCTTTTTTTGTTAAAGGTTCTGCATCTTTGTATCTTTGGGTATGTCCAAATTTACTGTGATGCGTTCCCTTTAAAACTTTTTCGTCTAATTTGTATCATGGGGGGAAAAAATAGAAGATCCATTTGATGGGTGTCGTTCGGTATTTTTTTCAAAAGTGGGTCTCTTTATTCGTTTAGGTGCAGGTAAAAAATTTGCCCAAATCGCTTGTTTAGAAAGCCTTTTTCCCCCCCCCCTTTCGTTTGTTTTTACTGACTCCCGCTGCTTGGCTTAGCTTTTTTAATTTTGGATTCCCCCTTTCCCAAAATTTTCCCTTTTGGGGAATTTAAAAGATTTTTTTTCATTTTTTTCAAACCCCCATTAAAGCGCAACAAATACACAAAAGGCTGCCAAAGACAAAAACGCGATTTCTTGAAACTTTTGGGTTTTTTTGATGGTTGATTTAAAAATCACTGAATTTTTGGGGGGGGCAATTTTCTCGATTGGTTTTTCCCTGTTACAAAAATTTAAAACTTTTATTGCTTTATCAACATCTTTAAATGGTAAGCTCTGTCCCTGTTTTTTTTTAGTTTGTTATTTAAAAAATCAACTGCCCAAATTTTCTGCTTTTTATAGTTACTTTTCGGTGCTAGTTGCTCCACAAACTTTGTTTTTCTTTTTCTCTCCCCCCTCATCCCGCAGTTTTTCTAAATGGGGTAATTACTTTTCCCTAAAAGCAAGCGCATTCACTTTCTGCCCCAAACCCACCCTTCCCTTTCGAAAGAATCCCCCCCTTTTTTAAATTTTTAAAATTTTTTTTTTTAATTTTTACATATTGGAAAAACTGTAAGGAAAAAATTCCGCTTTAAATTAAAAATCTTTCGTAGTGAATGAAGCGGGAATAAAAAGCAATTAGCTTTGCTAAATCCTCAAAGTCTAGCTTGCCAAGATCCCCCTGGGTTTTTTTTTTTAAAAAGGGTTTTTTCCAAAATTTTGTATCCTATACTTAGACCACCAAAAACAGCAGAATGGTAAAAAAAGATTGGTTACAGTTTTTTTTTGGTGGGCCCTTTTTAAAAAAAAAATAATATAAAATTTAAAAAAAAAAACATGAAAAAGTGATTGGGTCTACTACGCTACAGGGGACCTTTAAACCGTTTTTTGGACTTACAAATGAAGAAGCTGAGAACCCAAACTGTTATGCCCCAAAAGGGGGAAAGGTTTTTTTTGGCGCATGTGGAAAAAAAAAAAAAAACAGTTCCTTTGGGAAAAAAAAATTTAGCCCAAAAAACAGATTTTAACAGATTCCTTTAAGACATTTTTTAAAGTATCATAACGGGTTTTTGAAGGGGCCTAGGGTCAAGAATGGGAAAAAATTTTGGCCAAAAGGCCCCTTTGTTTTTTACACTAAACTAGGTTTGGCCGATTTGTTTCCCTTGTTTTTGAACAAGGGTTTTATGTATGATTTAACGCAGGAAACCAGTTTTTAAAAAATCATTAGAGTCTCTAAAGGGGTTTATCTATATTAAGTTTTTTAACATTAAAAAATCGCTTTCCCAACCCTGGGATTAATTACTTTTTTAATTTATATTTGAAATTTTTTTTTCCCTTTAAAAAAGACCGAACCAGAAAAATTCCCGCAGAATCAAAAAGCTGAATTAAAAAAAAACTTGAAAACAGGAAACAATTTAATCGGTGGAGAAAATAACCATAAAAAAGCCCCCTCATTCCCTGGGGGTATTTCAGCAGGGGGGAAAAATTAGCAGAGTGGAAAAACAATCCAAAAATTTAAAAATTTCCCAAACCATAATAAAACTCAAATTTAAAAAGTTTCTAAAAGGGCCCCACCAGTTGTTTTCAACGCCCGCTTTTAAAAAACCAAAAAAGAAAAAAGTTGATTCAAGGGCCCACAACAAAAACAGGGGCGGTTCCCGCCAAGTCTTCATTTTTTTTTCTTAAAACAATTGTCATTTTTGGGGGCATTTTCTGTTGGGGGTGGTTTTTTACGGTTATAAAATATATAAAAAAAGCCCACAGCAAAAAACCAAAATCCAAAAAAATCTCCACCATAAAAACGAAGTCGAACCACAAAAAATGCCAAAACCACCAAAAAACAAAAGGGTTTATTTTGATCATTGTGATGCATTAATATTTTTTTAAAAACTTAAAAAAATTTTTTTTATAAAAATAGTCCGGCGGGTTATTATTTGTTTTAAAAAAAATGGAGTCAATAAATAAAGCCTGGAGTCTATTAAAAAAAGGGCATTTCCATAGACCAGAATTGTAATCAAGTGGGTGTTACGATGTAAAACTTCATTTAAAATCTAAAGCTAACCAATCTCGCGCCAATGACGCTGGCCCAAAAAATTTCCCCGACGATGGCGCGTTTTTTTAAGCGTGGTGGGACTTTTATAGAATTTACAATTTTAAAATAAAAACAAAGTTTGTCTTGTTTTTTTTGATAATTATAAATAACTTAAAAAACTTGGTTGTACTTTAAAAGGTGACTTTGTTTTGATCTTAGGTTGGAAATTTATAAGAAAATTGAGGTGACGGGGGGGAAAGGGGGGGGGAAACTTAAAAGTGACTTGGAGTGACTTTGAGATGACTTGAGTAAGAAAATTGTGGATGACTTGAGGGTGACTTGAGGGAAAAATTGAGGATTTACTTTTAGGACCCAAATTGAGTTAAAAAAATTTTGAAGTGATTGGGGGAAATTTTAGTTAAGAACTTAGAAGTTTACTTTAGTGCATGCGGGGGGTGGGGGGGGGGTGGGGGGGGTGCATGCGGGGGGGTAGGAAAATAACACACAAACACCAAAAAAAAAACAAAAGTTGGAAATACTAGGGCCCCTTCTTGCCCTTTTTGACAAAAAAGGTTTTGTCCCGCGCGCAACCTCAATCAACTAGGCCCAATGAATTTACATTGGGTCGTTTGGCCTAGTTTCCGCTGACTTTGCAGGTGCTGGGCCCCGCTTTTAAGGGCAAGTGTTTATTTATGATCACTTGGCCCAGTTTTGCCGCCCCGGGTTTGCAGGGTTTTCCCGTGGTTTACGTCATTTGGGGGCAAACTGCCGCGCTTTGCAGGGCAAGGATCACATGGGCGTTTGGCCAGTTTGCTGTGCTCCCCTTTTCTCAACCCCGGGTTCAACTCCCAGCCCAATTACAGCAATTACTGCTGTAGCCCTTTTTTGGGGGGGCTTTTAATGCCAGTTTGTTGTACTTTCCCTCATTGTATATTTGGGGCAAATTTTTTTGGAGGGTAGTGCTGGGTTTTCACACTAATCCTCTCCATACTTTTTTAGATGGACTAAGGTCTCCCAACCCCATCTAGTTTTTTTTTGGGCCAAGGGAAAATTTTAAAAAAGGCCAACAAAGGGGCGGAACAAATTTTTACATTCCGTTTAAATTTGGGAAATAAAAAAAAAAAAAAATAAATTTTTAAAATCGTTTTTTATTCTTTGGAAAAAAGGTTTTTTTTTTTGGTTTTTCGTTTTCCCGCTAACCCCGCCCCTTTAACCTGATTTTTTGCTTTGGGCCCCTTTAAAATAAGGGAAATTTTTTTAAAAAAAGGGAACCCCTTAGGGTTGAAAAAAATTTGGGGTTTAAATTAATTTTTCAGCAAACTTTTAAGCCCTTTTTCATTTCTTGGAAAACCAAAAAAAAAAATGGCGCCCTTTTTGGTGTTTAAATTTTTTTTTTTTTTTTTTTTTTTTTTTTTTTAACTGGTAGAGCTGTTCCCAAAACCTTTTTCCCCAACATTTTTTTAAAAGGTTTGAAAAGGGGTGTTTTGGTTTTTTTTTTAAAAAAAATTTGGAAAGTTAAAAGTTTTCCCTTTTGGCCCCCTTCAAAATTTTGAAAAAGGGGGCCCATTTCGCTTTTTAATAAAAAAAAACCTTCCCGGGCATTCCGCCACCTTTTAAAATTGGGTCCCAATTTTACAGGAATACCCTTTTTGCGTTTTTCCTTTTTTCTTTTTTCATTTTCCCCAAAACAAACCTTTTTTTAAGGGAACCCAAAGAAGGTTTTAAACCCCTTTTTTTGTTTCCCTTCCCAAAAAAAACCAAAAATTTTTAATTTCTTTTCTTTTTTTTATAAAAGGTTTAAAAGGAAAAAATTTTTAAGTTTTAGGGTCATTTTTGGTTTTGGTCTTCCCTTTAAGGAAAAATTTACCTCCCTTACTTGTTTTTTTTTTAAAATTTTAATAAATACCCAATTGGAAAAACTTTTTTTATGCGGGGGTTGTGTTGTTGGGTTTTGGTTTTTTTTGGGGTTTTTGGGGGTTTGTTTTTTTGTTGGGTTAAAAAACAATTATTCCTTAATATTACTTTTGCCAAATAAAATTGCCTTTCCTGGGGGGGTTTGTCTTTGAAAACCCCTGTGTTTTTTTTGGGGAAATGGTGGGGGGGGAAGGGCCCGCACTTTTTAAGTCATGACTGTGAGTTGCGTACTAAACTTTTTCGTCTAATCGTATCATGGGGTAAATATAGAAGATCCATTTGATGGGTGTCGTTCGGTATTGTATTCACAAAGTGTGGTCTCTGTATTCGTTTAGGTGCAGGTAAATAAATTTGCCAAATCGCTTGTTTAGACAGCCTTTCCTTTGCTGTTTGTTCACTGACTCCCGCTGCTTGCTTAGCTTTTTTATTGCTGTGATTCCCTTCCAATATCCTTTTGGTGAATAATAGATTTTGTTCATTTTTATTCAACCAATATTATGCGCAACAAAATACACAACGGTCATGCCAAAGACAATAAACGCGATTTCTTGCATCTTTTGTTTTTCTGATGGTTGATAAAAGTCACTGAATTTTGGTGGGGGCAATGTCTCGATTGGTTTGCCTGTTACAAGATAATATTCTTTTATTGCTTGATCAACATCTTTAAATGTGTAAGCTGCATGTCCCTGTTTTTTCAGTTTGTTATTAATAAAATCTAACTGCTCAATTCTCTGCTTTTCATAGTTATCTTGTGCGGCTGCTAGTTGCTCCACAGCTTTGTTATGTCTTTTTCTCTCCCCGTCATCCCGCAGTTTACTAAATGCGTAATTACTTCCGCTAAAAGCAAGCGCATTCACTACTGCCCCACCTATCATCATTACGAATGAAGCCATTTTTATAAATTATTTTTTTAATTTTACATATTGATACTGTCAGAATTATTCCTGCTTAACTAGAAAATCTTTCGTAGTGAATGAAGCTGCAATAATAGCAATTAGCTTTGCTAAATCCTCAAAGTCTAGCTTGCCAAGATCCGCTGGTTTAATTCTTAACAAGCTTTTACCAAGCATTGTGTATCCTATACTTAGACCACCAATAACAGCAGAATGGTAAACAAGATTGGTTACAGTTTTTTCGGTGCTCATTTTTAAAAATAAAATAATTATAATTAATAAAAAAAACATGAACAGTGATGATCTACTACAGCTACAGGGCGACCTAATCCGTCTTGGACTTACAAATGAAGAAGCTGATGACCAAGCTGTTATGCCCCAAAAGGAGAGGTTGTATTCTTTGGCAGCATGTGGAAAAACAAAACAGTTCCTCGGAAATGAATTCAGCATAGAACAGATTCAACAGATGTCGCTGCAAGACATTATAAAGTATCATAACAGGTATGAAGCGCAACTAGGATCAAGAATGGTAAAAAGTGTCGGGCAAACGGCTCTTAGTTTGTACACTAAACTAGTAGGCCGATTTGTTCCCATTGATTCTGAACAAGATTTTATGTATGATTTAACGCAGGATCCAGTTTTAACAAAGTCATTAGAGTCTCTAGGTGTGATCTATATTACAGATTTGGAACATTATTATCGCTGCTAATCATGGGATTAATTACTTTTTAATCATATAGATTTTATTTCCCTTCAAAATGACCGAGCCAGAAAATCAGCAGAATCAGAAAACGCTGAATCAGAAAACATTGAATCAGGAAACATTGAATCAGGTGGAGATATAACCAGTAAAAAGCCCCTCATCCTGGGCGTATTGCAGCAGGAAAAAGATTAGCAGAGTGGAACAAACAATCAAAATTAAAATTACAAGCACATAATATAACTCATAATGAAAAAGTGCTAGAGCCGCAGCCAGTTGTTTCAACGCCAGCTTTAAAAACACCAGAACAAGAACAAGTTGATTCAAGGCCTACAACAACAACAGGGTCGGCTACACCGCAAAGTCTTCATATTTTCTTAAAGCAATTGTCATTTTTGGCGGCATTGCTGTTGGGGGTGGTTATTACGGTTATAAAATATATAAACAGCGACAGCAAAAACCAAAGTCCCAAACAATCTCCACCACTAAATACAGAAGTCGAACACACAAACATGCCAAAACCACCAACAACAAAAGTTCATTTTGATCCATTTGTGATGCATTAATATTTTAAGAACTTAAAATTTTTTTGATAAAAATAGATCATGGCGGATTATTATTTGTTTAAAATGATGGAGTCAATAAATAAAGACATGGAGTCTATAAAAGACATTTCCATAGACCAGAATTGTAATCAATGTGGGTGCTTACGATGTAAGAACTTCATTAAGATCTATGCTAACCAATCTCGCGCCAATGACGCTGAGCAAAACATCCTCGACGATGGCGCGTTTTTTGAAGCGTGTGTGTACTATATTAGACATTTACTATTTAAGATAAAAACATAGATTGTCTTGTTTTTTTGATAATTATAAGATAACTTAAATAAGAACTTGGTTGTACTTAGAGGATGACTTAGTTATGATCTTAGGTTGACTTGAGTAAGAACTTGAGGTGACTTGGGGATGACTTGGGTAAGAACTTAAAAGTGACTTGGAGTGACTTGAGGATGACTTGAGTAAGAACTTGTGGATGACTTGAGGATGACTTGAGGACAACTTGAGGATGACTTGAGGACAACTTGAGTAAAAACTTAGAAGTGACTTGGGGTAACTTGAGTTAAGAACTTAGAAGTGACTTGAGTGCATGCGTGGGGTGGGGTGGGGGTGGGGGGTGTGCATGCGGGGGGGTAGGACAAAACACACAAACACCAACAAACAAACAAGAAGTGGAACTACTAGGGCCACTTCTTGCTTTGTGACTAAACAGGTTGTGTCCCGCGCGCAACCTCAATCAACTAGGCCAAGTGATCACATAGGGTCGTTTGGCCTAGTTTGCCGCTGAGCTTTGCAGGTGCTGCCGCGCTTTGCAGGTCAAGTGATCATATATGATCACTTGGCCCAGTTTTGCCGCCGAGCTTTGCAGGTGCTCCGTGCTGACGTCATTGGTGGCAAACTGCCGCGCTTTGCAGGTCAAGTGATCACATAGGGTCGTTTGGCCTAGTTTGCTGTGCTCCCCTTTTCTCAACCAGGCTTGCAACTGGCTTTAGCAGAGTTACAGCACTTACTGCTGTAGCTTTTATGGCGGCTCTAATCGCCAGTAGTTAGTACATCCGTCATTGTATATTTGGAGCATTTATATGGAGATAGTGCTGGCTACACACTACTCCTCTCCATACTGGTAGATGTACTAAGGTCTGCCTAACCCTATCTAGTTTGTTTTGCCAGAACATTCGAAAATCGTTATTCTGTTGCATAATCTAATAATGGTTTGGCGTTTGCTACACAGTTCATTTATACTGATTCCTAGCTTGTGAAATTTAGGATAGTTATAAAAACACATAGAAAGTTGAATAAGTTTTCTAGCATACGAATCAGCCATGTTCACCTGCGTCTTGAGAAATGAACGCCATGTTTGTAGCGTTTTTGTTTTTTTAAACATGACTTGAGCTGTCTCAAGCCAGCGCCCAACA
>CM031624.1:42686973-42689473 GCA_018398815.1 Conus ventricosus | reverse complement strand
TGTGTGTGTGTATGTTATGTTCCCCACATTTTATACTGTTTGCATAATGTTGTTAGTTTTCAGCAACTTTTTTCCTCTCCACACTTTCGTTTTGCTTCATTTTACAACCCTTCTCCGGCTGCTTTGGGGGTGCTGTTGGATTCTCTTTTGAACCCTTGGTGGTGAGAATTATGGACGACTGTGGTGTGTC
This sequence comes from Conus ventricosus, assembly GCA_018398815.1. NCBI lineage: Eukaryota > Metazoa > Mollusca > Gastropoda > Neogastropoda > Conidae > Conus > Conus ventricosus. The sequence goes on along the minus strand of CM031624.1, from coordinate 42,689,283 downwards.
TCTATTTGACACCAAGAGCACAGACACAATCAGCCGTGTCTTTCTAGTTCTGATGAGTCCAATCCAACGGATGAAAGGCCTAGGTGCAGGCAATATAATAGATCTGCCTTCAAGAGGGATTACGATGGTTCCCTCATGGAGCTGGTGAAGGGTTTTCATATTTATGATATATTTCCTGAATTTTATGTTCCCATTTTCGTCATCTTCAATTTTCTTTTTTTGTTCAAAGGTTCAGATTTTTGCCAAGTTATCACTATAATGACGGAAGAATTGTTAGCCTGCACTTGTTTTCCACACTACCTAATTGTTCAGCATCATATATGTGGTTGAAGTCAAGATCTGGTACAATTTGAGTTCTGCCAGTTGTAAACAAAATGGTGTTATCAACAAAATGGATTCTTGGCAATAGGCAAGTCTCGAAATTAACGTACATCTGTTCCACGGACTTTAAAGTCATTATAGTGTATGGCTACACCGACTGACAATCTAAGAATTACTTGTGTGTAGACTGTAACTGCTGTGAACCTGTGACCTGTTCTTTTCTGGATCAAACAGCAGAGTAGGATCAACTTTTGCTTACGGCAGCGCTATCATAACAGTCCAATTTGGGGGAGGGGAGGGTTGAGGAAAAGGGGAAGGAGGTGGGGGCGGGTGGCTGGAAAAAGAGGATGCCAGAATGACACTTTTCTTGACATTAAAGAGGGATCACTGAATGCTCTGCAGCTCTTGCTGAAAGAACTCTTTAGTTCAGGCTGCTGATAGCCCACTCCCTTCCCTCACTGGGCAGACTCCTCACAGTCCATTGACAGTGGCTGTCACTGGGCAGACTCCTCACAGTCCATTGACAGTGGCTGTCACTGGGCAGACTCCTCACAGTCCATGACAGTGGCTGTCAACTGGGCAGACTCCTCACAGTCCATGACAGTGGCTGTCACTGGGCAGACTCCTCACAGTCCATGACAGTGGCTGTCATCGTCCGGCCGCTTTGTTTCACAGAGACACACCACTTGAAGTAAGAGGTCTTGCCATCTCCATGAGACAACACCACAGTCCAGTGACTTGCCCCATGAGACCCCTGCCCTTTGGGTTGAGGTCACTGGCTTGCACGTGCCCGTTTGCAGGACAGCGTGCGCAGGGTCTTCCAAGGTAAGAGATGGGATGCCCCGTGTGAGCCATGATCTGTACGCTTCAGAAATGGTCTCCAAAGTCACAACACAGATTAGGTGGCTACTCTGGATACCAACCCTGTATGGTTTTCGCATTCTTACAAAAATGATTTAAAGCCTTCCTGTCATTCCTCTGCCCCCCTCTCTCTTTCCATCTATCTCTCTTTGGCTGTCACACACACACACACACACACACACACACACACACACACACACACACACACACACACACACACACACACACACACGTTCTCTCTGTCTGTCTGTCTGTCTGTCTGTCTCTCTCTCTCTCTCTCTCTCACACACACACACACACACACACACACACACACACACACACACACACACACACACACACACACACACACACACATTTTTGCTCCCACTTCCTGTTGTGTTATTTCGTGCTTCTCTTCTCTCCCCCTGTCACGGACAAAAAAAGAAAAACCGAAGTCGCGGTCAGTCGCCAGCCAGCTCAACTGGGCATAAGCCCAAAGTCAAACATTCTGGGCGCCAGGCAGACGGCCTCATGTGTCGGGTCAGCCAATTAAGCACGGCTGGAGGCTATTTTTAGTCCTACATGGAGACAGCATCATTCCCAGATGGACTAAGCCGCTTGACCGACGTCTCGATAGGTCTGGCCGGACGGGTCTCGGCGCCTGGGTCAGACTCATCCAGCCAATTTGTAGGACCAGTGTCCACAATTAAGTCGGACGTCGCCGGTTAAAGTAGGAGGGGGAAAGGTATTGTGTGGTGGGGGATGAAATCAAGCTAATTAATTAAATGACCCATTGACCACCACAGAGAGCAAGGCAGGTAGATGTGACTGTCATGATTTACATATCCAATGAAATGAGAGGGGAGGCAACCTCAGTATAAGGCGGGAAAATACTGACCAATGGTACTCACCCTTTGACAGATGGGTTTAGGATAAGATAGGAATGCGTGAGTGAGGGGAGGAAGGAACGAAAAAAAGAGAGACAGAGAGAGAGAGGTTCTGAGAGTAGGCTCTGCTCGAGAGAAAAGGCAGAGAGATGAGAGGAGGAGAGAGGAGAACCAAGTTGAGGCATTAGCACGAGATAGAGTTTGCAGAGGAAGGACTAAGGAGAGATGTGGAGAGAGAGAGTTGCTAACTGATGAAGAG
>CM031624.1:42661973-42674473 GCA_018398815.1 Conus ventricosus | reverse complement strand
CCGAGGTTTTTGTCTCTCCATATAGTTTTTAGTTTTGCCACTACAGCTGCTGTTTGTGCAGTCCTTGCCACAATCCCAGGCTTTGAGCCTTCATGAAGACCTAGCCACAGTCGTCAAGAAGCGGAAAATGAAGTGGTACGGACATGTGTCCCGTTCAGCAGGCCTTGCAAAGACAGTCCTGCAAGGAACAGTCACAGGAAGCCGCAATTGAGGAAGACAAAGGAAGAGGTGGGAAGACAATATCCGAGAGTGGACTGGAATGAGCCTAGCAGAATCTCAGCGAGCGGGGAGGACAGGGACGGATGGAGGAGAGTGGTGGCCAGATCATCGGGGTGCCCCAACGACAACAGACGATGTCAAGGGATGGGTGAGGTGAGGTGTTCCTGCTCTCACCTCCATCTCACCCAAAGACTGTCGGTGAACGTGTTAACAAGACAGAAGTCTGGCGCTCGTGCCACTTTTCCTGAGGGAAATTGATGGCGTCAGGGCATGAATCATCCAGTGGAAGAGAGTGAACTCTGAATGGATGCAACTGATGCTGATGTAAACATCACAGTTCCATGTTTCCCACAATTTACCATGCAATCAGAGAAGGGCCTTTGATATTTAGATTTACGTCCGTCCATCACCTTCCTTTCCCCGAAAGTTTTGTCAAGATACTGACGTAATAACGGAGGATTACAATTCTTTAGCGCCATCTTTCCTGATGTGGGTTTTCCTTGTAGTTTCTGACACTGAATTATTGATGTGGTGAACAGTAAATCCAAGATGAGGACTCCAATTTCTCCTTTTTTTCTTCTTACATTGATAATCCAGCTACCACCCATATCAAGCTCGTTTTGGAACAAAGACATTCGTTATGTTCAATCAGGCAGAGCGAAGATGATGACAGAGGCAAGAGAATATAATTCAGTTGGGTTTTTGTTTGGATGATGATCACAGGCAATAGAAAAATAGTGAATAAGAATTCTTTCACACACAGATAGACACACACAGACACAGACAGACAGACAGACATACAGATACAGACACCACACGCACACACACACACACAACACACACACACACACACACACACACACACACACACACACACACACACACACATACACAGACAGACACGCACATGCGCACACGCACACGCACACACACACACACACACACACACACGCACACACACACACACACACACACACACACACACACACACCCCGCACACACACACGCACACACACACCACACACGCACACACACACACACACACACACACACACACACACACATGCACACACAGAGAGTGAGAGACAAATGCATGCGCTTCTTTTGTGCAAGCACAGCTATGATTGATTAGTTTTACAATTGTCAAGGTAATTGGTAGCAGTCGCGATGGAAAACATAATGAATGAAAGTTTGTACACACACACACACACACACACACACACACACACACACACACACACACACACACACACACACACACACACACAACACACACACACACACACACACACACACACACACACACACATAGACACACCAAACACAAACACACACACACACACACACACACACACACACACACACACACACACACACACACACACACACATGGATCATGATAATAATTATTATTGTAATTGTGATTTATTATTTTCATCATCAATATCATCATTAGGGTCAAGATAAAAATCCCGTATGATTCTAAGTTTACTGGCTGAAAGTAAAACGGATTGATCAAATCTTTCTTGCAGTAGATGTCAATTAGAATGCAAAGAATTGTTCATGTTTTATGGACCTTAAAGTCTTTCCAGTGTATGGTTATACTGATGTAACCAATTTACAATAAAAACGATGACATCTGCCAGCTTTGACAAATAAGGCTTTTATTTTCAAACAATACACTTGCAATAAATGCGTAAGATTTAGTCAGTAACCTTTCCGACCTGTCCAAATAGTAGAGTGGAACAACCCTTTGTTGAGACCAGTGTTATCACAACAGTCTCACGGGATGGATGGTGGGTGGTGGTGGTGGTGGTGGTAGCGGTGGTGTGTGTGTGTGTGTGGTGTGTGTGTGTGTGTGTGTGTGTGTGTGTGTGTGTGTTGTGTGTGTTTGTGTGTGTGTGTGTGCTGTGTGTGTGTGTGTGTGTGTGTGTGTGTGTGTGTGTGTGTGTGTGTGTGTGTGTGTGTGGTGTGTGTGTGTGTGTGTGTGTGTGTGTGTGTGTGTGTGTGTGTGTGTGTGTGTGTGTGTGTGTTGTGTGTGTGTGCACGAGAGAGAGAGAGAGAGAGAGAGAGAGAGAGAGAGAGAGAAGAGAGAGAGAGAGAGAGAGAGAGATGAAAAAGGGGAAGGAGGTAAGGGACAGTGGTTGTAAAAGGAAGGGAGCCAGAACGAAACCTCCACTGACAACATTCAGGATCACTGAATCCTCTCTCTCTGCAGGAACCCTTTGTTCAGTCTGGTGTCAGCCCACTCTCGTCCCTCAGGGGGGACAATTCTCACAATCCGCAACAAGCACCGTCATCGTCCGGCCATTTTGTTTTATAGAGACACAGCACTCGTACTAAAGTGGTCTTGCCATCGCCGTGAGACAACATCACAGCCCAGTGACGTCCCAGGGGACCAGGCTTTTGGGCTTGAAGTTGCTGGTCTGCACGCGCTGTTTGAAGGGTGATCTTAGCTCGCAGAGTGGGGTCTTCCAACCGAAGTGAGGGATGTTCCGTTTGAGCGATGATGTGTAGCTTCACAAATGGTCTTCAAGGTCATGAAAAAGGTCACGTGGCTTGGATAGAAACCGGTTTTCTAGGTTGTCTCCCACTGTAAAACAAGATTAAGACTATTCCACCCCCCTCTCCCCTCTCTTCATCACACAAGTAGCGTGGCGTGGGGGGGCGGCAATGTGCAAACACACACACACACACACACACACACACATATACACACACGCACGCACGCAGGGCACGCACGCACGCACGCACGCACGCACGCACGCACGCAGCACGACAACACACACACAACACACACACCAAAACACACACACACACCCGCGCGCGCGCCGCAACACACACACACATCTCTGCGGCTGTGCTGTCTGTCTGCTGTCTGTTTCTCTCTCCTTCTCTCCTCCCTCTCCCTCCCGTCCTCTCTCTGTGTCTCCTCCTCTCTCTCCCTCGGCCTCTCTCCTTTCCTCTTAAATTAATTTAAGATAATGCATGAAGAGATATCTGAATGATATTATCATTCACGCATATGGAAGAGACAGTAAGAACAATATCATCCTTGATGAGGGATGGTCGGTCAGTGTAAGAGAAAATTTTATTTTTATTTTTTTTTAACCTACTGCAATACTCCGGGTGGGGTGAGGACATCAAAAAGAGTTACGAAATTTATTGTTTTTGTAACCTTGATTGATACACACCAGAATGAATGGAACTGTTGTTTGCAGGAAAGAAGAGGAAATGTTTTGGGTTTGTTACCTTCCCCCTCCACCCACCCCCGTGTCAAAAGACCTCTTGGAAATGACAATAAAACATCAATGCCAAAGTCTCTTCTCCTTGCTCACCCAATTTAATTTGTTCACTCTGTTTGCTTTGTTGTAGTTCATGCCTTCTGCCTGCCCTTTCACAATCCTCTGTAGGGCTGTCCTGCCCCTCTTCCAACCCCCTCTTCTGCCCCTCTCCATCCCCTTTTTCCCCAACCCCTTCTGCCCCCTTCCCCCCCTCTTCCAACCCCCTCTTCCTGCCCCCTCTTCCCATCCCCTTTTTTCCCAACCCCTCTTCCTGCCCCCTCTTTCCCACCCTTTTTTCCCAACCCCCTTCCTGCCCCTCTTCCCAACCCCCTCTTCCTGCCCCCCTTCCCAACCCCTCTTCCTGCCCCCTCTTCCCACCCCCCTCTTCCCAACCCCCTCTCCTGCCCCTCTTCACCCATTCTCCGCCCCCCTCCATCCCCCTTTTCCCCATCCCCTCTCCCAACCCCTCTTCCTGCCCCTCTTCCTCCCCCTCTTCCCATCTCCCTCTTCCCATCCCCCTCTCCCAGCCCCCCTTTCCTTCCCCCTCTTCCCAACCCCTCTTCCTGTCCCCTCTTCCCATCCCCCTCTTCCATCTCCCTCTTCCCAAACCCCCCTTTTTCCTGCCCCCCTCTTCCCATCCCCCTCTTCCCAACCCCCTCTTTCCCATCCCCTTTTTCCCCAACCCCCTCTTCCTGCCCCCTTTTTCCCATCCCCCTCTTCCCATCCCCTTTTTCCCAACCCCCCTCTTCCCATCCCCCTCTTCCCAACCCCCCCCTTCCAGCCCCCTCTTCCCATCCCCTTCTTCCCAAACCCCCTCTTTCTTCTGCCCCCTCTTCCATCCCCTTCTTCCCAACCCATTCGTCCTGCCCCCTCTTCCCATCCCCCTCTTCCCTCTCCCTCTTCCCAACCCCCTCTTCCTGTCCCCTCTTCCTATCCCCCTCTTTCCCATCTCCCTTTTTCCCAAACCCCCTCTTCCCATCTCCCTTTTTCCCATCCCCCCCTTCCCAACCCCCTCTTCCTTCCCCTCTTCCCAACCCCTCTTCCTGTCCCCTCTTCCCATCCCCCTTTTCCCATCTCCCCCCTTCCCAACCCCCTCTTCCTGCCCCCCTCTTCCCATCCCCTTTTTCCCCGCCCCCCTCTTCCCATCCCCTTCTTCCCAACCCCCTCACCTGCCCCCCTTCCCATCCCCCTCTTCCCACTCCCTCTTCCCAACCCCCCTTCCTATCCCCCTCTCCCATCCCCCCCTTTTTTTCCCATCCCCCTCTTTCCCATCCCCTTCTTCCCAACCCCCTCTTCCTCCCCCCTCTTCCCATCCCCCCTCTTCCCAACCCCCCTTCCTTCCCCCTCTTCCCATCCCCCTCTTTCCCAACCCCCCTTCCTGTCCCTTCTTCCCATCCCCCTCTTCCCATCTCCCTCTTCCCAACCCCCTCTTCCTGTCCCCTCTTCCCATCCCCCTCTTCCCACCTCCCTCTTCCCATCCCCTTCTTCCCAACCCCCTCTTCCTTCCCCCTCTTCCTGTCCCCCTTCCCATCCCCCTCTTCCCATCCCCCTCTTCCCAACCCCCTCTTCCTGTCCCCTCTTCCCATCCCCCCTTCCCATCCCCCCTCTTCCCACCCCCCCTCTTCCTTCCCCCCTCTTCCCATCCCCCCTTCCAATCCCCCTCTTCCCACCCCCTCCTTCCTCCCCCTCTTCCCATCCCCCTCTGCCCAACCCCCTCTTCCTGTCCCTTCTTCCCATCTCCCTCTTCCCATCTCCCTCTTCCCAACCCCCTCTTCCCATCCCCCTCTTCCCACCCCTTCTTCCCAACCCCCCTTCCCTTCCCCCTCTTCCGTCCCCTCTTCCCTCCCCCTCTTCCCATCTCCCTCTTCCCATCCCCCTCTTCCCACCTCCCTCTTCCCATCCCCTTCTTCCCAACCCCCTCTTCCTTCCCCCTCTTCCTGTCCCCTCTTCCCATCCCCCTCTTCCCATCTCCCCTTCCCAACCCCCTCTTCCTGTCCCCTCTTCCCATCCCCCTCTTCCCATCTCCCTCTTCCCACCCCCCTCTTCCTTCCCCCCCTCTTCCCATCCCCCCTCTTCCCCATCCCCCTTTTTCCCACCCCCCTTTTTCCTTCCCCCTTTTCCCCATCCCCCCTGCCCAACCCCCTCTTCCTGTCCCTTCTTCCCATCCCCCTCTTCCCATCTCCCTCTTCCCAACCCCTCTTTCCCACCCCCTTTTTTCCCACCTCCCTCTTCCCATCCCCCTTTTCCCAACCCCTCTTCCTTCCCCCTCTTCCCAACCCCCTCTTCCTGTCCCCTCTTCCCTTTCCCCCTCTTCCTGTCCCTCTTCCCATCCCCCTCTTCCCAACCCCCTCTTCCTGTCCCCTCCCCCTCTTCCCACCTCCCTCTTCCCATCCCCCTCTTCCTTCCCCCTCTTCCCAACCCCCTCTTCCTGTCCCCTCTTCCCATCCCCCTCTTCCCATCTCCCTCTTCCCAACCCCCTCTCCTGCCCCCCTCTTCCCATCCCCCTTTTCCCATTCTCCCTCTTCCCACCCCCTCTTCCTTCCCCCCTCTTCCCTTTCCCCTCTTCCTTTCCCCCTTTTCCCATTCCCCTCTCCTTCCCCCTCTTCCTTCCCCCTCTTCCTTCCCCCCTCTTCCCCATCCCCCTCTTCCTTCCCCCTTTTTCCTTCCCCCTCTTCCCATCCCCCTCTTCCTTCCCCCTCTTCCCATCCCCCTCTTCCTTTCCCCCCTTCCTTCCCCCTCTTCCCATCCCCCTCTTCCTTCCCCCTCTTCCCATCCCCCTCTTCCTTCCCCCTCTTCCCATCCCCCTCTTCCTTCCCCCTCTTCCTTCCCCCTCTTCCTTCCCCCTCTTCCATCCCCCTCTTCCTTCCCCCTCTTCCTTCCCCGTCTTCCTTCCCCCTCTTCCTTCCCCGTCTTCCTTCCACCTCTCCCTTCTTTCTTTTCCCACCTTCCCTTCCTTCCCCCTTTGGCATCATGGCGTGTGCCCGGGGCTTCATAATGACATCCAAGATGATGCGGCCCTTTCCGCGTCCCAGCACTCTCCTCAAGCACTCATGCACACTTTCCAGTCGCATCTGTTTTTTGCCCGCTCACAGGTCTTTTTTCCTTTTCTTTTTTCTTGAAGAGTGATTGATTAAACCCAACTGTTTGACAGGTATGACAAACCAGCTTGTTGGGAATGCTTGTTCTCCACACACAAAACCCCACACACACACACACACACACACACACACACACACAACCCCACACACACATACACACACACCACACAGAGAGAGAGAGAGAGAGAAGAGAGAGAGAGAGAGAGAGAGAGAGAGAAAAGAGAGAGAGAGAGAGAGATGAAGACTGCGCAGCAGATTTAACAAGAAAAAGAGCAAACGAACACACACACACACACACACACCCACACACACACACACACACACACACCCATGCAGTACACACACACACACACACACACAACACACACACACACACACACACAACACACACACTGGAAAAGGGTTTTTAAGATCTTTCTGCGGCGAAGTGGGGGAGTTGCTTTTTAAAAGGGACAGAGCTGTCGGGTTTCGGGGGTGTGGGGAACCCCCCCCCCCCGCCCCTGCGACATTTTAGGAGGGAAGGGAAGGAGGGAAAGGAGGATTGGGGGGGAGAGGGAGCCTGGGGGGGAGAAGGACAGACATGGAGGGAGGGACGAGGTCAACGCGTCCAGGAGCGCTCAGTTTTTGGAAGGGAGGAGGGGGGGGGGTACCTCGGCGATGACCACGGCTGCTCCCCACCTCCAAGAACTTCCATGCCCTGCCCCGGGTTTTGGCTGTGGCAGCTCTGTCCTGCTCCTCAGCAATGCTTCTTCTCCACTTCTTCCCTCGGAAAGGGTGGTGAGGAGGGGGAGAGGCCAGGGGAGAGAGGGAAGAAGGGGGGGGGGGACTGGAGTATGATCGTTGAATCGATTTTCTTTTATTTGCACAAGCGCTGGCAATTTATGTCGTTACTCAACACAACATACCCCCTCCTTCCTTTTCTTTTCTGTTTAGGGGAAAACTTTAGTTTAAATACTTCAGATTATCACGTAAGAATCATTTTGCTCGCGTCTGCGTTCTCCTAAACCTGTTTGTTTGATAAACCATTCACTAACAAGCTGACAAGCTGACCAACTCAAAGACCAAATCTGTGTAAAGGGAAAGGGAAAAAATTGCAAGAAAACAGTTGCTGTGCATGATTGTAATATTCGTGCCTGTATCTATTTGTCTGTCTATACTTAGAGAGAGAGAGAGAGAGAGAGAGAGAGAGAGAGAGAGAGAGAGAGAGAGAGAGAGAGACAGAGTGAGAGATAGAGAGACGGGGAGGGAAGGAGTGAGAGGGAGAAATGAGAGAGGTATGTGTTTGTATGTGTGTGTATGTATGTGTGTGTGTGTGTGTGTGTGTGTGTGCGTGCGTGCGTGCGTGCCTGCGCGCGCACGTGTGTGTGTGTGTGTGTGTGTGTGTGTGTGTGTGTGTGTGTGTGTGTGTGTGTGTATGAAGGTAACCCGTAAGAGGGAGAAGGATAATGAATAAATATACAGCCTTTAACTGACAGTATAGGGGAACCCTCGAATTCTCATTCACTAGCTAACTAACAAAGCAACAACTACCTAAGTAACATGCCGCCCCTCACTATATTCCGAGTGCGCTGCAGGAAGGAGAAAAGCTGCGAAAGGATATCTCCTGATGACCGCACATTTCCCTGCTGTTGTGTAAGCTGGGAAAGGATATCCCCTGATGACCGCACATTTCCCTGCTGTTGTGTAAGCTGGGAAAGGATATCCCCTGATGACCTCACATTCCCTGCTGTTGTGTACTCCTAGTTCTCCAGACCAATGGAAGAGCAGGCCTGTTCTTGTCTGTGTGTGGTCGTTCATGAGATCCGACATCCACGTTCAAACAATATGTGAAGAGGACATTACATACTGACCACCAGGCGGCACGTTTACAGTGTCTGGCCAATCCGGAGGCCTGACACATAACATGTAAAAACGACACCTCAAGAACCAAGCAGAGCACGGGCCCCAGTCGATGTGGAAGGAATCATATCCGTCTTTGATGTAGAACAGCACAAACATCTCCCGCCTTCGTCCTTTGTACATAGTTCATGTTTCTGTGGAATTGCCTTACACTCGTTTAGCAGTTAGAGCGTAACCTTGCTACAAGGAGATTGGCTCCGCCCTTACATTGGGAGCCTCAGCCAAGTGTCATGGGTTCGTTCCTGACACACACTCCATCTTTTCGCCAAGGTTCGTTGAAATCGTTTCAGAAGTTTCGGTGTAAACTTGCTGACAGACAGACAAACAAACAGACACGGATGGAACAAAAGACCGGATTGACGAAATCGCGCAATGGACTAGTAAAGCATTTGCGTAGAGCCGGGTCTTGGCAGACAACTGGCAGCGGTGGGGGAACAACTGTCAGCGGTGGGGGAACAACTGACAGCGGTGGGGGAACAACGGACAGCGTGGGGGAACAACTGACAGTGGTGGGGGAACAACTGGCAGTGGTGGGGGAACAACGGACAGCGGTGGGGGAACAACGGACAGCGTGGGGGAACAACGGACAGCGGTGGGGAACAACGGACAGTGGTGGGGGAACAACTGACAGCGGTGGGGGAACAACTGGAACAACTGACAGCGGTGGGGAACCTGGTGAACCGTTCTTCACAGCGGCGCCCTATGTCTTCACGAACCAAAGGGAGAGAAGTTGTCTCATGCTGTTCTGTGTACGGACAATATTTCACTTATTTTGTGAGTTTCAGTACACAAACCGGTGTTTTTTTCTTTTTTCAGCTGTGCACGTCTGGACAACAGTAAGTTATACAGATCCGATTTTTTTCAACCATAGTGACTTCATTAGAAGAACAGAACCTTGCTCATATAACACAAACCCACCCTCTGCTAACAAATGTGAATATGATTTGGTGATGCAACATGATAAGAAAAGGAAAAGAAAAAGAAACACCCGAAGGTGCTGGGAGGATCCAGAGAAGCACTGTCTTCACCTGCCTTTAGAGCAGTCCTGTACCACCCTTGGAGCCTGCGCTGTGTTGACGATGGGTACAGGCACGCGCAGGACACTCCATTAAGATATCAAGGGACATAACTGCTCCTGAACAGAGGTAAATCAGACTACAGGATGCAGCTCATAACAGCCTTAAAATAGTATCCCCATGGGTACCAGCCCGTATTTCATGACTGCAGAGCCCACCGGCAAAAGACCCCCCCCCCCCCCCTCCTAGCCCTCCAGCTGTCGAGCATACCCCACAGACCCAACCACCCCTGCCCACGGACTGATGAAGACAGTGCCACTCTAGACACAGCCAAGCTTTCGACATACGGTCTTATGTGCCCTCAAGAGAGAATCTAAAGTTGTAGTCTTTCCCACTGTCAACAGGATCTTCACTGTGGTCAGTGGGTCTTTCCAGGGTCAGCCTAGTTAAGGCAAAGAAGAAAAAGAAACACCCGAAGGTGCTGGGGAGGACCCAGAGAAGCACTGTCTTCACCCGCCTTTTGAGCAGTCCTGTGTCACCCTTGGAGGCCTACGCTGTGTTAACATCATTATAATAGAATGCAAGTTATGACATGATGATAAAATTTTTGTTGTCTTCTGTTGTGAAATGCTTTGTTGTCTGAGGACGATATTGTCTGTATGTCTGCAAGAATTCAGTGCACATTTTCTTAAACTGTCCATGTTTTTATGAGTCTAAGTACGTAAGCCGTATCTTGCTTTCCACTTTTCTCCACAAGTCAAGAAGAGCAGACGCTTGAGGATGTACCTCAGACATGGCTCTCATACCAAATGCCAGAAAATAGGGTAGTCAATAGCAACTCCACTCCAGACCATGCTATTGGCAGTAGAACAGGCTTGGTGGTCACGATTACACTCTCCCAGACGGCGGAAACCTTGATGAGAAAAACAAACAAAACAAAAAACTATCCATCGTTTAAACGTCTGATGTACCGTAATCCTGATCAGATCCTAACAATCGCAAATCCCAACCTAAATCAACCTAGCACTGCCCCCAACCTAACCTAAATGTTTAAAAACTTACTAAAGCTTTTAGGAAATGTGCTTAGTGTGTGGGGCCAGTAGGGCTGTCTTATCCTGTCCCATTGTGCTTAGTGTGTGGGGCCAGTAGGGCTGTCTTATCTGGTCTCATTGTGCTTAGTGTGTGGGGCCAGTAGGGCTGTCTTATCCTGTCTCATTGTGCTTAGTGTGTGGGGCCAGTAGGGCTGTCTTATCCTGTCTCATTGTGCTTAGTGTGTGGGGCCAGTAGGGCTGTCTTATCCTGTCCCATTGTGCTCATGTGTGGGGCCAGTAGGGCTGTCTTATCCTGTCCCATTGTGCTTAGTGTGTGGGGCCAGTAGGGCTGTCTTATCCTGTCCCATTGTGCTCAGTGTATGGGGCCAGTAGGGCTGTCTTATCCTGTCCCATTGTGCTTAGTGTGTGGGGCCAGTAGGGCTGTCTTATCCTGTCCCATTGTGCTTAGTGTGTGGGGCCAGTAGGGCTGTCTTATCCTGTCCCATTGTGCTTAGTGTGTGGGGCCAGTAGGGCTGTCTTATCCTGTCCCATTGTGCTTAGTGTGTGGGGCCAGTAGGGCTGTCTTATCCTGTCCCATTGTGCTTAGTGTGTGGGGCCAGTAGGGCTGTCTTATCCTGTCCCATTGTGCTTAGGTGTGGGGCCAGTAGGGCTGTCTTATCCTGTCCCATTGTGCTTAGTGTGTGTGGGCCAGTAGGGCTGTCTTATCCTGTCTTATTGTGCTTAGTGTGTGGGGCCAGTAGGGCTGTCTTATCCTGTCCCATTGTGCTCAGTGTGTGGGGCCAGTAGGGCTGTCTTATCCTGTCCCATTGTGCTTAGTGTGTGGGGCCAGTAGGGCTGTCTTATCCTGTCCCATTGTGCTTAGTGTGTGGGGCCAGTAGGGCTGTCTTATCCTGTCCCATTGTGCTTAGTGTGTGGGGCCAGTAGGGCTGTCTTATCCTGTCCCATTGTGCTTAGTGTGGGGCCAGTAGGGCTGTCTTTTCCTGTCCCATTGTGCTTAGTGTGTGGGGCCAGTAGGGCTGTCTTATCCTGTCTCATTGTGCTTAGTGTGTGGGGCCAGTAGGGCTGTCTTATCCTGTCCCATTGTGCTTAGTGTGTGGGCCAGTAGGGCTGTCTTATCCTGTCCCATTGTGCTTAGTGTGTGGGGCCAGTAGGGCTGTCTTATCCTGTCCCATTGTGCTTAGTGTGTGGGGCCAGTAGGGCTGTCTTATCCTGTCCCAGTGTGCTCAGTGTGTGGGCCAGTAGGGCTGTCTTATCCTGTCCCATTGTGCTTAGTGTGTGGGGCCAGTAGGGCTGTCTTATCCTGTCCCATTGTGCTTAGTGTGTGGGGCCAGTAGGGCTGTCTTATCCTGTCCCATTGTGCTTAGTGTGTGGGGCCAGTAGGGCTGTCTTATCCTGTCCCATTGTGCTTAGTGTGTGGGGCCAGTAGGGCTGTCTTATCCTGTCCCATTGTGCTTAGTGTGTGGGGCTAGTAGGGCTGTCTTATCCTGTCCCATTGTGCTTAGTGTGTGGGGCTAGTAGGGCTGTCTTATCCTGTCCCATTGTGCTCAGTGTGTGGGGCCAGTAGGGCTGTCTTATCCTGTCCATTGTGCTCAGTGTGTGGGGCCAGTAGGGCTGTCTTATCCTGTCCCATTGTGCTTAGTGTGTGGGGCTAGTAGGGCTGTCTTATCCTGTCCCATTGTGCTTAGTGTGTGGGGCCAGTAGGCTGTCTTATCCTGTCCCATTGTGCTCAGTGTGTGGGGCCAGTAGGGCTGTCTTATCCTGTCCCATTGTGCTCAGTGTGTGGGGCCAGTAGGGCTGTCTTATCCTGTCCCATTGTGCTCAGTGTGTGGGCCAGTAGGGCTGTCTTATCCTGTCCCATTGTGCTCAGTGTGTGGGGCCAGTAGGGCTGTCTTATCCTGTCCCATTGTGCTCAGTGTGTGGGGCCAGTAGGGC
>CM031624.1:42644473-42656973 GCA_018398815.1 Conus ventricosus | reverse complement strand
GTGTGTGTGTGTGTGTGTGTGTGTGTGTGTGGTGTGTGTGGTGTGTGTGTGAGCGCGCCCGCGCAGATTTCCTGAAGAGAAATAAAAGGAAATTAAAAAAACAAACTAGTATGCAACATTGCAGTTCTCGGAAGAGAAGACAGAAAGAATATTTCGTTGTACTAACAGCAATCAAACCTGACACATTCAGGCACATTCCCTTCGTCACTCTCTTTCTCCATCTTCTGTTCGTCCATCCCTTTCTCCACGCCATCAACCAGGGGAATGACATCTTAAAGAAGGGGAGAGACGCCAGGCTCTCCCTTCCTCCATCTTCTATTCATCCACCCCTGTCTACACGCCATCAATCAGGGGAATGACGCCAGGCTCTCCCTTCCTCCATCTTCTATTCATCCACCCCTCTCTACACGCCATCAACCAGGGGAATGAAATCTTAAAGAAGGGCAGAGACGCCAGGCTCTCCCTTCCTCCATCTTCTATTTATCCACCCCTCTCTACACGCCATCAATCAGGGGAATGAAATCTTAAAGAAGGGCAGAGACGCCAGGCTCTCTCTTCCTCCATCTTCTATTCATCCACCCCTCTCTACACGCCATCAACCAGGGGAATGAAATCTTAAAGAAGGGCAGAGAAGCCAGGCTCCATGCCCGATCGAACTGTGCTGTCGTCAGGCCAAAGGCTTCCGGCTTTCGCCCACAGTTGGGACTTAACTCAATTTCTATTGGTGGATCGGTGTCTTCGGCTAGGTCCTGAACTTGTTAAATGCGACGAGCAATCCGGCAATAGTGTTTAAATCTTAGCAGTAAACTGAGGTGTGTGCTGTGTGTGGGTGGGTGGGGGTGGGTGGGATGGTGAGGGATGGGGGGGGGGGGGGGGGCTCGAACGTTGGAACAGTCACCGATAGTTCTTTGTGAGAGCAAGCATCGACCAGATTGGCAGATGTACCTGATCAGTCTCGGAGTACATTTTTCATGCCTCCCATCCCCCCCCCCCCCCCCCCGCCTTTTTTTAACTTTAAAAAAGTTTTATTTCTTTTTTCATATACAACAACGTGGCTTTGTTGTTTGGCTGGATGCTGCTGTAAGAACCTGAGAGCTTGCTTTTAAGGAAGCCATGACACGCACAGCATACATTGCAGAGTCTAAGGCCTGTGTCCCATGAAACTGTTTCCGCCTGACGTGTCCATTCCGAAGAGGGCCAGCCAGTTCAAAGCAATGAGTGTTCCAGCTGTTTCTCTTGAGAACTACCTGAGATTGGCCCACCTGGTGTATGTGTGTATGTGTGTGTGTGCGTGCGTGCGTGCGTGCGTGCGTGCGTGCGTGCGTGCGTGCGTGCGTGCGTGTGTGTGTGTGTGTGTGTGTGTGTGTGTGTGCGTGCGTGTGCGTGTGCGCACGCGTGCGTGCGTGAGTGCGTGCGTGCGCGCGCGTGTGTGTATGTATGCTTCAATCTTGAATTTCTGTTTGTGTGTCTGTGTTGAATACGGCGCCCCACTGCAAGTTAAACGGCAACGGCTTGAATCGATCCAAAACAAAGTTGTTACCACGTTAAAAGTTTGTGCAAGTCTCGTCTGTTATTGGATTGTCAAGAGAGCAAAGACACATGTCCACCAGCAGCACTAGTCATTGGCTCACGATGCGAAATGCTAGAAATGTATTTTGCCAGACTAGAAGAGCACGCTATGAAATCAGTTCACGCACGAAGTAGCTGATAATCGTATTTCTTACAGAAGAATATCAGACAGTAAACGCAGTGCACGATGCATGGTCCTGCGCGCTTATTTTTTTCACGAAATGGTGGTCGTGGCACTCGCGTGTAGCAAAGCCCGAAATCATCATATGCTTGCCTGTGCAGGCTCTCTTCACCCACTCAGCTGAAGACTGTCAGGAAACGTGTTACATTTATGCCAGCAGGAATTTTGGCGCTCATGCCACTTCACTTTGTCTATGGACATCGTAGGCATCAGGCATGGAGGGTCTATGGAAATCGTAGGCATAAGGCATGGAGGGTCTAATGGAAATCGTAGCATCAGGGCATGGAGGGTCTATGGAATTGTAGGCATCAGGGCATGGAGGGTCTATGGAAATCGTAGGCATCAGGGCATGGAGGGTCTATGGAAATCGTAGGCATCAGGGCATGGATGGTCTATGGACATCGTAAGCATCAGGCATGCAGGGTCTATGGAAATCGTAGGCATCAGGCATGGAGGTCTATGGAAATCGTAGGCATCAGGGCATGAGGGTCTATGGAAATCGTAGCATCAGGGCATGGAGGGTCTATGGAAATCGTAGGCATCAGGGCATGGAGGGTCTATGGAAATCGTAGGCATCAGGCATGGAGGGTCTATGGAAATCGAGGCATCAGGGCATGGAGGGTCTATGGAAATCGTAGGCATCAGGGCATGGAGGGTCTATGGAAATCGTAGGCATCAGGGCATGGAGGGTCTATGGACATCGTAGGTACAGGGCATGGAGGTCTATGGAAATCGTAGCATCAGGGCATGGAGGGTCTATGGAAATCGTGGGCATCAGGGCATGGAGGGTCTATGAAATCGTAGGCATCAGGGCATGGAGGGTTTATGGAAATCGTAGGCATCAGGCATGGAGGGTCTATGGAAATCGTAGGCATCAGGGCATGGAGGGTCTATGGAAATCGTAGGCATCAGGGCATGGAGGGTCTATGGAAATCGTAGGCATCAGGCATGGAGGGTCTATGGAAATCGTAGGCATCAGGGCATGGAGGGTCTATGGAAATCGTAGGCATCAGGGCATGGAGGGTCTATGGAAATCGTAGGCATCAGGGTATGGGGGGTCTATGGAAATCGTAGGCATCAGGGCATGGAGGGTTTATGGAAATCGTAGGCATCAGGGCATGGAGGGTCTATGAAAATCGTAGGCATCAGGGCATGGAGGGTCTATGGAAATCGTAGGCATCAGAGCATGGAGGGTTTATGGAAATCGTAGGCATCAGGGCATGGAGGGTCTATGGAAATCGTAGGCATCAGGGCATGGAGGGTCTATGGAAATCGTAGGCATCAGGGCATGGAGGTCTATGGAAATCGTAGGCATGAGGGCATGGAGGGTCTATGGAAATCGTAGGCATCAGGGCATGGAGGGTTTATGGAAATCGTAGGCATCAGGGCATGGAGGGTCTATGGACATCGTAGGCATCAGGGCATGGAGGGTCTATGGAAATCGTAGGCATCAGGGCATGGGGGTCTATGGAAATCGTAGGCATCAGGGCATGGAGGGTCTATGGACATCGTAGGCATCAGGGCAGGAGGGTCCATGGAAATCGTAGGCATCAGGGCATGGAGGGTCTATGGAAATCGTAGGCATCAGGCATGGAGGGTCTATGGACATCGTACTAGGCATCAGGGCATGGAGGTCTATGGACATCGTAGGCATCAGGGCATGGAGGGTTTATGGAAATCGTAGGCATCAGGGCATGGAGGGTTTATGGAAATCGTAGGCATCAGGGCATGGAGGGTCTATGGAAATCGTAGGCATCAGGGCATGGAGGGTTTATACCAGGAAACACCTGGCAGACGACAGTCGCTTTAGACAGACGTAACCCATGATTATGTAAACAAGTCAGAATGCGACGTTTCCCATGATTATTATGAAAGTGAAGAGTTCAAAAATCACATTTAATTACTGCACACCGTTCCTGTTCCGCAAAATCTTTGTCAAGCCACATACATAATAAAAGGGGAAGACAATTCGTTAGTGCCCTCTTGGACAGGTTGACAGTCTATACTAGTTCTGCTATTACTACTACTACTTCTACCACCACCATCGCTACTGCTACTACTACTACTACTATTACTACTACTTTTTCTACCTCCAAAATGATAATAATGATATATAGCAATACCATTAACAATAATGACAATACTTTTAACAATACCAAATCGTTATTATTGTTCAGTTCAGTGGTTTATTAAATGTCTTTTCATCGCCAGATGATATTAGACACTTTTTTTTTAAATTAAAAGAAAGAAAGAAAACACCTCCACATTTAACTTATCATCCACGTTAGTACTCCATTATTATTGTTACAATTATTACAATTCTTCTTCTTCTTCTCCTTGTTACTACTACTACACCCACTCCTCCTCCTCCTCCTCCTACTACAGCAACTAATACTACTATCATTATCATCATCATTGTAGTAGTAATAAGGCAGTAATAGTAGTAGCAATAGTATAGTAGATAGTAGTAGTAGTAGTAGTAGTAGTAGTAGTAGTAGTAGTAGTAGTAGCAGCAGCGGCAGCGGCAGTAGCAGCAGAAACAACAATACTAGCAATAGCTGTGGCAAACTACTGTTTAAAAAAAAACCAACTGCTTTTACTATTACCATTGTCACGCATCTCTAACCAGATGCAAGTTACACACACACACACACACACACACACACACACACACACACACACACACACGCACGTACGCGCGCGCTCGCACACACACACACACCACACACACACACACACACACTCCATCTTACTCAGATCCAGTGATCACAGGTCTGCTTTCAGTCACGTGACACTGCTGAGCGTAGGTCAATGGCCTGTCACTCCCTGTGTGTTCAGTCCGGTGGACATGACACTCCAAATCCCGTCCACACTACTGATGAATGGTGGGTAATGGATGAGAGAGAGAGAGAGAGAGAGAGAGAGAGAGAGAGAAGTGGAAAGGGGCAGACAGACACAGACAGTAAATAGGCAGTCTGGTGGACGCGTCACTTTCTTTCAAAGTGCTGATGACGAGTACTAAATGGATGACGTAAAGGTAGACGAGAAGAAGATAAAGGATGGGGATGGAGGGGAGGGGGGGGGGAAGAAAGGGAGGTGAAATGCAAGCAGTTTTATTTCTTCTGAAGGGAAAACACACAGAATCAAAGCAAACGTCTATTGTCAGTGGGGATGGGGGAGAGGGGGGGGGGGGGAGAGAGAGAGAGAGAGAGAGAGAGAGAGAGAGACAGAGACAGAGGGGGGGGGGAGAGAACGTTATTTCTATTTTCAGTATGATGGACACACCACACACACACACACACACACACACACACAAACAACATACAAAAACATATATATATATATATATATATATATATATATATATATATATATATATTATAAATAAACGTCCTTAAAAATCTGAAAAAGCTCAACCCCTTGGGGAGCAACATTGTTAAAAATATTATTAAAATGAAGTGCTAAAATTCATCTACAAGCTTGTTTCAAGATATGTCTCTCTCCTCAGGATGACTTTTTTTGTGGCACGCCAACGGTCTTTTATGGCGTGCGGGACTGATCTTGTCTCTGTGTGTGGGGTTTCGTTTGCTGCACGTGGGGCCTGTGTGTGTGTGTGTGTGTGTGTGTGTGTGTGGTGTGTGTGGTTGGTTTTTTTTGTTTTTGTTTTTGTTAGGGCTGTTCAGGTGGAATGTGCTAGCAAAGATTTCCACTTGTGCCTGCAATTATTCACTATTTCTACTTTTGTGTTCAGAGTTGCTAAGTATGGTTTGCATAATATTAACATTTTTCTGTGGAACATAGGTTGCATTTTTTGGAAATATTGTTGTATGGTGTTGCTCTTTTTATGATTTTCCATGATATGCTGTAGTCTATATTTTTATCTTTGAGTTTCCAAATGTATTTACTCAGTTCTGTTTGATTTTTGTATTTTTCATTTTTGAATGACTGTTTATGGTTTGCGTATCTGGTTTTGAAAGTGTTTTCAGTAATCCCTATGTATGATTCTTTTTCATTTTTTGATGTTACCGTAGCTTGGTATACAATATTCTGTGAAGACATTTGTTGCTTAGGGGGCACTGTTCTTTTTTGGTGCAGTTGCAAAGATGTCCTTTCAGCACCCTTCTCTTTTGTGTTGCTTTTCATTTTGTTAGATGAGTCAATTATGTTTTTGAGGTTGGGCATACATGAGTATGATAGTTTAATGGTGTTTTTGTTGAATATTTTGGACAGTTTGTGTTCTTTTGGAAATGATGTTGCCAAGATTTTAAAGAATTCTTTTCCCTACATTTTTTTTTACTTGCCCATCATATGGTGGGTTGTACCATAGGTTTTCTTTTTCTGCTTTTCTTATTTCTGTTCGTGTTATTGTCTGGGCTATATTGTAGTTTGTAATTGTAACCACTTTTTTGTAATGCTTCTTGGTATTCTGTTGCTGCATTATTGAATGCATTTTCATTGCATGATAGGTTGGATAGTCTCTTGTTTATACGTTGGGTATTGTTTTTAGTATAGATGGTGGGTGGTTGCTTTTGACGTTTACATAGATTGGTATGTCATTGGGTTTTTTGTATGGTTTGTACACATTGTCATTGAGGTCTAATGTTATGTCTAGGTAATTCACTACTTTTTATTTGCTTCTATTGTGATTTTTAAATTGGGGTTTTTTGAAGATTTTACATAATTCTTTTTTCTTCTTTTCAATAGTTTATGGATTATTGTTTAATGCAGCAAGGCCGTCATCTCTGTACAAACCGACCTGTTTTCCAAGTTGTTTTTGGATGTTGGATAGCATGAAAGTCCGACTAGTTCACATGTTTCGTCACCATCATACGTCCCATGGTTACATCAATGTGGAGTTTTTGCCGGTTTTTTGATCCAAGTTTCATTTCTGCTGTGGAGTAGGGTTTTCTGGGTTTGTGGAAAATAATCTCCATTTCTGATTCTGTTTATTTGTGTATTTGTTGGCAAATTTCAAAGCTTTGGTGAGTAGTTCTTCATCTATGGATGGGTAGAAATCTACTATGTTGAATGTGATAAACACTGTATTTCTCTGTTTTTTGAGTTCCTTAAACCATTGGATGACTTCATAGCTGTTTTTCCAAAGGTTGTATTCGGTGTTTGATTTTACATCTTCTATAGCCTTTTCCAAATTCTCTTGCTTATTTGGCCCCAGTTCGGATGTGGATGGGTTTATTAGTCTACATGTTGGGTTGTTTTGGAAGTTGGGTTTGTGGTCTTTAAGCGTTTTGAAGGCTTCTTTTGTTGCTGTTGCCTTACCCTGTCGCTTAACTCCATGCAGTGTGCAAGCTCTTTTTCTTTTTTGCGGATGTTGTTGTATGTGGTTTTATCAGCTTTCTTGTAATTTTTCTGAATGTTTTTGTTCAGGAGTTGACAACAAGAAAAAAGAATTATGTAAATCGTCAAAAACCAAAATTTTAAAAAAATTTCACAATAGAAGCAAATAAAAAGTAGTGAATTACCTAGACATAACATTAGACCTCAATGACAATGTGTACAAACCATACAAAAATCCCAATGACATCCCAATCTATGTAATCTTTCAAAAGCAACCACCCACCATCTATACTAATAACAATACCCAACGGTATAAAAAAGAGACTATCCAACCTATCATGCAATGAAAAATGCATTCAATAATGCAGCAACAGAATACCAAGAAGCATTACAAAAAAGTGGTTACAATTACAAACTACAATATAGCCAGACAATAACACGAACAGAAATAAGAAAAGCAGAAAAAAGGAAGATCCTATGGTACAACCCACTATATGATGGACAAGTAAAAACAAATGTAGGAAAAGAATTCTTTAAAATCTTGGCAACATCATTTCCAAAGAACACAAACTGTCCAAAATATTCAACAAAAACACCATTAAACTATCATACTCTGTATGCCAACCTCAAAAAACATAATTGACTCATCTAACAAAATGAAAAGCAACACAAAAGAGAAGGGTGCTGAAAGGACATCTTGCAACTGCACCAAAAAAGAACAGTGCCCCTAAGCAACAAATGTCTTAACAGCAATATTGTATACCAAGCTACGGTAACATCAAAAAATGAAAAGAATCATACATAGGGATTACTGAAAACACTTTCAAAACCAGATACGCAAACCATAAACAGTCATTCAAAATGAAAAATACAAAAATCAAACAGAACTGAGTAAATACATTTGGAAACTCAAAGATAAAAATATAGACTACAGCATATCATGGAAAATCATAAAAAGAGCAACACCATACAACAAAATTTCCAAAAAATGCAACCTATGTTCCACAGAAAAATGGTTAATATTATGCAAACCATACTTAGCAACTCTGAACACAAAGTAGAAATAGTGAATAATTGCAGGCACAAGTGGAAATCTTTGCTAGCACATTCCACCTGAACAGGCCCTAACAAAAAAAAAAAAAAAAAAAAAAAAACACACACACACAGGCCCACGTGCAGCAAACGAAACCAGCACACACAGAGACAAGATCAGGTCCCGCACGCCATAAAGACCGTTGGCGTGCCCCAAAAAAGTCATCCGGAGGAGAGAGACATATCTTGAAACAAGCTTGTTGATGAATTTTAGCACTTCATTTTAATAATATTTTTAACACACACAACATATTATTTTATATATATATATATATATATATATATATATATCATACATTGTGCTGAACAACTTAATAGTAAGGGAAAACAAGCGCAGGCTAAGAATTCTTCCATCATTACATAAATGACTGGCAAAGATTTAAGAAAAAAAGGGGGAGGTGTTGGGGGGGGGGGGGGGGCAGGAAGGGGAGCAGAAGGAAGAAAATGAGAACAGAAAATACGGGAAAGATAATTCAAATGTTAAACCTTTCACTAGCAGCACATGGGAACCATTGTGATCCATTTGACGACAGATCCAGTCACTACTGCCTGCTCCGAGGCCTTTCGTCCATTGGTTTTGACTCACCAGGGAGGCACGGCTCAATATCCATATAAAACTAAGACAGTGAAGGCGAAACCAGTCTGCTCATCTTTTAGCCCCAAGACCAAAAAAACAAAAACAAAATCAACAGAAAACAACCAGCTGCCACGACAAAGTGACAAGCAACGTGATAGTCGCGGGGTTTAATTCCCAGCAGGACTATTCATTGGCAGGGGGGTTTCTTCCAAGACCAGCCCCTAACACAGCTCTGAGATCCATCAGGAGGACTGGGGCCACACAGTCGCACGTCACTCACGTAAAGGAAGCGTCCTGAGAGTGTTACTCAAATTTCCCGACCAGAACTGCCAGTGTCTGTGTGTCTAAGGCCTGGCTGATGCATGGGGTATATCAGGAAGTGCGCGTACAGTTCAGCTCTGTCACGCAGTCTTTGACTACTGCCGGTGTCCGTGTCTCTAAGGCCTGGGGTATATCAGGCAAGTGAGCGTACAGTTCAGCTCTGTCACGCAGTCTTTGACTACTGCCGGTGTCCGTGTCTCTAAGGCCTGGGGTATATCAGGCAAGTGAGCGTACAGTTCAGCTCTGTCACGCAGTCTTTGACTACTGCCGGTGTCCGTGTCTCTAAGGCCTGGGGTATATCAGGCAAGTGAGCGTACAGTTCAGCTCTGTCACGCAGTCTTTGACTACTGCCGGTGTCCGTGTTCTTTCACACGACTCGGTTTTCATGCATGCTCCTATGGAATGCAGCCTTGAGAGTTCTGTGATGTATTGCACAACACTCCACACACCGTCTGTGATGTTTGCACACACTCCACACCAGTCTGTGCACAACACTCCACAACCAGTCTGTGATGTATTGCACAACACTCCACACACCAGTCTGTCCACAACACTCCACACACCAGTCTGTCCACAACACTCCACACACCAGTCTGTGCACAACACTCCACACACCAGTCTGTGATGATTGCACAACACTCCACACACCAGTCTGTCCACAACACTCCACACACCAGTCTGTACACAACACTCCACACACCAGTCTGTGATGTATTGCACAACACTCCACACACCAGTCTGTCCACAACACTCCACACACCAGTCTGTGCCACAACACTCCACACACCAGTCTGTCACACAACACTCCACACACCAGTCTGTCCACAACATTCCACACACCAGTCTGTCACAACACTCCACACACCAGTCTGTCCACAACACTCCACACACCAGTCTGTCCACAACACTCCACACACCAGTCTGTCCACAACACTCCACACACCAGTCTGTCCACAACACTCCACACACCAGTCTGTCCACAACACTCCACACACCAGTCTGTCCACAACACTCCACACACCAGTCTGTCCACAACACTCCACACACCAGTCTGTCCACAACACTCCACACACCAGTCTGTCCACAACACTCCACACACCAGTCTGTCCACAACACTCCACACACCAGTCTGTCCACAACAATCATGCAAGGCACCATCGAGGGCGGGAGAAGAAGAGGAAGACAGCGGAAGAACTGGCCTGGGAACGTCAAAGAATGAACCGGACTCCATACACGTGAGCTGCTGCCGGCGGCTGATGACAGAGACAGATGGAGTGGGGAGGTTGCGTCTGCGGTCCTCAGGTTTCCCCAACGACTACTTCTGTAGTTATGGCCTGAGGTGAGGTGAGGCACTGTACTTTAGTGTATAGTATTTGCTCTGCATCACAGTGTACCGCACTGTGCTGCGCGGTATTTTCTGTATTGTATTGCATCATACTTTCTGTATTATACTTTCTGTATTGCACCGTGTTGTATTCTATTGAATTGTAGTGCACTTTTTTTTATTTTACTGAACTGCATTGTACTATACTGCGTTGTGTTGTGTTTCACTGTAACGCATAATACTCTTGTGCAACATAACATGATATTGCATTGTACTGTACCGCCACAGTATGTATGGCATTGCGTTCATGCCATTGTACTGTACCGCACAGTATGTATGGCATTGCGTTCATGCCATGTGTGTACATGCTAACCGCACAGTATGAATGGCATTGCGTTCATGCCATGTACTGTACCGCACAGTATGTATGGCATTGCGTTCATGCCATTGTACTGTACCGCACAGTATATGTATGGCATTGCGTTCATGCCATTGTACTGTACCGCACAGTATGTATGGCATTGCGTTCATGCCATTGTACTGTACCGCACAGTATGTATGGCATTGCGTTCATGCTTTGTACTGTACCGCACAGTATGTATGGCATTGCGTTCATGCCATTGTACTGTACCGCACAGTATGTATGGCATTGCGTTCATGCTATTGTACTGTACCGCACAGTATGTATGGCATTGCGTTCATGCTATTGTATTGTATTGCTATGTTCTGTGCCGTACTGTAGTGTATTGCACTGGGCTGTATCACATTGTGTTCGATTGGATTGGATAGCACTCCACATTGTGTACTGCATTGTACTATCATTCATTACTACATCTTTCTCTGTGTGAAATTCAGGCTATTTACTGTGTGGGAGCATGTCGCATCGATCTGATGCCACCCCTCTGATTTCAATACTTGTTTCTGTGTTTACGCTCTTGTGTGGCACCTTTGGTTAGATGTTACAACATGGAATTTCAATATGCCACCGTTTTTGTTCCCAGAGAAAACTCTCTTATGGCCTTAGTTTCTGTTGCCTCCATTGCTATGCATGGTGCCTCTTGTCGCGCTATTACATGGCAAGGACGATGACCCATGGGAAGAAGAAGAAGAAGAAGAAAGAAGAAGAAAAATAATCAGCCATTCACAATAGAATACAATCTGTTCCTTATGTTTGTCTCACTTGCAGAAGCCAGTGTATGTTGACAGGGGTTGGTTTGTTGTTGTCATTTGGTTTTTCAATGCATTTGTTGGTCTATACTTTCATTCTTCATTACGTCCAAAGGCTTTGTGATTCACCGTTTGTAAGATTTTTTGCATTTTTGCATGTCTTCATTCCACCAGTGCAGTAGCCGCATTCTGTCTTCGGGGAAGATGTCTACACTCGGCACCAGTATGCTTGTGTTGTATTTTTATCATCCATCTCCCTGGCGTATGATGGCCTAGTCTCCAAAAGGTGGAACAGAATTCGAAGTGTGTGCAAGATTTTGTATACATGCTGACATGCAAGGGGCCTCAGTCAAAAGTCTCATTTGAAGGACTAGGAGGGGCATGGAGTCTGCACAAAGGTCATCTCTAAAGCTGAAACCTTTTCTCTTCTTGTCTCCAGTGGAAATCAAACACTGGCCCTTGAAATAACAGATTCACATCTTACCCACTGGGCCAGTCAGGCTGGTTTTAGGCAGTGTAGTTACTGTGTTTTTATTGTCTTGCTTAAACATCTCTCATGCAGTCAGCCTCCCGTGTGTCTGGATGTTGACCTGTGAGAGACGCCTCTACATGTCTGATGTTCATTGCTCCGCTTGCAAACTTTCGGTTCGTACGTTTCTTTCGAATCGTGCCTCAAGGCCAGCGCTCCAGCTCATCCGATCTTTCCGCAACGGTTTAGCTGGGTTAGTTTTGTATGTGGCAGGCTCATTTTCTTTCGGTTTAATCGAGGTTTTCGAGCGTTAAACTTTCTTGCCGCTGGCAATGTCTCGAGACGGGGACAAAAGAAAACTCAGCCGTTTCTTGCTATTGATTGGTCGGAGCGGTTTCATTGTGGATATGTCAATAATGTCGACTGGCCGTTATATCCTGCGGCTCCGTTTGAAAGCGTTGGTGTCAGTGGGGATTTTATGGCGAGGAACAGCATAAGCATAAAA
>CM031624.1:42594473-42639473 GCA_018398815.1 Conus ventricosus | reverse complement strand
AAAGAAGACAGAAAGAATGATTTGTTGTACCTACGGCAATAAAACCAGGCATTCAGACACATCCTCTTTGTCACTCTCTCTCTCTCTCCATCTTCTATTCATTCATCCTTGTTCCGTTCCATCAGCCACAGTAATGAAATCCCACAGAAGAGCACAGAAGCCAGGCTCCAAGCCCGGATCGAACTGCACAGCCATCAGGCCAAAGATGGCCTCCTCTCCCGGCTTTCGCCCGGAGTAGGACTTAACGCCATTTCTATTGGTGGACGCGCGTCTTCAGCTATGCCCTCATCCAGTTAAACGTTGCGACCAATCCGACAAGGCGGTTTAAAGGCTAGTGGTAAACTGCTGACTAGCAGGACGGAACAGTGACTAATACTTCATTGTGATAGTATAACTAGTATGGAAGAAAGAACTAATAAGTATTGGACTGCGCTTTTTTGTGCTTGTTTTCCCCCTTTTAAAATGTTTCATTCTTTCTTTTTAGTAAAAGAAAGAACACAGTTCGGTGGTATAGCACGATAAAGTATCAAAATATTCGCCATGATGTTGCTTGTTGGTGCTGCAGAAACTAAGAGCTTCAAGTCAGAGGAAAGCTTGACACACACAGCGTACGTTGTAGAGCTTAAGGCCTGTGTCACACGACGCTGTTTTCACGTGATACACCCATTCCTTAGAGCCCACACAGTTCAGAGCGACGAGGTTTCGAAGCTGTTTTATCCAAGGCATGTCACACTATGAATATCCACGGCAACATGTCACACGTGCCAGCCGTAGCACTACATCCCCAGCTGTTTGACTGAAGCATTAAGTTATCTAAGATTGGCTTGTGTGTGTGTGTGTGTGGTGTGTGTGTGTGTGTGTGTGTGTGGTGTGGTGTGTGTGTGTGTGTGTGTGCGTGCGTGCGTGCGTGCGTGCGTGCGTGCGTGCGTGCGTGCGTGTGTTTCAATCTTGAATACTGTGGCCCGGTGGTTATGTGGCAATGGAACGAATCGATCCAAAACAAAGTTGTTATCACGTTAAAAGTTTGTGCGGTTCTCCTTTGTTATTTGATTGTAAAGCGAGCCAAATCCACGTGTCTATCAACAGCGCGTTCATTCGCTCATGATCAGCAATGCAAGAAATGCATTTCGCCAGCTGGAGCGCGCTGGGAAATCACTTCACACGCGGAATAGCCCAGAAGCTTATTTCTGACAAAAGCATGTGCGACAGGAAAGACAGAGCTGCACTCTTGTTTCATCACGAAACCTTGTTTCATGACACCTGCTTGGCACAGCCATCAATCATTTATGCTTCCTATCCCGGCTCTCTTCCCCTGCTTAGCTGAAAAATGGAAGTAAACGTGTTATATTTATCCCAGGGCGGAATTCTGGCGCTCATGCCACTTTGTCTACGGAAATCGTAGGCATCAGGGCATGGAGGTGTTAATACGAGGAGAATCACCCAGAGGACGAGTGCTGACTCTTGAGAGGCGTAAGAAATGCTTATGTAAACAAGCGTGCCTCGACGTTTCCCATGATTTATTATGCGATCAGTGAAGAGCTTAATACTTACATTCACATCCGTTCACACCTCTACCCTTCCTTGAAATGTCTGTCCAACCACTGACTCAGTCACACAGAGATGTCCACTACAGCATCTTCTTTGACAGATTGTTAGTTCGCACCCCCCTCCCCCCCCCCCCCCCCAATTTAATCGCCCTGTTGTTCCCTTTGGCATGTAGGACGTAAATCAGAAACAAAACTACGGAAAAAAAAGAAGTGAACCACATGCGTTTTCGTATAACAGACAAATACTGAAATCTTTTCTTTTCTTTCTTTCTGCGTACGCAGGCTGATACTCCTGCAGACACTGTCTGTATAGACAGGCAGTGGAGTTTTGTGTGTATGACCGTTTTTTATCCCGCCATTAAGGCAGCCATACTCCATCTTCGGGCAAGGTGCATGTTATGTGTAACGTGTCATCCATACCAACGGCCAAACTGGCCTTCTCTTACGAAAGTTGGTGATGGAATTTTACGTGTGTGCAAGATGTTGTGCGTGTGTTCACACACGGAACCTCGGTTTATATCGCATTCGAAGGACTGTGTGGGGAATGGAGTCAGAACCAATGTTAACTCCGAGGGAAAAATCCCCTGTACGAAATTCGAACCCGCAACCCCAGGATCACGAGTCCGGCGCTCTACCAACTGAGCTATTCCGGCCCCAATACTGAAATCCATCATTTTCACAATGGAAAAGTGCGCAGAATCAAACGACTTTACTGAATTATATCAGTTTAAAACTACCTTCTCTTTACAGCACACAAGCTGTAAGATAATAGATAGATTTAACAGAAAAGTATTTTCCAAGCATAAAACAGGAGTTCTGTCTGTATGTTCAGGCATCCCATAACAAAATGGAATTCGTCTCTGCTGTGCATTTTGTATTTCTCTTCAACAAAATCCAATTATTTCATTCCAACACCTGTCAGTATATTGATGGTATACTGAATTTTAATCAATAGTACGGTGTTATAATAGACACACACACACGGCACGTGCATGTGCCATCCCCCCCCCCCCCCCCGCCACACACACGCACGCACCTGCACACACACATACACACACACACACACACCCATCACACATCACACATCACACACACACACACCCATCACACATCACACACACACACACCCGTCACACATCACACACACTCACACCTCGGTCGAACTCAGGTCCAGTGGTTGTCTCGTTGGTCAGGTCCAGTGAATACTGGGTCTTCTTTCAGTCACGTGACATTGCTGACCACGGGTCAACGGCCTGTGACTCCCTGCCTGACGCTCCTAATCCCTTCCACACTGCTGATGAGTGTTGGGTAATGGAGAGGTGAGAGAGAGAGAGAGAGAGAGAGAGAGAGAGAGAGGAGAGAGAGAGAGAGAGAGAGAGAGAGAGAGAGAGAGAGAGAGAGAGAGAATACGAATACGAATATTTTTAATGAGGGTAAAATGGATAAGCTTACAGCTTTTTTACACCATGCCCTCAAGAACAAAAACAGTAACTAACAATATCCAAATGAACGTATAAATGGTACACGAAAAGGAAACAATGAGAGAGGAGAGAGAGAGAGAGAGAGAGAGAGAGAGAGAGAGAGAGAGAGGAGAGAGAGAGAGAAGACAGACAGACAGACAGACAGACAGACAGACAGACAGACAGACAGACAGACAGAGAGAGAGAGAGAGAGAGAGAGAGAGAGAGAGAGAGAGAGAGAGAGAGAGAGAGAGAGAGAGAGAGAGAGAGAGAGAGAGAGAGGAAGGAAAAAGAAATTGAAAATTTAACCAAAAGGAAGTCACATCGTTAGATATGAAGCTCAACCAGTCCATCCTATAAAAGGTAAGAGAAAGCCTCATATTGCTCACATGATTTAATAATGCACTCTAATATGAGCAATCATCTCGCTCTCTCTCTCTCTCTCTCTCTCTCTCTCTCTTCTCTCTCTCTCTCTCTCTCTCTCTCCTCTCTCTCTCTCTCTCTCTCTCCATCTCCTCGCATGACTCAGCGACCTTTAACTCGTTGTTACGACGCAGAAGAGGAAGTCCTGCACAAAAATCAACCAAACATCATGCAGTTTGTACACACATTCAAAAGTACATGGCTAAACAATTGATGCATTCTGGACATGTAAAACTAAGCCACGCTGAGAAAGAAAACAAATCCGCTTAATTCTTTGCCCCAAGATTAAAAACATAACAAAGTCAACAGAAAACAACCAACTGCTGTGGCGAAGTGGTTAACGTCGTAGGAGGTCGTGGGTTCAGTTCCCATGTAGGGCCATTCATTTGTAGGATTTTTCTACTACGTCCACGACCAGCTCCTACCCGGCGTTGAGTTTGCTAAGGGCTCAGTTGGGAAAACTGGGACCTCACAGTCGGTTTCATCCCCTTAAATTGATGCGTCTTTGAGAGTGTTACTCACGTTTCTTGACCAACACTTCAGGTGTGTGTATCTCTCAGGCCTGGTTCGAACGGGAGGGGAAGCGGAAATAAAATGAGCTCAGTCCAATCACAAAAACCCGTGAAACCAGAATCTGTCTTTACTTCTGTGTTGAAAAATGACAGTAGCATGCAGTTTCCATCTTGCCAACAATCACCGCAAGAGGGTGAATCTAGGCGATTGGGAGTGTGTCACACGTTAGGTTCCCCGCCTACGGTGGCATTATCACTGAGGATTGTAGTTCAGCTGATGAGGTATCTCCATAGGCCCTTAAGAATGGGTTGTTGAGCATTGATGAGGCCCGGTGCGGTCTATTTTGCTGAACATCATTCTGCTCTGCCACTGTTTGTGGTGGTGTGGGGGTTACAGTGTGTAGCCATGTATCCTGTGTACCGTTCTCTGATCACTACACACCTGAAATTGCTCTCCTGCCAGTGAGGAAGGGCACGAGTGCAAACTCATACCCAAGGGAGTAAGTCCAAACCAACATCCCCTTTTGTTCCAGAATCACCCCTCTGCTTTGAAATTCTCAAAGTGTCACGAAGAATGTGTCACCCCTCCGCTTTGAAATTCTCAAAGTGTCACGAAGAATGTGTCACCCCTCTGCTTTGAAATTCTCAAAGTGTCACGAAGAATGTGTCAGTCAAAGCAGACTGCGCCCACATTTGTGAGGAAAGTGATTCAGAACTCTCCCAAATCCCCCTTTTAAAACCGCTCTCCAGTGAATGATTTCGAATGTGCTTCAAAAACCTCCATGGAGTAAACATTGGCACGTACCCAAACTGACCTGCCCCATGTTACAGTCCAGTGGAAATGGGCGTGTGAATCACGCCATGGGGTGTTTCTGAAATAATCATGCCCCAGTCACTCACTGGCTTGTGGCTCTAGAACACTGAGATGTTTGAAGGAGGGGTTGATTTTAGAACAAAAGGGAGACTTCAGTCTGAACGTACTCCTAAAGGAGTGTGAAGGGTGGATGGGAGGAAGGTGAGGAGCGGGAGTGGGGGCAAGTCAGGCCACGTGCTTGTATGCACCTGCTGGAGAGTATCTTAGGGCGTAGAGTGGTTACGGAATGTTACACCGGTATGCACAACAGAGCAGCAATCATACGTGTTCTGTAAACACTTTTAATCAATCGTGGATTGTTCCAGGTGAAGGAGAAAAAGAAGGAAGAGAGAAAAAAGAATGAGGAGTAACCTATAGAAGAAGAAGAAGAAGAAGAAGAACAACAACAACAACAACAACAACAACAACAAGTAGAAAAGCATACCAGATATGATCTCCAGTGCAGCACGAGTCTCATAGTACAAGTGCGCCATTTGCAATTTATACACCTCTTTATTTTCTTAATCCCCTTTACACTTTTCCGAAAACCTTTGAAATTAGACTAACAATGCCAGATCCCAATCCGTAAAAAAGATACGTTATTCACAATCAGACCAATACTGCCAGGACTGCAGTCTTTTATAAATGGCGATATCCTGTCAACAATTAAACAGTGCCAAAGCTGTATTTCGTTCAGGAAGATTCCTTGTCAACAATCACATCAACAGTGCCAAGACTTCTGTCTATATATCCTTTCCGTAATCAGATTATCAGAGCCAGAGCTACAATCTGTTAAAGAAGACACTCTCTCCACAGTCAGACAGCAGTACTAGATTATCGTTTGTTGAAAAAAAGACACCATCCTGTTAGCTAACACACCAACAGTGCTAGATATATTGTCTGTTAAAAAATAACCTCTCCACAATCAGCTAAACAGTGCTAATATCCAGTCTGTTAAAGAAGACACCTTCTCATCAACCAGACCAACAGTGCTAGACGGCAAATGAAACAAACTGCGGCGTTACTGAAACACGACAAAAAAGCAGAAGAGCACACAAAACAAAGTGTGAAGTAACGACGATTTATTGCACGACACAAAACAGGACAAGAAATTTTCGGCAAAATGCCTTCCTCAGCGACAAACAAAAAAAAGTACAGACATAAACATGCACAATACTCCCCTTGTGAAGTCAAAGTGGTGAGTGAAGTAGACAGAGGGACAGTGGAAGAGAGGGTGAGTAGAGTTCAAGGAATAGGGCACGAGGAAAGAGGGTAGAGTAAAGTGAGGAGGAGGAAAAGGAGAAAGGGAGAGAGGGGGGTGGGGGGAAAAAGAGGGGAGAGACAGAGAGAGAGTGGAAGGAGAGGAAGAGTGGAGAATGAGAGAGAGAAGAGGAGGGGAAAGAGAGTGAGTGGAGGGGGAGGGTGTGATGGTATGTAGTGGTGTGTAGCAAATGAATGAAATGAACAAGAGAAAGCACAATAAATAAGATACAATATACTCGAAAAAGCATTTTAAATGACAAGGGGGTGGAGGGGGGAAAAGAGAGGGGAGAGACGGAGAGAGAATGGAAGTAGAGGAAGAGTGGAGAATGAGAGAGAGAAGAGGAGGTGAAGGAGAGTGAGTGGAGGGGGAGTGCTAGAGACACTGTATGTTAAAGGAGACACAATTTTCTCAATCAGACCAACAGTGCTAGAGATACCGTCTGTTAAACGAGACACTATCTCCTCAATCAGGCGAAAAGTGCCAGAGACACTGTATGTTAAAGGAGACACCATCTCCGCAATCATACCAAGAATGCCAGAGATACTGTCTGGACAAAGATAAATACCCTGTCCTCAATTGGAACAATCGTGTCAAAGTTCAGTCTGATGAAGACAATACCACCTGCTCTATCTGGCCAACAGTGCTAGTGCTACAGCACATCAAGTTTCAGTTTCACTTTCATGAAGGGGACGTCACTGCGTTTGGACTAGTCCCATATATGCTTCACCTTATCTGCTCAGTTTTGAGAGTGCACTGAGCACATTTCATAGCTGATGGATAAATGAATTAATGACAATGCTGAAAAAATCAAAGAAGAGGGTTTCATGGCTATAACTTAGCACATGTCTGACTTGCGTTATTAACCAACGCACTGGTCGGATCGTGGACACCTACCTTACATTGTCTGTGCCATAGTTGTCATGTTATGTGTTTGTGGTGAGTATACACGTGTGTGTGTGTGTGTGTGTGTGTGTGTGTGTGTGTGTGTGTGTGTGTGTGCATAAGAGTGGATGGGCACAGGCCCAACAGTGCCATAGACACTGTCTGTGAAAGGAGACACCATCTGCTGAATCAGACCAATGGCGCCAGGCTCCAGTCTGTGAAAGAAGACAGCACCTCTTCAAACAAAACGATAGTGCCATGTAACACTCTGTGAAAGAAGACACCACCTATTCAAACAAAACGATAGTGCCATATAACAGTCTGTGAAAGAAGACACCACCTCTTCAAACAAAACGATAGTGCCATGTAACACTCTGTGAAAGAAGACACCACCTCTTCAAACAAAACGATAGTGCCCTATAACAGTCTGTGAAAGAAGACACCACCTCTTCAAACAAAACGATAGTGCCATGTAACACTCCGTGAAAGAAGACACCACCTCTTCAAACAAAACGATAGTGCCATATAACAGTCTGTGAAAGAAGACACCACCTCTTCAAACAAAACGATAGTGCCCTATAACAGTCTGTGAAAGAAGACACCACCTCTTCAAACAAAACGATCGTGCCATGTAACACTCTGTGAAAGAAGACACCACCTCTTCAAACAAAACAACAGTGCCATATAACAGTCTGTGAAAGAAGACACCTTCTCCCCGTCAGAACAACAGTGCTAGAGATCATGTCTGTTAAAGAAGACAGCATCTGCTCAATCAGACCAATGACGTCAGAGCTACTGTTTGTTAAAGAAGACAGCATCTCCTCAATCAGACCAATGACGTCAGAGCTACTGTTTGTTCAAGAAGACACCATCTCCTCAATCAGACCAATGGCGTCAGTTCTACTGTTTGTTAAAGAAGAGACAATCTCATAAATTAGAACTACAGTGTCATATTTTAGTGTGTCGAAGAAGACACCATCTCCTCAATCAGAACAATGGCGTCAGAGCTTCTGTTTGTTAAAGAAGACACAATCTCCTCAATCAGAACAACAGTGCCATATTCCAGTGTGTCGAAGAAGACACCATCTCCTCAATCAGACCAATGGCGTCAGATCTACTGTTTGTTAAAGAAGATACCATCTCCTTAATCAGACCAATGACGTCAGATCTACTGTTTGTTAAAGAAGACACCATCTCCTGAATTGGAACAACAGTGCCAAACTCCAGTCTGAAAGAAGACGCTATCTCCTCAATCAGAAAGACACTCTTTCCACAATCAGACCAAAAGTGCCAGAGTCACAGTCGGTTGAAGGAGACGCCTTCTCCTCAGTAAAACCACCAGTGAGAAAACCATCTCCTCAAGGAGAACACCAGTGTCACACGTTGGTTTGTTGACGAGCAAACCATCTCCTAAATCAGAACACCAGTGTCAAACGCTAGTTGTTGACGAGGAAACCATCTCCTAAATCAGAACACCAGTGTCAAATGTTAGTTGTTGACGAGGAAACCATCTCCTAAATCAGAACACAAGTGTCAAACGTAAGTCTGTTGACGAGAAAACCATCTCCTCAATCAGAACAACAGCGTCAAACGCTAGTTTGTTGATGAGAAAACCATCTCCTCAATCAAAACACCAGCGTCAAACGCTAGTTTGTTGACGAGAAAACCATCTTCTAATTCAGAACACAAGTGCCAAGCTCCAGTCGGTTACAGAAGACTCCCACTCTCGCAAGCTAGTTTGAGAATACTGAGTGCCACGTTTCCATGTATTCTCAAAGAGAATTCTAACAGAAAATATCAAAGCCAGGCATGTTCAGCGATGATCTGTAGAATAATTATGCCCCTCGTTACTACTATCATAAAAAGACAGTGTATGTGGAATCAAAACCTCCGTCCCCAGCCTGCTCACGTCATTTGGAGAGAAGGGACAGAACCCCTTAACATATACATAAAGAGATTATTTCGGGCTCAATTCGAGGGGTAGGGTCATACATGGACACTGCTAAACTGCAGCATGATGTCTACATAAATAAGATTGAAAAGACGAAGAGCGGGCAATGGACGGATCATTGGAAATGAATGGCGGATGTGTAAGAAATCTATAAAAACGAGTCTGAGCAGTAACAGCTTAATGGAAACAGCCTAAGGCTTATATAGATCGTGCTCAGCGTGGGTCTGGGCAGACAGGATTCTCTCTGTGTATTCCGAAAACCGTCCACTGTCTCTACTATCATCTCACCCCACCATCTCCTTCCCTACTCGCCCCGCCTCTCCCGCCCTCTCCATCCATTCCCCTCGTCTCTGTCTGCTATGTCTCTTATCTCCCATTAGTTTGCATGCGACAGGTTGCTGATTATCCCGTGGCTTGCTGTTTATGTTTTCATGCCAGTATTATTCTATCAGTATGCCATATTAACATCACAGACAGACAGACAGACATGCATGCACACCCATATGTGTGCATGCGTGTGCGCTCACACACACACACACACACACACACACACACACACACACACACACACACACACACACACACACACACACACGCACGTGAGCACACGCATAATCACGCAAGCATGCACACAAACACACGCACACACACACACACACACACACACACACACACACACACACACACACACACACACACACACACACACACTCATCATTCTCTCTCTATCTCCCTCTCTCTCTTTCCTTGTCCTAAACCTTTTGTTTATTTACTACAAGGTAATTAAGATACAAACACAACCACGCTTAAAGAATAAAAAAGATGAACATCATATAAATCAGAAAGATACAAAATAAACGTAACACACAATCAGCAGTTTGCCCTGGCTATTTAGAAAATACTGAGAGTTACAGATTTCAGAGAACCAGCATATGAACTTGACCTGAATTTTAAAAAATCCAGTGTATACTTTTACAACAACAATAACAACAACATCCAAAAACCCTTTTGTTTCGTGATACACTGAAGTCAGTTATAAATTAGTCTCAATGTATGCTTGGAATGAGAAGCATTACAAAATGTTACTTTCTTTTCATCCAGTTTGCTGAGAATTATTCTATGAACTTGATTTCGATTCCTGCAAAATCCATAGCATATGTTTGCAACAAGAGCAACCAAGGCACAAAAACATTTTTGTTTGAAGACACACTGAAATCAGTTACAAATTTGTTTCAATGGCTGACAATGAAAAAACATTCCAAAATCTTACTTTTGTATTATTCAGAGCTATTTTCCATCTAGTGTGTACTGTTTGTTTGGCCCATGCTCAAAGTTGTCACTTTCGCTTTCTTTTTCACACACCAAACTGAATTTAGTCCAAGGAATGATGATGTTCAACGTGCACTATACCTGTTTACCGCAGAAAGCAGACAAGAGGTATTTTGTGTTATTCACAATGCACTAATGTTTGTGACCAATTATATATGTAAACACTCATCACCAATAGCAACGCATATTCTATTGGCATGTTATCTCTGCCTCTTCTGTATCAGCGAGCGCTTGTCCGAGACAAAAGCTTTTCTATCAATTATTTTCGTTGTGTTTAATACACACAGACACAAACACACACACACACACACACACACACACACACACACACACACACACACACACACACACACACCCCTCCCTACCCCCACCCTCTCCCCGTTCCAACGCCACCGCATCTGTCACAGTTACGGCATCTGTCAAAGGAAGGAGGACATTAACTGGTATAGTATCTATTCCAGCACATCATCTGTCAAAGCATCTGTCAACGAATGAATAAGATAATAAGTCACAGTAACTGCCCTAGCGTGACATCCGCTATAGCGGGCGGTAATGTGTTGGACCATCAACGGTGCAGAATCTTTCAGATTACGTCTCAATTTTTCGTGTTTGTCACTAGTGGAATGCAGCCACCAAAGTTTGTAATGTATCACACTGTATTTTCTTGCATACCACTGTTTTGCACTGTAGTTCATTGCATTGGTCTGAAGTGTATGGCATTGCAGTGTGCTATATTGCATGATATTGTACCTTGCTGTATGGCATTGCACTGTACGTATGCATGACATGTACCGTGCTGTATGCATTGCACTGTACTGTATTGCATGACATTGTACCATGCTGTATGGCATTGCACTGTACTGTATTGCATGATATTGTACCGTGCTGTATGGCATTGCACTGTACTGTATTGCATGATATTGTTACCGCTGGTAGTCATTGCATGTAAAGATTCATGATATTGTACCGGCGTTGGCATTGCATGTACTGTATTGCATGATATTGTACCTGCTGTATGGCATTGCACTGTACTGTATTGCATGATATTGTACCGTGCTGTATGGCATTGCACTGTACTGTATTGCATGACATTGTACCGTGCTGTATGGCATTGCACTGTACTGTATTGCATGATATTGTACCATGCTGTATGGCATTGACTGTACTGTATTTGCATGAATTGTACCATGCTGTATGGCATTGCACTGTACTGTATTGCATGATATTGTACCGTGCTGTATGGCATTGCACTGTACTGTATTTGCATGACATTGTACCTGCTGTATGGCATTGCACTGTACTGTATTGCATGATATTGTACCGGCTGTATGGCATTGCATGTACTGTATGCATGATATTGTACCATGCTGTGTGGCATTGCACTGTACTGTATTGCATGAATTGTACCATGCTGTATGGCATTGCACTGTACTGTATTGCATGACATTGTACCGTGCTGTATGGCATTGCACTGTACTGTATTGACATGAATTGTACCGTGCTGTATGGCATTGCACTGTACTGTATTTCATGACATTGTACCGTGCTGTATGGCATTGCACTGTACTGTATTGCATAATGGTACCGTGCTGTATGGCATTGCATGTACTGTATGCATGATATTGTACCATGCTGTATGGCATTGCACTGTACTGTATTGCATGATATTGTACCATGCTGTATGGCATTGAAATGTACTGTATTGCATGAATTGTACCGTGCTGTATGGCATTGCACTGTACTGTATTGCATGACATTGTACCGTGCTGTATGGCATTGCACTGTACTGTATTGCATGATATTGTACCGTGCTGTATGGCATTGCACTGTACTGTATTGCATGACATTGTACCGTGCTGTATGGCATTGCACTGTACTGTATTGCATGAATTGTACCGTGCTGTATGGCATTGCACTGTACTGTATTGCATGACATTGTACCATGCTGTATGGCATTGAAATGTACTGTATTGCATGATATTGTACCATGCTGTATGGCATTGCACTGTACTGTATTGCATGACATTGTACCGTGCTGTATGGCATTGTAATGTACTGTATTGCATGATATTGTACCGTGCTGTATGGCATTGCACTGTACTGTATTGCATGACATTGTACCGTGCTGTATGGCATTGCACTGTACTGTATTGCATGACATTGTACCGTGCTGTATGGCATTGCACTGTACTGTATTGCATGACATTGTACCGTGCTGTATGGCATTGCACTGTACTGTATTGCATGACATTGTACCGTGCTGTATGGCATTGCACTGTACTGTATTGCATGACATTGTACCGTGCTGTATGGCATTGCACTGTACTGTATTGCATGATATTGTACCGTGTTCCATTGTACCGTGCCTCATTTTACTTTTTATGTTGGGGTGCGTTCACTTTTTAATGTACTATTTTGTAACATTCGATTGAAATGCATTGCACTGTATTGTAATGAATTGTCTGATATTGTACATATGCTGTACTGTGTTATCGATGTCTGTCTAGATTGCACATATCTTTGCAGTTTACGCTGTATGCTGTATCTTGCACTGTATGTATTGTAATTGTACGTGTTTACCATATTGTATTTCATCACGTGCTCATTTTACTTTTTAGTTGGGTGGTTACTTTTTGATATTGTAGTTATTTTGTACCGTGATTGTATATGCATTGCACTGTATATGTAATGATTGTACTGTATGTACTGTATCATATGTTATGTCTTTATGTGTTGTACCTATATATTGCATCATAATATTCATTTGTGCGTTTCGTGTACGATTGTATTGTCATCACTGCAATGTTATGTAATTGTAGTGTGTTGTACCTATTGTATTGCCATCACTGTAATGTTATTCAATTGTAGTGTGTTGTACCGTATTGTATTGCCATCATGTAATGTTATTAATTGTAGCGTGTTGTACCGTATTGTATTGCCATCACTGTAATTATTAATTGTAGCGTGTTGTACCGTATTGTATTGTCATCACTGTAATGTTATTCAATTGTAGTGTGTTGTACCGTATTGTATTGTCATCACTGTAATTTATGTAATTGTAGCGTGTTGTACCGTATTGTATTGTCATCACTGTAATGTTATTCAATTGTAGTGTGTTGTCGTATTGTATTGCCATCACTGTAATGTTATGTAATTGTAGCGTGTTGCACCGTATTGTATTGTCATCACTGTAATGTTATTCAATTGTAGTGTGTTGTACCGTATTGTATTGCCATCACTGTAATGTTATGTAATTGTAGCGTGTTGTACCGTATTGTATTGTCATCACTGTAATGTTATTCAATTGTAGTGTTTGTACCGTATTGTATTGTCATCACTGTAATGTTATTTAATTGTAGTGTGTTGTACCGTATTGTATTGTCATCACTGTAATGTTATGTAATTGTAGTGTGTTGCACCGTATTGTACTGCATCACACTGGATAGGATTGAACTGCACTCAACTGTATTGGTTTATACTGTAGTGTACAACTTAATTAACTACATTATCTTTCTCTTTGCGAAATTCTGGCTGTTCAGTTTGTGGTGGAACGGTGTGGCGGTACCCATCTTACTTCAGCCTTTGTTTCTGTTTCACTCCTGCGTGACAATTTCTTTCAGATTTGATAAAAAAGGGGTTTTATTATGCCACTGTCTTTTTTGTCAGACATACCCCTTCGTCACCTAGGTTCTGTTCCCTGCATCGCTACACACGAAGCCTCGTGTCATGCTACTGGGATGGCATGGAGAATGAAACAGAGGAAATAGAAAAAAAAAAGAATCGGCCATTTACAATATTATCAGTTTATTCTGTTTCTCTTTCCTGCAGAAGCCCCACTATGTCAAAACAGGCTGGTTTGATACTATTGTTTGTTTATATCATTTGTTAGGTAGTCTTATTGTTTCTATTATTATTATTATTATTATTATTATCATTATTGTTATTAAGAATCCTTACATAGCGCCTATCCCCTGGCTAGAGACCAAGCTGTAAGCGCTTTACAATCCACACTCGTTTACACAATGGGCTAGTGGCTAATCACAGCACTTCATTCAGCTTTCCTGCCGTGTCATCAGTTCAAAAGAAACTCACACATTCAAGGCACGCTTCGATCTCCCTATATCCCAGCATGTCTATGTGTAACGTGTATGCCAGGCCACGCAAGTCTTTTTGTCATGTGTTTTTTTAACTTTCGTTTTTCATGCTGCGAAACTTTCTTGTCCTGGCTAACGTCATGAGACAAACGAAAAGATAAGCAAGCCTTTTCTGCTATGATCAATCGAAGCATTTTCTTTGTAGGTATGTCAATACATGACAGATTGGCTGTTAATCATCCTCAGCCTGTTCGAAAGCACGAGGTGCCATGTTGTGGATTTATGGACGAACGGTGGCCTTCCGTCAGCATCATAAAGACAGAATGTGCCACCATAAAAGAAGAAGACTTCTCTCGGACGACGGCAGCGAACCCACCCAACAGCGAACTGTCCTTATGCTGCACTAGGTACGAAATTTGGCAGGCCAGCTTACATTTTATCAACTCCTGCAACTTCCAGATTTAAAATACCACTTCAAGGAGCCTTCCGATCTCCATTTTACCCACAGATCTAATGCAATTCTTTTGCAGGCGAATTTGTCACGTAAAAGTTCCGAAAAATGTTCTGTGCTGGCAAGTGAAAAAAAAATGGGAAAATCCCGTAGCTCTTGTTGTGATCATCAAGAATTCTTATCAGGATGTTACCTATTCTTATGATCAAGTTCCGTATGAAACACGGGTAGTTTTTGGTGATCTTGTAAAAGGCAGACAAACAAACTGCTTGTAGATAAAGAACAACACCTTACAAGTGAAGGACGTTGAAACAACCCACCATTAATCAGGTCGACTTTGCTCACAGGTCGTAAGATGCCAACAAACCATTTACCAAGTCTGGAATAGATTAATAACATAAGTCCTTTACAGTCGTTATATTAAAACACAACCTTTATCAAGGTCGTAGAAAAAGTCGAAATAATGTTCTGTCTGGCAATGTAAAAAAAAGTGGGAAAAAATCCCTGTAGCCTCTCTTTGGTTTGGATCTGCTCCAGAATCTTATCAGCCATGTTCCATTCTTCAGTCAAGTTCCGTTAAAACCGATCGGTAGTTTTTGCGTGATCTTGCTAAAAGGCAGACAAACA
This sequence comes from Conus ventricosus, assembly GCA_018398815.1. Taxonomy (NCBI): domain Eukaryota; kingdom Metazoa; phylum Mollusca; class Gastropoda; order Neogastropoda; family Conidae; genus Conus; species Conus ventricosus. Next base: position 42,624,080 of record CM031624.1, on the reverse strand, counting down.
AACCAGCTTATGATGTAAAACAACACCTTTATCCAAGGTCGGATTATGATGTAAAACAACACCTTTATCCAAGGTCGGATTATGATGTAAAACAACACCTTTATCCAAGGTCGGATTATGATGTAAAACAACACCTTTATCCAAGGTCGGATTATGATGTAAAACAACACCTTTATCCAAGGTCGGATTATGATGTAAAACAACACCTTTATCCAAGGTCGGATAAACTCGCTCTTTTTCATTCATGGCTGTGCTATTGTCCATTCAGTTCTGATCGTAGTGTGCCAAACACTGTGTGTATTGTGTTGTGTTCCATTTATTGTGTTGCTTAGCATGTCATTATGAGGCATTCTATTACTCTGTGTTGAAACGCAATATAATCTGTGAATTCTATTGTAAGATTTATTTTCTGATCTTGTCTTAACTGCAATGGCTGTATCGTACTGTTCTAACTCGTATGTACTGACATACTATGAAAAGTATTATATTGTACATATCCACACTGTACTGTACTGAAAAGGCTTCGACGTTTCTCTGGCATGCACGAATATTCTTCCTTCTTCGATAGAGTCTTATCTGTCAAAGCTAACTGAATTTCCTATAAATACGTTTGTTCTAAAGTATCTGTCATATCCGATGATACACCACAGGGATCTGTCCTTGGGTATGTTCCTTTTGTCTGATGTGCTTCTCTGTCAAGTGTCTTGTGTGTTGTCATGTAAGGAATCGATTCTGACGATGAGACACTCCTGATATAAATCCCTATGTTTGGATACACTATAAAAGCAAACACTGAAACTGACATAAGTTGCTATCATAATCAGCTGCACAAAAACTACCTAATCACATCCAATTATCTTAACCCATCAAGAATAAGATCTTTCAATTCAAATCCAGTGATGAATCCCCGACGTGAAGACATGAATAACTCATTGCAAACTGCGGGTAAACAAATGCAGCTGATAGAGATCAAGACTGAAGTAATGCTTCATAGCAGTGACCAGAATGTTTTCCAATAAATAACACTGTTCTCAGATTGCAACCCTTGCTCTGGGAAATTGTCCATCACTGGAAGAGACTGTCTTCCTTTTTTGTTTTGTTTTGTTCAAATGCATGGTCCAGCCATGTTGAAATTCTGCTGAAGAAGTCAAGGGTGACTGTGGACACTATACTTGCATTGTTGTGCCAGGCAAGGTACACTTGCTATATCACAGCACCGTCTGTTGATTCTTGCAAATCCCTTCTTCTACATTGAATGCTGGCTAAAGTCACCACGACCCTTCGTACATAAACAAAACACAAAAATTTGGTATTGAAGGAAAGTAACATTGTAAGCCCACAATACGCGATTTTTTCCGAGGAGAACAGTATTCATTCTTTAAAAAAAAACAGTGATGACATGGATATCAGCTAACCTTACTCTTCTCTTTGGAAAGGCACTATCATCTCTCAAGACACAGGGATAATACATGACTTCTTTGGTGATTAGGTGCCATCAATGCACGCTCTTTGTTTAACTTGTTATTTTTTTTTAATATTATAATTTTTTTCTCTGTTTATATCATTTTTTGGGTTTGGTATGGATGTATGTTGATTGCAAGCTATCAATGGGTGCATGTTGATTGCAACTATCAATGGGTGCATGTTGATGCAAGCTATCAATGGGTGAAATTGATTGCAAGCTATCAATGGGTGCATGTTGATTGCAAGCTATCAATGGGTGCATTTTGATTGCAAGCTATAAATGGGTGCATGTCGATTGCAAGCTATCAAGGGGTGCATGTCGATTGCAAGCTATCAATGGGTGCATGTCGATTGAAAACTATCAAGGGGTCCCTGTCGATTGCAAGCTATCAAGGGGTGCATGTCGATTGCAAGCTATCAATGGTGAAATGTCGATTGAAAGCTATCAATGGGTGCATGTGATTGCAAGCTATCAATGGGTGCATGTTGATTGCAACTATCAAGGGGTGCATGTTGATTGCAAGCTATCAATGGGTGCATGTTGATTGCAAGCTATCAAGGGGTGCATGTTGTTTGCAAGCTATCAATGGGTGCATGTTGATTGCAAGCTTTCAATGGGTGAATGTTGATTCAAGCTATCAGGGGTGCATGTTGATTGCAAGCTATCAATGGGTGCATGTTGATTGCAAGCTATCAAGGGTGCATGTTGATTGCAAGCTATCAATGGTGCATGTTGATTGCAAGCTATCAATGGGTGCATGTTGATTGCACGCTATCAAGGGGTGCATGTTGATTGCAAGTTATCAATGGGGGGCATGTTGATGCAAGCTATCAATGGGCATGTTGATTGCAAGCTATCAAGGGGTGCATGTTGATTGCAAGCTATCAATGGTGCATGTATTGCAAGCTATCAATGGGTGCATGTTATTGCAAGCTATAATGGCTGCATGTTGATTGCAAGCTATCAATGGGTGCATGTTGATTGCAAGCTATCAATGGGTGCATGTTGATTGCAAGCTATCAATGGGGCATGTTGTTTTGAAAGTTATCAATGGGTGCATTTGATTGCAAGCTATAATTATTTGTTGAAAAATCAAGAGTTTTTTTTCTGGTGACTTTCGTCTATTTTCCCTTTTTCCCCCCATAAATCTTGTGAGCAACGTCATTAGGGGGGGGGGGGGGGAATATTCATGCATACAAGCCAGACAACTACAAATCCTGTAAAATCAACAGCTTATAGCAGGTCTTGATCAAACTCTTAACACTCCTAATCTACGCAAGTCCCCTTGACTTAGTCTGGGCAGCAGAAGAATGTTTCAAAAGAACAAAAACGGTTCCCTAAAACGATCCGCCAGTTCGTTTTTGTTTTGGGCCCGTGCTGCAAATACCCGCGACTGATGCATAGCCGTTGCATTATTCTGAACGGCGGTGTCAGTATCCACAGCATCAAAAGCATGCAGGTAATTAAGCTTGAGCTTCAATGAGCCGTAATGGAGAGGAAGGCTGGACCAACTACGGTCCATGACGACGGGATCGACTGCCGTGGGCAGACCGACTGTTGGTTGTATGTGATTTCCTGTTTGCAGGCAGGTGAATCAGGCCTGCGTTTGGACCGCCAGCATCGCTGCTTGGTCGTCAGTGGGAGCGGGTAAGGGGGCTATTATACCTGGGGTTTGTCTGAAAACACAAAGGGGTATTTTTCAGTGACTAATTACTGTGTGCCGGGATGGAGAATCAGAAAGAGAAGAGAGAGGGGAGAGAGAGAGAGAAGAGAAGAGAGAGAGAGAGGAGAGAGAGAGAGAGAAAGGAATAGAGAGAGGAGAGGAGCAAAGGGCACAAAGAAAAGAAGGGGAAAGAGGGGATATGGAGACAAAGAGACAAAAGGGGGACAGACAGAGAGATAAACAAGAAGAGAGAGAGAGAGAGAGAGAGAGAGAGAGAGCGAGAGAGAGAGCGAGAGGGGAGAGAGAGGGGAGAGAGGAAAAGAGAGAGAGAGAGAAGAAGAGAGAATCCATCAACCTTTTGTATGCATACATAACAACACATAGTCCACTGACTGATTATGACATGCTGCATAAGCCCCACACACACACACACACACCCACACACACACACACACACACACACACACACACACACAGAAAGAAGAGAGATACAAAGAGAGAGAAAAGACAGACAGACAGACAGACAGACAGGAGGATATGGGGACAAAGGTGGGCAGACAGAGAGATAAACAAGAGAGAGAGAAGAGAACAAGAGAAGAGAGAGAGAGAGAGAGAGAGAAGAGAAAGAGAGAGAGAGAGAGAGAGAGAGAGAGAAGAGAGAGAGAAGAAGAATTATACTGATACACATCAATGTTTTTTGCATGGAGGCTAAAATTGTTGTTTGAATAATTGCTAATTCACGGGAAAAACTGAACTGAATAGCAGGCGAACACAAGCGTGCATGACCAGTCTTCCCTCTTCAGAGACTTGATGAAGTTTTAAGGAAGTGAAGTTAATCAGGAACTTTTTAATCGCGGGTAGACTAAGGACATCATAAACTTTGCGTCAGAAATGGAAACTTGCGTCAGAAATGGAAACTTCTTCCATAACCAGTCACCCTAGAGAGTTAGCGCTCAGCACATTCATGGTCCCATAAACACTCACCACGTGGAAGAAATAGGCTGTTATTGATTTGTTTTAGTATAGTCTGTGCGGGTGTTTCTGAATGTTAGCTCCTTTCCAGCAGGCTTTGCATGCGGTAGAAATGATTATGGAGCCACTGACACAGAGCTAATAAATCACACAGAAGAAGACGGCTCACAAGGGTGTCTTTCCACACATTTTGTTTGATTTTGCTCTGTAGCCCACCCAAGGAAAGGACTGGAGTTTGCACAGAGTCACAAAGGCCATGTCTGGCTGTGTCAAGTGGGATTCGAACTGTCGCCCTTGAAACAGGAACCGTACCCGCTGGACCAGTTGTGTTGTTTTTTGTGAATAAGGTAATTGAGCTTTTCAGTGTCTTGCTTGAAGTCCTCTCATGCAGACATTCTCCCTTGTGGCAAGACGTTGACATACAAGGGAAGCGCTTTTATGTCTGTTGTTCACAACATCGTAGCTGTCAATTTTTCCACTGATGTGTTTTGTTCGAAACATGCTTTAAGGCCAGCTCTCGCCCAATCTTCCCGCAGTGGCGAGCTTGCTTAGGTTAGCGAGCAGCAAGTTCGTTTTCTTGCAAAGTTTTCAAGCGTTAAACGTTTCTTTCCACTGGGAATGCCTAGAGACAGCAACAAAAGAAAACTTAGCCGTTTCTTGCTATTGATTGGTCGAAGTATTTTCTTTGTGGATGTGTCAATAATGTCGATTGGGTGTTATATCCTGTGGCTCCATATGAAAGCATGAGTGGCAGTTGGGCATTTCATGGAGAGGAAGAGTTGTCTCCCATAAGTGTAAAGGAGGCTGAGTGGTTGTTTTTTTTAAAGTAGAGGGGCATTCCGGTGACTGCATTCAGGAAACTGTCCTTTGCTTACTGGAACTAGCTTGTAAATCAGATCTGCAAATTTTACATTCATGTAAATCACGATCAGTACATCGTGTACGTCTTGTCTTCTCTTTCATCAACAATTCAGCAGTATCTATTTTTGATAAATTTATGAACGCATCGAAAATACCAAGTCTGGCAAAGTGAAAAAACGAAAGGAAGAAACAAAAAAAAACAAAAAAAAAACTCAATAACAACAAAATGCACCCTCTCTCTCTCTCTCTCTCTCTCTCTCTCTCTCTCTCTCTCTCTCTCTCTCTCTCTCTCTCTCTCTCGACACACACACACCACCACACACACAACACACTTACACACACACACACACACACACACACACACACACACACACACACACACACACACAACCTGAAGAAACTTTGATTTTGATCTTCTACAAATATTAAGAACCACATTTCATTCTTCATCTAATATCCATTAACATTGAGTAGTATTTACATGATTTTGCCAAAAGACAGACAAAGAAACTAGCAGATGGGGTGAAATAATAACTTTATCAGAGGTGGGGAAAAAACCCCTCTGTGTTTCATTAATGGCTTAACCATCGTTTTGATGGCTTAACTATCGTTTTTTCTCCATTCCCTTCTGTCTCATGTTGAACAACTTCAAACACGGGATTGTGTGCGTATTGTAGTGTGTTCTATTATGTTGTGTCGCGTAGCATGCCTTTGTGCTGCATTATATTGCCCTGCACTGAAATGCAATATAATCCTCAAAGTGAATTGTACAGGAAGGTGTACTCCCTAATCTTGCATTGCACTGCAGTGCCTGCATTGCACGTTTCTGACCCGTATGTTCTGACTGATCATGATTAATATATTGTACTGCTTTACACCGCACTGCACTAAAAAAAAGGCTGTGAAAATGCACGCATGATTTTGTTCCTTCCTGGTTTGAGTCTTTGACAGCAAGAGTATTTGACAGCAAACTCAATCTGTGTTACAGACGTCTGTTGAGAAGTATCTGTCATATCCAATGGGGTACCACAGGGATCTGTCCCTGGATTTGTTTTTTTGTCCCGTATGCTCCATCGGGTGAGTGGCATGTAGTCATATAAGGAATCGATATTGACAATAAGACACTCCTGATATGACTCTCTACGTCGATTGGGCTATAAACAACACATATTTGAATTGGCATATCTCGCCATAATGAACAGAGCACGAAAATGCAGCTAAGGACTCCACCCATCTTAAACCACTGCTGGAGAATGACATCTCGTACTTCAGATTCAGGGATGGATTACCGACTTGGAGACTTGGATAACTCATAGCAAACTGCAGGTAAATGACGAAATGAACGCAGCTAAACTAAGTCAAGACTTAAGTACTGCTTCACAATATTGTCCGGTATGTTTTTTTTGATAAACAGGCTGTTAGAGTTATACCTGTGCTCCTGCAATTCTTTCCACTGCTGGAAGAAACAGTCTTCCTTTTTTTCTCATTCGTCAATACACGGATCCTGTTGTGGTTGACACCCTTCTATACAAGTCAATGCTCACCGTAGACTCTGCATTGACATTGTGGTGCCAGGCGCACCAAACTGTCGATTTCTGCAAATCCCTCTTCTACATGGAACACGAGTGTCTGCACAGCAAAAGTCATGATGACCTTACACAAACTATTGGAATTTTGGTATCGGAGGATAGTAACACCATAAACCCACAACACTCGTTTTCCACGTGGAAAAAAAAGTATTACTCCTTCAAGGAACAGTGATAACAGGGACATTAATTAACATTACTGTTTTGTCCAGGAAGGCAATTATTATATACCGAGACAACAAGGATAGTATGGATGATTAGGCGACATCATTGTATGCAGTTTTGTTTTCGTTTATTTGCTGTTCTTGTTTCTTTTAAGATTATAAGTTTCTTTTGACAGAACTGCCATAATGGGCGTATGTAACCAGTATACTATCATGTCATTGGAACAGTCAAGGGTTGATTTCTAGTAATCTTCACTTCTCTCTCTCTCTCTCTCTCTCTCTGGAGTGAAGAGAGGTATTGCACAGGCGGGTCGTGTTTTTGCATCCTCCGTAGTTTTTCGTGAAAAGGTGGTGATTGCAGCAGTGTACCAGTAAAGTACTTTGCAGGTGGCTGATTCGAAGACCATGCAATTAGGTCCTTTGGTCTCTAGGGCCATTTGTGGCTGTTTCGAGCCAATATTTCAGGCGTTTATGCTGAAGCGGGCCAGGGCGAAAGCAGCTATGCGCATCGCCATGTTGACACCGCGTTGTCGAGCGGACGGTGTCACCCTGGGCTTGCTCCTCACCCTGATGTTTTGGGGCGGGCTGTTGCTGAGATGTGGTGACGTGGAGCAGAACCCCGGACCTCTGAGATCAGACAGTAAGCAGTCCAGGACCTCCAGCAGCAGTGGACGCAGGACCAGCGCGGGGAAGACTGGTGGTGCAGCAGGCAGCGGGCAGTCGGCCTCCTTCCCTGTTCCTTCTCAGGATCCCCCTACTCTGGTGGACGTGATGGCCAGACTGGACTCCATGGACAGCAACATGAACAGTAAGTTGGACAATGTGGAGCACAGTGTTAACGAACTCAGGGACCAGTTTGCGGACCTCCAGGGAGAGTTGGGGGGACTGAGGGAGGAGTTGGATTATCTCCACCAAAAGAACCAGGAGCTGATGAAGACTAATGCTGATCTTCTGATAAAATTGATGCGCTTGAGAAAATGACTGGCGATTTAGAAGGGAGATCGAAACGCAACAATTTAATCCTCCATGGTTTAAAAAGACGTGCGGGCGAAACGACGGAAGACTGTGAGAACGCTGTTAAAGAGTTGATTACTGACCAGTTAGAAATAGCAAAAGATATTGAATTTGACCGTGTCCATCGCCTGAATGGTAAACCCGACTCCCCTGTAATAGTCCGATGTTGCTTTTATAAGGATAAAGTTCGAATTCTGAAGGAAAAAAGAAAACTTACAGGGAGTGATGTATTTATTGGAGAGGACTTTCCGTCGTGTGTTCGTGACATAAGACGAAAGTTGGCACCACATTTGAAAGCTGCCAGAAGTAAAGGACAGAGGTGTGTCATGGTCTATGACCATCTCATTATTGATGGGCAGAAGTTTTATCTGGATGGCAATGATAAACTGCAAATTCAAATAATGTTCTGGCCCACCCATTTCTTCCCGTAAAAACCCTGCACACGATCCTGGTACAAATGGGAGGGGGTATAAAAGTTAAACTGTCACCGGAGCAATGTTTATTTGTCGATGTCGCACGTGAGAACTCGTCCGGTCAGAGTGACAGCCTTGAGTTGCCAGAGGTGTGTGAGCACGTGCAGTTCGGATCGACGTCATACAGTCAAGGGGGGAGCGCATCTGTGTCTGATGAATACGAGTTTTATGACACTTACCAGAAATGTCAGTAGCACAGTTCTCCCTTTCAAGCGTCGCCTGTAACTGTAAATAAACGCCCCTTCTCCTTTCTGTTATGGAACGTTAACGGATTATCATCTAAAATCAAAGATCGGGACTTTGTAACATATGTTTTGTAAATTTGATTTCGTGTGCTTGGTGGAAACGTTTTGGAGAGTTTTGATAACGATTTATTTTCTGATTACACAGCCTTCTTTAAGCCTGCCTTTAAACTGTCCAAACAGGGGAGACGATCAGGAGGGTTTGTTTGTATTGTTTGTTAAAGAGTACATTTGCCCCATTTATACAAATAATTATGTGAAATTTGTAACGCTTGTGTGTTTTTGATTGATAAAGCAACTGTTTGGCACTACAAAAGATATAATCTATTTTTGTACCTATGTTCCTCCAGAAGGATCACCTTTTTATTCTTACTTTGATCTTGAAAATGGAATACTTTTGTTGGAAGAAAGTTTACAGGATTGTCTAATGGAACGGGATGCGCATATATCTTATGTGGTGACTTAAACAGTAGGATAGCTAAATTTTCTCAGATTCATTTTTCAGACCCTGCCATAGATATGCAATATAAAAGTCACTCACTTGATTATGGTCGATGTTCAGAAGACTGTCATATAAATAGTTGAAAGCATATTAAACTGTGCACTGCATTTGAGTTTGAATATTTTAAATGGAGTGTGTAATGGTGACCTTGAAGGTCGCTGCACATACATCTCTGAAACAGGTAGTAGTGTGACTGATTATTTTATTTTGTCGAATGATCTGTTCTCTGTCGTGTGCGATTCCTGTGAACTTTGTGTTGCTGAACGTATTGACTCTGACCACATGCCTGTTGTATTTTCTGTTGTTTTTCCTAACGTAAATATGGTTGAAGATAACACTGTTAACAATCAGGTCATTGAAAGTTTGTGTGGAACAGTGATAATAGCCAATTTATTTCAAGATAATTTGTTGTCAGAAACTGCTAGTATAAGATTTGATATAGCTATGACTTTGATTGATGTTGACATAAACAGAGCGCTGGATGAGTTTATGAATGTATGAGAGGATGTGCGGAATGTATGAAAAAACATATTTATGTTAATAAAACTGATAAAAAGGATGACTGGTTCGACCAGGAATGTGAAGCAAGTAAAAGAAATGTTCGAAAATTGCTAGTTATTGTAACAGACGTCCAACAGACACTACAGCCTGCTCTGAATATACAATAGCAAGACGTGAATAAAAAAACTTGTTGAAAAGAAAGAAAGCTCTTTAATAAGGTGCTTTGGACAGACTTGAGAGTTCCATACGTAATCCAAAGGTGTTCTGGATTAATGTACATAAACTGTCCTTTAAAAGAAAACAACCCAAGAATAGGCATTGAATGTTGAGACCTGAGTTTAATCATTTTAAATCTTATTAGAAAAGAAACATGGATTGTAATACGAACGATTTAAACTTAGGTGACATGATGATGATGATGTTTCATGAATCGTCAATTTCGGTGAAGAAGTGTTATACGCTCTTCAGAAAGTTTGAAAAGTCGCAAAGCAGTGGACACTGATGGTCATATTAGTGAATCTAACAAGAATTCTTGTGATCACGTGCTCAGTTACTCTTAAAATTATATAAACACTGTTTGATAAGGTATCTTTCCTCGAGATTGAGTGAATCTATAGTTCTTACCATGTTAATGAAAGTATGTGAATAATCCCAACAATTATTAGACTGGTATTATCCTTATTGATATTAGTTAGAAATTATATAGTACAATTATTATGTAGATTGCAGTATGGGTATATGAACATAATATCACAGGTGACATCAAGTGGTTTTAAAAGGGATAATTCCAACTAGTGATCACTGTTTACTTATGTTAGCCTGATTCAAAAACAAATGTAATGCAGCCATTTATAGATTTTGAGAAGGCATTTGATTTATAAATAGAAATTTGCTTTGGCCAAATCTTGATACAAATATGGTGTAAGAGTAAATTGTACAAGTGTATTAGGATGCATGAATAATAACGTTAAATGTAGGGTTAGGTGTGGCTCTCAACTGACTGACACTTTTAACTGTATGCTGGTGTGAAGCAGGGTGATGTGTGCAGCACCATATTATTTCTCATTATTTATAAATGAACTGGCCCTAGAAGTATGAAATAATGGTAGGCAGGGTGCCATGTGTTGTCTTATGATGCATTGAGTAGTTTATTTTTTACTGGAGATGATATTGTTCTATCTGTCTGAAACATCATTGGCCTTCAGACCCAGCTTCATACTTAAAAATCGCACTGGCACTCAGATTGAACGTTAATGGAAAAAGTACTTATATGTTTCGAAGGTTGTTTTTTGCGTGCAGAGAAGGTACAGGAAAAATGGACTTATAATGTGTTTTAATGCCGGTTAGTTAAACGTTGTATAAAAATACTTCAGGATTTTTGTTTGTCAAAAACTTGTTTAAGCTTTTACTGCATGGGTTAGCAAGGATCTTGCTAGTAGAGCAAAGAGGGGTCTGCTTGGCATCATGAAAAATTATCTTCAATCAATAACAATTCGTTGACGTTATTTGTTAAAATATTTGATTGTCATGTGCAACCTGCTGTACAGTATGGCTCGGAACTGTGGGGACTCAACAGAGCTGCTTTATTTTCTGAATCTGTGCACTTATTTGCTTTAAAGAAATTTTGGGTGTAAGCATGTGTACACCCAATGATTTAGTTTATGGTGAAACCAATAGATATCCCTTATATTTAAATTCTGCTGTTCAGTGTATTCGTTATTGGTTTAATTTGCTCCAGATGGATGAGTCTCGCTTACCTCGTAAGCATATAATATGTTGTTTGCATTAGATAAGAAAGGAAAGCAAAATTGGGTATCTGATGTACGCACATGTTTATACGAATATGGTTTTGGAGAAGTGGGATGAATCAGGGCGTTGGCAATGTTAAGGGATTTATATGTGTTTTTCGTCAACGTCTAATTGATTGCAGATGGCAAAAATGGCATGATCATGTTCAAAACAGTGAAAGATTTAATATGTTTAGGATGTTTGTAATACACATGAAATAAAAACACACCTTTTGTTGAATATGGATAGTCATTTGAATTATAACAACGAGATTTAGGCTGGGATTTTCAGAGATAGCGGTGCATCATTATAGATACAGAGAACACAATGAAGCAAATTGATATGTTTGTTTATGCAAAATTCTAAGGAAGATGAAGTTCATTTTGTTTAATGCTGCCCAGCTCTTAGTAACATTAGAGAAAAATTTATTCCCAGCAAATATTATCAATGCCTTGTGTCTTTAAACTCTGCTTGTTGATGGCATCCTCTAAACACAGTGATGTTAGGAATTTATCGCTTTTCTTGTATAAAGCTTTTAAGTTCAGAGAAATTATGACCTCGTAATCGTGTATTTCAAATGTCCTATTTCATGAACAAGTTCATTGTTGATGTCTTGTGTTTACTCACACCCCCTTCATAAGGGGCTATGGCCTAATGAATAAACCATTCGCATGTCGTCCTTCTCTCTCTCTCTCTCTCTCTCTCTCTCTCTCTCTCTTAAAGATCTTGTGAACAAAGTTATTGAAGACGTCCAAGCCACATATCTGAATGCTTGTACATCCACAGCTCTGAGCCAGTCTTGATCCAACGCTTAAAAGAAAACTTCAAATCTTAGCGAAGAACACTGGAAATCTATCTAGGCAGCAGATCAAACAGTGTTCAAAGAGAACGAAATGGGCCAACTCCCAACCACCGTTCGTATATTGTAGGCCTGCATTGCACACATCAGTGAACGTATAACCATCGTATTTTTCTGAACGACTGTATCGGTATCCGCAGCATCAAAAACGTGCAAGTAATTAAGCTTGAGCTCCAATGAGCCGTGATGGGACAGGGAAACTGGGCGAGTATGCTCCATGTAGCTACAGCATCGACTGCCGCGGCAGACCCGACTGTTGTTTGTATATGATTTCCTGTTTGCAAGCTGGTGAACAAGGTTTGCAGTAGGACCACCAGCATCGCTTGGTCGTCGGTGGGAACTGAACAAAGGGTCTTTACACGGGGGGTTGTCTGAATATCGAAGGGTACGCTTCGGTGCCTAATTAGCGTATGCAGCGCACAGAGAGAGAGAGAGAGAGGAGAGAGAGAGGAGAGAGAGATGAGAGAGAGAGAGAAAGACAGAGTATGATGTTACCATTTTCAACAAGTTACCTCTCTCTCCTGGAGAGAGAGAGAGAGAGAGAGAGGAGAGAGAGAGAGGAGAGAGAGAGAGAGAGAGAGAGAGAGAGACAGAGTATGATGTTACCTTTTTTCAACAAGTTACCTCTCTCTCTCTAGAGAGAGAGAGAGAGAGAGAGAGAGAGAGAGAGAGAGAGAGAGAGAGACTCTTAGTATGATCTTACAACCTTCACACTCCCATCCATTCCCTCTGACACCTTTGATGCAAAAAGTATACAACATACCAACGATATAAACGGAAACAGGACCAGAATCGTTCATCGTTGGGAGTTCCATTGCGCATGTTCAAGGCACTTGCCCCTTCCTGTTGATCTGACTGTCTGGGCGTCTGTCTCTTTGTCTGTTTACCACTGTTCACTGTTCATGTAATCGCACAGTAAAGCTAGGGACACACCCCTGGTGGTCTGATCGTGCGCAAAGGCTACGTGCAGCCAGTGCGCCGGCCACACTGAACAGCAGAAGAGGAGGAGCTGACGCACGTGCTGACCTGACACAATTAGTAGCTCAGCCAATTCCGTGATCCTCTCACCTTTAGATGGTTAGTTGACCTTCAGCGGCAGATCTCCGACAAAGTAAAATGTACGAAAAAGATAGATATGTTAGATTTTTTTAAAAAAGCTTTAAACTCGAAGCAGTGAAACACTTTGTTTCTAATCGTATATAAAACAGACATAAGAAGGGAGATCACTCTTTTGATATATATTATATATATAATATATATATATATATATATATATAGTGTTGTGTGTGTGTGTGTGTGTGTGTGTGTGTGTGTGTGTGTGTGTACGTGTGGTGTGTGTGTGTGTGTGTGTGGTGTGTGTGTGTGTGTGTGTGTGTGTGTGTACCATCTCAGCAAGTTGGTCAGGCTCACACTTGGAAACACCAAAAGAACGTGCAGCCCTAAATTGTTGACCATTTGATAGATTAGAACTGAACAACAGAGGAAAAGACGTGGTCAAAGTTAAACAAAATAGATAATAAAGAGAAAGATACACGGATCAAAACTGTTGTCTATGCATTGCCGATTGGGAACATCCCATTTCCTCCGAGTCTGATATTTCCTTCATATCACTGCCGTTCACTTGGAAGGGGAACAACTCTCGCGGGTGCTTAGATAGTCAATCCTGGGGAAAAAAACAACATGTGGAAATATGAACTGTCATATCTGTCGGGCTACCCAATTGGACTAATACTGTAAACGGTATGACGATCGGCATATTATACTTTATGGCTCCTTCTGCATGTTAGTGCTGGAGCGTGGTGTTAAAAACATGTCTCACATTTACACACACTCTGGTTTATTTGCAGTCATTGAGACTTTAAAAACGCTCACAATTTGATTTTTTCACACACACACACACACACACACACACACACACACACACACCACACACACACAACTTCATGCAGATGGGAATAGTAAAGCCTGGGTAAGGATACAAACAGTTTTTGGACGCACAGACAAACGACAGGCGTACACAGACACGCGGATTAAGGTCGACACAACGAGGAACCCTCTCCCCTACATCGCACCCTTTCTCCGTCTCCAGTTCTTCCCCCTCCCACTCTCTTCCCAACTCCCCCCCCCCCCCCCCCCATATGCCATGTCATTTGTCCAAACTCATTACACATCAATCCCCCCCCCCCCCCCCATATGCCATGTCATTTGTCCAAACTCATTACACATCAACCCCCCCCCCCCCCCCCCCCTACACATCAATCTCACCTCCCCCCCCCCCCCATATGCCATGTCATTTGTCCAAACTCATTACACATCAAACCCCCCCCCCCATATGCCATGTCATTTGTCCAAACTCATTACACATCAAACTCCCCCCCCCCCATATGCCATGTCATTTGTCCAAACTCATTACACACAACCCCCCCCCCCCCATATGCCATGTCATTTGTCCAAACTCATTACACATCAACACCCCCCCCCCCCCCCATATGCCCATGTCATTTGTCCAAACTCATTACACATCAAATTCTCCCCCCCCCCCCCATATGCCATGTCATTTGTCCAAACTCATTACACATCAAATCTCCCCCCCCCCCCCCCCCATAGCAGCATTTGCCAAACTCATTACACACAAATCTCCCCCCCCCCCATATGCATGTCATTTGTCCAAACTCATTACACATCAAATCTCCCCCCCCCCCCATATGCCATGTCATTTGTCCCAAACTCATTACACATCAAATCTCAGGACTTAAACAAAAGCAAATGCTATTAATTTATAAACACAATTTGTTTAGGAATGATATGCTTATTTGTGTGTCATTAACGTATTTACAATATGATAATCTGTTGATATGTTATGATCTATGTCCGTATATCATGCAGCGTTCACATGTTATTTGTTTACGAATGAAACACAGTCGTTACAGTTAAAGCGGAAAGTAATCCAGATTCCAAATCCACTGCTTAAAAGTAACGTTTGGTTCTAAATCATCTTGGTGTTCTGATAATGATGCTGAATAATTTCTGTACAAAACGGCCTCTCAACCCCTCCCTGTTCCCTCACACAGACATATACTATCCTTTGCCCTTTTTAAAAAAAAAATCGTTCTCCGTTCCCTCAGCCCCTCCTTCCCTCCCCCCCCCCCTCTCTTTCTCTCCTGTGACACAGACTGACAGTAGATGGACAGACAGGCGGATTAACAGACAGACAGACAGACAAACATACAGACATACATACAGACACACCACAACACACACACACACCACACACACACACCCCACACGTACACACACACACACACACACACACAGGCACGTGCGCGGCGCGCGTTTCCTCTACACAGTGAACACGTGAACTACTCACGAATGTACGACAAAGTGGCCATGTCAAAATTTCCTCCTTCTGCTCCTCTTTATTCTTCTCCTTGTTGCGCCAGCTCCCTTTCCGCCCGAAACGAGAACCGGTTCACAAAAACCCTTTCCCCCATCGTGGAGAGGAGATACACTCGAACTCAGCTGACAAGGAAAGATCACTCTTCCCACACACACATGTGCAAGACACTCTCTCGACGACGGAGGAGTGGAAAGCAGCGCCGCAGCGTGAATTGACTGAGTCCCAGTAATTGTTCAACTTCACTAAAGCAATCGATGTTTGTTTCCGAAGCCCCCTTTCCCTGTCTCTTGGGTCTGGTTGGCGGGGGGGAAAAAGGTTAGGACGGCGAGAAACCTGAACCCGAAGCAGACGGGATTCTCCCGCCAAGCTAGAAGCAGTGGATGGGATGGTTAGGAACCTGATCTGGAGATGGTGGCTGTTTGCTGGAATGGTCGACGTCTGATCTAGTCTGGAACAATTTTTTTGTCGCTGCTGTGCAGAAAACAGTTTTTCAATGAGTGAAAGTAGTAGCGGTTCTTCAGTGGAGAAAATGAAGAACCTTGATATCCGATACAAGTCTGTAGGTTCACTGCCTCGGGATAAAAGGAAAAAGCTTTTGAAAGGAGCAATTTTGCTTAGGAAATTATATGTTGCTTCGATCTGTTATTTTTCAATCATTTCCCGATCTGTAGGTTTTAATCACTTCGATCGTAGGTTTTAATCACTTCGATCTGTAGGTGTCAATCACTTCGATCTGTAGGTGTCAATCAATGAGCTCCCTTCCGAGTAGAGGGCGCTGAACAGGCGATGTTCTTCAATGAACAAACGTTTGTTCTACAGGGAAGTTTACTGCATACATTTTAAACCTTACCAAATGGTCAGTCAGTCCGGTGTGTCTTCACGAAGTCCATTTTGTTCTTGACGCCTGTCTCGATCATCGTCGTTCACCATTCTGTAGTCGAGGATTTCATTTCGTCAGCGTGTTTCCTTTTTCTTTCTGAAATTCAAAATGACCGACTAAACAGAACCAGAAGAGGGACCTGATCGAACAAGACACTTTTTATGGCTTGAAATATCTTTACATTTTCTCAATTGGGTAGGGTAAACCCCTTATTGGCTAAAAGTATCTGACAGGGGATCATTAGTATACCCTTTATCAGCACGCTTCTTTACAATTTGTAGTTCCTCTATAAGGACATTTTACACAGCATTGATTCTTTTTCTTTGCATACAATTACCAGCAGTTTGGGAAAAATAAGTAGCAAAAAAAGTCTAAACCCAAAGCAAACGTGCTAGTTGTTCCGCAGACTTTCGATGCTAATCGTTTTATAGTTAGTCAGCTGATTTAAAAGAATGGAATCCAGAGTTAAACTCCAAGCCGGAAATTACACGAATTAATTTGATCACGATTGGATGATTCAAAAACCAAGAGTGACAGCGCCGACCTCTCGATGCCTAAAGCGATCAACCTTACCGTGTTCCTAGAACTCGAAAATGCGTGTGACACGACAACAGAATCGTATGCGGCTGAATATTTATATTCTTATTACGTAGGTGAACTGAACAACAGCAACCATGGGGGCAGTTCACATTTACAGTCTTGCATCGATCGTTGTCAGCTTTGGAGGCGATTTGTTAATTCCGCACACCGTAATTCACATAAACACTGCTAGTTTCCAACCCCGTGCACTGTCGCGTTCACACCGTGAAAAAAACGTTCCGGTGATAATGGACCACCGTAAATAACTCCGGCGCGAAAACTCCACTCATCAAAGTCTCAATATGCAGAGTCAGACAGTCAGTCAGCAATTGCGGGTTGGCGAGAGAAGACCCAGGAGAAAAGACGGGCCGGAAATACGTCTCCCTGCGTGATGCACCTTGACAGTGAAGTGAACACACCCCAGCACTGGGTAGGCGAGTCCCTGTGAGGCGGAGGCCATTAGCTGCCTGCCACAACTTTTGTCGCCGATTGTCTGTCAAGAACGGCAGGGACCAGCTGCCGCCCGCCGTTTCCTAGCAGAGGAGAGGGCGAAAGGTCAGTGGTACTGGCACGTGCTGAGCATCGCTCCCGCCCCTGCAAACACAGTCAACTCTCGTGTCATGGTTCCGAGGCAGGAGGACACACGGTAACACAGCGTACGCTCTCTCTCTCTCTCTCTCTCTCTCTCTCTCTCTCTCTCTCTCTCTCTCAACCACACACACACACACACACGCGCGCGCGCGCGCGCGCGCCCCACACACGCACGCACGCACGCTCGCAACCACACACACACACACCACACACACACACACCCCACACACACACACCCCACACACACACACACACGCGCGCGCGCGCGCGCACACCAGTGCGAATCACATGAGACCGCCCCCCCCTTCCCTTTCGTCCTCCCCCTCCGCCTTTACCCCCACCTCCCCCCTTTGATCGAAGCGAACAGAGATCCGTTGTCAATAATGATCGTGGAGAAAGTGCAACAAGCTCGGCGGGGGTATAAGAGTGTTGTGGGAGGATGCTGAGGTTGTTGGATGTTGGGTGATGAGGCGTAGGAGGGCTGGATGAATTGAGTTGGGATAGTAACATGCTTGGTGAGCTGCGAGTCAGGATAGTAGGATGCTATTTTAAAACTGGGTGTTGGGCTAGTCGGATAGGTAAGCGTTAAGCTAGTAGTACCATGTTGGGTGAACTAAGTGCTGGACGATAGGATGTTGGGTGAAATAGATGTTTTGCATAATTTAATGTTGAATGAACCCAAATGTTGGGATTGCAAGATACATTGAGTGACCTGAAGTTTAGGATTGTAGAACGTTGAGTGAACTGCGCATTGGAACAGTGGAGTGTTGGGTGAACTGGCTGTTGGCATAGTGGGGTAATGAGTGAACGGGCTGTTGGCAAGTGGGGTAATGAGTGAACTGGCTGTTGGCATAGTGGGGTAATGAGTGAACTGGCTGTTGGCATAGTGGGGGTAATGAGTGAACTGGCTGTTGGCATAGTGGTGTAATGAGTGAATGGCTGTTGGCATAGTGGGGTAATGAGGTGAAATGGCTGTTGGCATAGTGGGGGTAATGAGTGAACTGGCTGTTGGCTAGTGGGGTAATGAGTGAATGGCTGTTGGCTAGTGGGGTAATGATGAACGGCTGTTGGGCATGTGGGGTAATGAGTGAACTGGTGTTTGCATAGTGGGGTTAATGAGTGAACTGGCTGTTGGCATAGTGGGTATGGGGTGAACTGGCTGTTGGCATTTGTGGGGTAATGAGTGAACAGGCTGTTGGCATGTGGGGTTAAAGAGTGAACTGGCTGTTGGCATAGTGGGGTAATGAGTGAACTGGCTGTTGGCATAGTGGGGGAATGAGTGAATGGCTGTTGGCATAGTGGGGTTAATGAGGTGAACTGGCTGTTGGCATAGTAGGGTAATGAGTGAACTGGCTGTTGGCATAGTGGGGGGTAATGAGTGAACTGGCTGTTGGCTAGTGGGGTAATGAGTGAACTGGCTGTTGGCATAGTAGGGTAATGAGTGAACTGGCTGTTGGCTTTGTGGGGGTAATGAGTGAATGGCTGTTGGCATAGTAGTGTAATGAGTGAACTGGCTGTTGGCATAGTGGGGTAATGATGTGAATGAGGTGTTGAATAGTGGGGTAATGAGTGAACTGAGTGTTGGCATAGTAGGGTAATGAGTGAACTGGCTGTGGCATAGTGGGGTAATGAGTGAATGAGTGTTGGAATGTGGGGTAATGAGTGAACTGAGTGTTGGAATAGTGGGATAAGAGTGAACTGAGTGTTGGAATAGTGGGGTAATGAGTGAACTGAGTGTTGAATATGGGGGAATGAGTGAACCGAGTGTTGGAATAGTGGGGTAATGAGTGAACTGGTGTTGGCTAGTGGGGTAATGAGTGAATGAGTGTTGGCATTTGTGGGGGAATGAGTGAAAATGAGTGTTGGAAAAAGTGGGGTAATGAGTGAACTGGCTGTTGGGCATAGTGGGTTTTTTTAGTGAACTGAGTGTGTTGGAATAGTGGGATACGGCGTGGACTGGGCTTTAGGACGGCAGAACTTTAACGTGAACGAGTGTTGGAATAGTGGGATACGGCGTGGACGGGCTTAGGACGGCAGAACTGAAGTGAACTGAGTGTTGGAATAGTGGGGTACGGCGTGGACTGGGCTTTAGGACGGCAGACTTGAAAAAGAACTGAGTGGTTGGAATAGTGGGATACGGCGTGGGGCTGGGCTTTAGGACGGCAGAACTTGAAGTGACTGAGTGTTGGAATAGTGGGATTACGGCGTGGACTGGGCTTTAGGACGGCAGAACTTGAAGTGAACTGAGTGTTGGAATAGTGGGATCGGCGTGGACTGGGCTTTAGGACGGCAGAAGTTGAAGTGACCTGCGTATTGGGAGAGCAGGGTGCTGGGTGGACTGGGGTATTAGGATAGTGTGATGTTCAGTAAACTGGGCGTTGGGATAGCGGGACAGTGAGTGAACTGGGGTTTAGGATTGTAGAATGTTGAGTGAATTGATTGTTGTGACAGTAGGATGTTGAGTGAACTGGCTTAGGATTGTAGGATGTTGAGTGAATTGATTGTTGTGACAGTAGGATGTTGAGTGAACTGGGCTTTAGGATTGTAGGATGTTTGAGTGAATTGATTGTTGTGACAGTAGGATGTGAGTGAACTGGGGTTTTGGATTGTAGAAAAGTTGAGTGAATTGATTGTTGTGACAGTAGGAGTTGAGTGAACTGGGTGTTGGGATAGTAGGATACAGAGTGAACTGGTTGTTGGGGTAGTAGGGTGTTTAGTGAACTAGTTGTTGGGATAGTAGGGTGGTAGTGAGTGGTTGTTGGGATAGTAGGGTGTTGAGTGAAGTGGTTGTTGGGATGTAGGGTGGTGAGTGAATGGTTGTTGGGATAGTATGATGTTGAGTTAAAAGGGAGTTGGGCAGTTGTATGACTTCATGTCAGGCTATTTGGATGCCGGATGAACCGATGACTGGATTTAAACGGATACAGGCCAAACGGATGCTGGGGATAGCTGGTGTTGAAGAGGTCATTTTAAAAATAGCTGAAAGTTGAGGGAGCTCGATGGTGCAATAATTTGACAATAGGGCGTTGGTTGTTAGACCTGGGATACAATGTGTGGATAGAGTATGTTTGGGAAAAGTTCGTTTTATGGGGCCCGAGTGTTAAAAATCGAAACTGTTTAAAAAATCGGATGTTAGGATGGTTGGATGCTGACTTGGTTAAATGTCCGAACAGACGGATGCTGGCCAGAGTTTGCTATTGGGACAGTTTGGGCGTACAGAGAAATGGATGTTAAAAAATTGGGGTGGTAGGATAGACTTGGAGTTGTTTGTTTGGAAAACTGGATGTTAAATAGCAAGATACTGAAATGTTCGAACACACGGTCTTCGTAAAGTCGATGATACGATTGTTGGACGTTGACATCTTTTGATGTACAGCCAGTTGTTTGTTAAAGAATTGTGTAGGATAGATATGTGTTTCACAGTTGGAAGTTTGGGATAGCTGCATGTTGGGCGATAAAGAATCTGGATGTCCGGACAATTTGATGTTGGAATAGGTGGATGTTAGAAGATGTGGATGTTAGATGGATGGACGGATGGATGGATGGATGGATGGATGGTGGGTGTGTGTGTGGTGTGTGTGTGTGTGTGTGTGTGTGTGTGTGTGTGTGTGTGTTTGGCACATCTTCACCAATACATTGTTTCTAAATTAACAAATTGTTGCCATGACCTTGCATTTTGGCACAAGCATTACGCATGCAATCCTGCGAAAAAATCAACAAGAACACACAAAAACACATACAAGCACACCTATACACATAAATACACTGCCACTGCCACCCCTACCGCTACTTCCCTTTACTCCTTTCCTTACCCCCTCCACGTAAACACGATGGAGAGGAGAGAGAGAGAGAGAGAGAGAGAGAGGAAGAGAGATGAGAGAGAGAGAGAGAGAGAGAGAGAGAAGGAGAGAGAGAAGGAGAGGGAGAGAGAGAGACTTGCTCACGAGCAGACAGAAAATCTACCACAGAAAACAGAACGAGACATTTTACACAGATCATGAAAAAACCTGGGCCTCAGGACACCGGGCAGACCGGATAGAAACATCATGTCACAAACACGCATCGTCCTAGGACAACTCATCATGGCGCCCAGGGAGAAACAGGGCTTGAAACATAGACCGGATAGAAACATCATCTCACAAACGCATCGTCTTAGACAACTCTTCATGGCACCTTGGAAAAACAGGGCTTGAATTGTGGAGGGGCTCCTCTCAGAGTTTGGCATGAGGTAAGCCCTGATGCCGTGTCTTGGGAGGAGGTGAGTGTTAGCGGGCGGGTGAGGTGGGGTCTATGGGCATATAAACAACGATGCCGTGGAGGAATTTTTTGTTTGTGGTGTGTGTTTTCCTCCTCTGCCTCTCCGCAGTCCCGTGTGCTTGGGGCAAGATGGAGAGGTCTTGAGGGAATTTTGTTGTTTGCGTAGTTAGTTTTTTTGTTTTATTTCACTAACCTTTTTTTTTTGTTTGTTGTTGTTGCGCTTGATTTGTGTGTGTGTGTGTGTGTGTGTGTGTGTGTGTGTGTGTGTGTGTGTGTGTGTGTGTGTGCATGCTTATTTTCTTTTTTTGTGTGTGTGTTTGGTTTTAATTTTCTAGATGCTCTTCGATTTTTGTTTGCTTTTAAGGTTTGTTAGATTTTGTCGATTTTCCTGTCCATTCATTTCTGAGTTCAGTTTTGTTTTGTTTTGTCTGTTCCAGTAGTGTTTAGCTTTTTTATCTCAAGTTTTGTTGTAATTTATTTCTGCTTTTTTATATCTGTTTTGGTTTTTCTGTCCTATTTTTGTTTGCTTTATTTTCATTTCTCTGCTCTTTCATCTGTTGTCGTTTTATTCCATTTCTGTTGTTTCGCTTTTTTCTTTAGTTCTGGTAGGTAGATGTGTGAATTCCAATCTTTACAATGAAATAATCAGACCAATCATTTTTTTTGAAAATACAAGTTTGAAGGAGGCGACTACATCATTTGAAACAATATGTAAGTAAACACAACGAGAAGTAGACCTGTCTTTTCAATTTCTCCCTGTACACAACATCACGCCCATCTTGTCTGCGACCATATAAAGAAGCATTTGCATATATATATATTATATTTACATAAGCAGCATAGTCCTCCACAAGCGAATTACATAATCAAATAGTGTCTATTTTCACGATCCTTCTTCAAAAAGAAGCTTCTCCAAGCTACTTGGTGTGCATGCAGGTTTTTAACGGATACTTCCTTCCGGCATGCAGGTTTTTAACAGATACTTCCTTCGGCATGTATGGATTTTTATCGGATACTTCCGTCCGGCATGCATGGATTTTTATCAGATACTTCCGTCCGGCATGCATGGATTTTTATCGGATACTTCCTTCCGGCATGCATGGATTTTTATCGGATACTTCCTTTCGGCGTGCATGGATTTTTATCGGATACTTCCGTCCGGTGTCGTATATAATACTGTCGCTCATAAAATCGTGTCGCAGCGACAGTATTTCCCGAGAAATACTGCATTTTATGGACAGCTACAATATTCTATGGGACATATTTCGTGAAAAGTTGTCGCGCGACATTTTTTTCCAGCAATTATTGTCGCTGCAACAATATTTCACGTGAAATGCTATCGCTGCGATACAATTCCACGGCGACAGTATTATATACGACACCCGGCATACATGGATTTTTAACGGATACTTCCGTCCGGCATGCATGGATTTTTATCGGATACTTCCTTCCGGCATGCATGGATTTTTATCGGATACTTCCTTTCGGCGTGCATGGATTTTTATCGGATACTTCCGTCCGGCATACATGGATTTTTAACGGATACTTCCGTCCGGCATGCATGGATTTTTATCGGATACTTCCTTCCGGCATGCATGGATTTTTATCGGATACTTCCTTTCGGCGTGCATGGATTTTTATCGGATACTTCCGTCCGGCATACATGGATTTTTAACGGATACTTCCGTCCGGCATGCATGGATTTTTATCGGATACTTCCTTTCGGCGTGCATGGATTTTTAACGGATACTTCCGTCCGGCATGTACGGATTTTTAACGGATACTTCCATCGACATGTATGAATTTTTATCGGATACTTCCATCCGGCTTGCACGGATTTTTAACGGATACTTCCGTCCGGCATGTATGGATTATTAACGGATACTTCCGTCCGGCATGTACGGATTTTTAACGGATGCTTCCTTCCGGCATGCACGGATTTCAAATCTCTGTCTGCGGTCGATAACCAAGGTGAGCTAACCCTCTCGGGATCATCACTTGGTTTGGCGTCATCACACACTGTGTCACAGTCATCACCTGGTTTGGTGTCATCACACACTGTGTCACAGTCATCACCTGGTTTGGTGTCATCACACACTGTGTCACAGTCATCACCTGGTTTGGGTGTCATCACACACTGTGTCACAGTCATCACCTGGTTTGGTGTCATCACACACTGTGCCACGTCATCACCTGGTTTGGTGTCATCACACACTGTGTCACAGTCATCACTGGTTTGGTGTCATCACACACTGTGTCACAGTCATCACCTGGTTTGGTGTCATCACACACTGTGTCACAGTCATCACCTGGTTTGGTGTCATCACACACTGTGTCACAGTCATCACTGGTTTGGTGTCATCACACACTGTCACAGTCATCACCTGGTTTGGTGTCATCCACACTGTGTCACAGTCATCACCTGGTTTGGTGTCATCACACACTGTCACAGTCATCACTGGTTTGGTGTCATCACACACTGTGTCACAGTCATCACCTGGTTTGGTGTCATCACACACTGTGTCACAGTCATCACCTGGTTTGGTGTCATCACACACTGTCACAGTCATCACCTGGTTTGGTGTCATCACACACTGTGTCACAGTCATCACTGGTTTGGTGTCATCACACACTGTCACAGTCATCACCTGGTTTGGTGTCATCACACACTGTGTCACAGTCATCACCTGGTTTGGTGTCATCACACACTGTCACAGTCATCACCTGGTTTGGTGTCATCACACACTGTGTCACAGTCATCACCTGGTTTGGTGTCATCACACCTGTGTCACAGTCATCACCTGGTTTGGTGTCATCACACACTGTCTCACAGTCATCACTGGTTTGGCGTCATCACACACTGTGTCACAGTCATCACTTGGCTGGTGTCATCACACACTGTGTCACAGTCATCACCTGGTTTGGTGTCATCACACACTGTCACAGTCATCACCTGGCTTGGTGTCATCACACACTGTGTCACAGTCATCACCTGGTTTGGTGTCATCACACACTGTCACAGTCATCACCTGGTTTGGTGTCATCACACACTGTGTCACAGTCATCACCTGGTTTGGCGTCATCACACACTGTGTCACAGTCATCACTTGGCTTGGTGTCATCACACACTGTGTCACAGTCATCACCTGGTTTGGTGTCATCACACACTGTCACAGTCATCACTGGCTTGGTGTCATCACACACTGTGTCACAGTCATCACTGGTTTGGAGTCATACACACTGTCACAGTCATCACCTGGTTTGGTGTCATCACACACTGTGTCACAGTCATCACTGGTTTGGTGTCATACCACAACTGTCACAGTCATCACCTGGTTTGGTGTCATCACACACTGTCACAGTCATCACCTGGTTTGGTGTCATCACACACTGTGTCACAGTCATCACCTGGTTTGGTGTCATCACACACTGCATCTTGTTTCTGCACGATCTTTGATGTCAAAAGCGTTCCCAATTATGTAAGTTTAGCATGGACAAGAGCCGCGGCGTCAAGCTGTGTGCTATTCACACAACTAGGTGAAGCTGAATAAAGAGTGCCCATGAACTTTCGTCAGTTCATCTTTTCTCTTCCCCCTTCTCCTTCCGTCTCCACCTTCCCACCCCATCCCTTAATTCCCGCTGCTTCCTTGTCAATCTCTTTCCTCTGTTCATCGTCCAGCCTCCTCCCTCACCCCCCTTTCCTCCCCCCTCCCCCTCCCTACAAATGTCAAATTCAGCACGTTATTGTGGAACTCTCTTTCCAAACACGACTGAATTCGTTCACACATACACATGACTTATCTGTCCGTCTATCTGTCTCTTTCGTGTGTGTGTGTGTGGGGGGGGGGGGGGGCGTGTGTGCTTCTGTGTGTGTGTGTGTGTGTGTGTGTGTGTGAGAGAGAGAGAGAGAGAGAGAGAGAGAGAGAGAGAGAGAGAGGAGAGAGAGAGAGAGAGAGAGAGACAGACAGACAGACAGACAGACAGAGAGAGAGAGTTCATGTGGTCTGGCTGAAATGAAAGGTACAGACTCAGTAATCCTTTCAAAACGGAAACGTGGATGAGATCTCTTGCGCCTGGTGGACCCACTCCGTCACGATACTGAAGTTGTGACCGTGGCTGCACGTGAAAAACCGTCAACGGAACTCATGTCACACCACAGCAGAGGAGGACTGATGTTGGGCTGTGGTTTCCGAATGCAGGTGACGGACGATTGCAATCGAAGTCAGCAATGAACATTGGGACGACAGGGAAGGGGCCAGAGGGGAAGGGAGGGAAGAAGTCAGGTGGGGGATGGGGGGGGGGGGGGGGGGAGAAGGAGAGGAGACATTTGTTTAGAATTTTGGTCCTGCCAAGATCGGGCTCTGTCCCACAAAGCTTAGGGAGCGACGTTTCGAAGAAAGCTGAGCAACTGTCATTGTACAGGGGTGAAGGTGGAATGTGATGTGAAAGGAACAAACTTTCAGTTTCACTGTATTGTGTTACAGCTGAGCTTACCGCAGGGGGGAGGGGGGGGGGAGGGGGCAGGAATCCCACCATCAAATTGAGTCAATGTGTTTAGGTGTGCTTCTTGCTAAAAAAAAAAAAATTGACAGGAATAACCAATTTATCTGAAACGAACTCAAAACGCCTTACAACAGAATCCGTCTTTCACAAAAGCTTAAATCCAGTGCGATACAAATCCTTACACAAACAACAGCGAGGACCTTTGTGTCATCACACACTGTGCCTCCTTGTAGAGGACGTAACATATGGAGGGGGTGGGGGTAGGGGGAGGGGGGAGAGCTGTTTTCTTTTGTGTTGCAGCATTTCTATTCAAAGTTCAAAACACTGCTGCCTGTTGTCAGTCACCCTCTACTGAGCTGGCTGCTAAACGTGAGATGACGCTGGCAGCGGGTGACAATAATGTATTACAGCGTGCAAAAGGTTTCATTCATCTCAAACGCAATAGTCAAAAATGCTTTTTGCCGCATCAGACGATAAAGAGCAGTCTCTGAAACCGTTAAATTTGCTGTGATGAAGTTTTGAGCACTACACAGTTGCACATGAAGAACAAGTCATAAGTCATGTCACAAAGTCACGGGCATTCCAGAGACCTCGCGGAGGCTGAATGAAGTGTGCGCTTGAACTTTGTCGTTTCATGTCGGCGTTCCCTCTTGCCCCCCCCCCCCCCCTCTCCCTCCCGCCTTCGTTCGCTGCTTCTCCGGCCCATCTCTTATCCTATCCACCAACACCCCCTCCTTCTCCACCGACGAACGTCCACATTCAGAAAATTCAGACGTTTTTGCGAAAGTCTCTTTCCAGACTCGATTGAACTTGGGTCAGTGCATACATACATATAGACACACAGACATAGACACACACAAACACACAGACAGATAGACAGATCGATAGATAGATCGATCGATCGATTGATAGATAAATAAGCAGGTAGGTAGATAGAGATATAAAGACATAGATATACATGTGTGTGCGCGCACGTGTGTGTGTGTGTGTGTGTGTGTGTGTGTGTGTGTGTGTGTGTGTGTGTGTGTGTGTGTGTGTGTGTGTGTGTGTGTGAGAGAGAGAGAGAGAGAGAGAGAGAGAGAGAGAGAGAGACATACAGACAGGCAGACAGAGAGAGAGAGAGAGAGAGAGAGAGACAGAGAGAGAGAGAGAGAGAGACGCTTTGACGCTTTGACGATTTATTGCCTTCAGCTTAACAAGCCATTAAGGCAAGGGGGGTACACATACGACTTGACACTTTGATTCACTGAAATATAATGGAAACAAAGTATAAAGAAGATAAATAATGATTAAATTAACAAAGTATCAGGAAGTAATGGATTTATCAAAACGCTCAATTATTAGAAGGTACGGATATTTATAACAATGACTAACCACACGTGGGAGAACAGTCGCAAAACTTCCGTATATAACATCCTTTCCTACGCTACCATTTCCACCCGCTTAATTCAGAAATACTGTTCCCATTCCCTCACTCGCCTTACACGCTAAACAAGACTAGTAAAACGCCAGCTGACATTCTTCTATTCTCCGTTTCTCTCAACCTCACCATCTAATCTGACAGTTCCCGACTGCCCTTCTCCTCCCCCCTCCCTTCCCGCTCCCCTTCACGTTGTCCCATAAACACTTACGCACAATTGCATGCACGCATGCACGCACGCACGCGCGCGCACACACACACACACGCACACACACACACAACACACAACACACACAAGTGCGCGCGCGCGCGCGCACACACACACTGAAACTACATGACCATCCACTACTACAAAAGTACATACTAATACAGAACAAATAAAATTAGAATACAATACTATTGTCAAGTTCTAATTTCTTTCTTCTCGCAGTGGTGGCTTCAGTCAAATATTTAGCAAGGGCAATAATGGTTGTATCATTACCTGTTGACAAAAGATTTACTATGCCGCCTACTGTAGGCTCAATATGAGTCAGTTTGAAAAATGAAAATTTTCGGCGAATATCTGAGAAGAAGCAACATTGGAAAAGAAAGTGCACTTCATCTTCATTATTGTGACCGCACATCGGGCAGTCAGCACTTCGTTCACTGGTCATAAACCAGTGTTTTGCAACGCCTAGACCATGCACTCTTAATCTAAACTTTACCAGATCTGAGAGAGAGAGAGAGAGAGAGAGAGGAGAGAGAGAGAGAGAGAGAGACAGACAGAGACAGAGAGACAGAGAGTCAGAGACACAGAAAGACAGACAGAGAGAATGGATGTGGTCCAATAAGGTCAACAGTTCAGACGAAGTAATTCCCTCTCGAAAATGGAAAATTGAACGAGACGTGCGTGCCCCATGAACCCACTCCTGTCCGGACTCACAGCCGCCCTCTGACAGTCTGTCTGCACGTGAAATCCTTCAACTGAACCAGAGGCACACCACAGTACAGAAGAAGCACTGCTGCCGTACTGCGGTCTCGGCAATGCAGGAGACAGCTGGTTGCAGTGAAGCTACACAACTGGACCTGGGGACGGCGGGGAAGAGACTGGCGTGGGTGTGGACGACAGTGGCAGGGGATGTTTCGGCATATTAACCCTATGAAGCTGTGGCTCCATCCCCAAAGTTTCGAGAACCACTTTTCGAAGAAAGCTGAGCAGCTGCTACTTTTAAAGGCTGGGGGAAAGGAAAGAGGGGTGGGGGAGGTGGAAGGTGGTGTACGAGGGAACGGTCAAATTTTCAGTTTCCATGTATTGTTTATATAGGTCAGTCGATCGCAGGGTGCATAAGAGGGCTGTTCTCCAACTGTGTACAATTGATTCTGTATTTCGTTCCGTTGTTTGTTTCGCTTTTTTGTTTTGGAATTGACAAGCACAAACCATTTCATTTAAGCAAACTCAAAACACCTTCAAATTGAATTCACTTCTTTTTCACAAAGAAAATGTTTTGTTTTGTTTTCTTGAAAACAATATTCAATTTCTTTTAGAAAATAACATCATTCTTAGTCGATCGCCTTAAAACAAGGTGCTCATCGGGTCCGCTGGGGATGTGTTTATATCGAGTGTCACGAACACTGCAAAACTGTATAAATATGTGTTTAATAGTAAGTGGCTCCTTGCATGGTGCGCTCCGTGGAAAAATAGAAATTATGAGATGTGTGTAAAAAGCGTTTACAGCAGCCTGTGTGTAATTGACACAAAGTTGTTTTTGTTTACGCGACCAGTGGCAGGTATACTTCATGTGACGATGGGGAGTTTGGTGCACAGAGAAACGGTCGAACGAGCGGATGAAGTTGTAATGATAAGGTTTCCAGCTGGTGTAACACACTCCTTGCTCTGTGGCCTGGCA
Organism: Conus ventricosus; assembly: GCA_018398815.1. NCBI lineage: Eukaryota > Metazoa > Mollusca > Gastropoda > Neogastropoda > Conidae > Conus > Conus ventricosus. The sequence goes on along the minus strand of CM031624.1, from coordinate 42,594,477 downwards.
TGCA
>CM031624.1:42576710-42593473 GCA_018398815.1 Conus ventricosus | reverse complement strand
CTCCACGTGACACAGACTGACAGATAGAGCACAGCGGATTAACAACAGACAACAACAAACATACAGACTACATACAGACACACCACAACACACACACACACACACACACACCACACACACACACACAGCCGTGCGCGGCGCGCGCTCTCTCACACAGTGAACACGTGAACTACTCACGAAATGTACGACAAAGTGGCCATGTCGAATTCCTCCTTCTGCTCCTCTTTATTCTTCTCCTTGTTGCGCCAGCTCCCTTTCCGCCGAAACGAGAACCGGTTCACAGAAATCCGTTCCATCGTGGAGAGGAGATACACTCGAACTCAGCTGACAAGGAAAGATCACTCTTCCCACACACACACGTGTGTAAGACACTCTCTCGACGACGGAGGAGTGGAAAGCAGGCGCCGCAGCGTGAATTGACTGAGTCCCAGTAATTGTTCAACTTCACTAAAGCAATCGATGATGTCTGTTCCGAAGCCGCCTTTACCCTGTCTCTCTGGGTCTGGTTGGCGGGGGGAAAAAGGTTAGGACGGCGAGAAACCTGAACCCGAAGCAGACTGATTCTCCCGCCAAGCTAGAAGCAGCTGGATGGGATGGTTAGGAACCTGATCCTGGAGATGGCTGGCTGTTTGCTGGAATGGTACGACGTCTGATCTAGTCTGGAACAATTTTTTTGTCGCTGCTGTGCAGAAAACAGTTTTTCAATGAGTGTAAGTAGTAGCGGTTCTTCAGTGGAGAAAATGAAGAACCTTGATATCCAGATACAAGTCTGTAGGTTCACTGCACTCGGGATAAAGGAACAGCTTTTGAAAGGAGCAATTTTGCTTAGGAAATTATATGTTGCTTCGATCTGTAGTTTCAATCACTTCGATCTGTAGGTTTTAATCACTTCGATCTGTAGGTTTTAATCACTTCGATCTGTAGGTGTCAATCACTTCGATCTGTAGGTGTCAATCAATGAGCTACCTTCCGAGTAGAGGGCGCTGAACAGGCGATGTTCTTCAATGAACAAACGATGTTCTACATGAAGTTTACTGCATACACTTAAAACCTTACCAAATGGTCAGTCCAGTCCGGTGTGTCTTCACGAAGTCCATTTTGTTCTTGACGCCTGTCTCATGATCATCGTCGTTCACCATTCGTAGTCGAGGATTTCATTTCGTCAGCGTGTTTCCTTTTCTTTCTGAAATTCAAAATGACCGACTCAACAGAACCAGAAGACGACCCTGATCTAACAAGACACTTTTTATGGCTTGAAATATCTTTACATTTTCTCAATTGAGAGTAGGGTAAATCCCTTATTGGCTGAAGTATCTGACAGAGATCATCAGTATACCCTTTATCAGCACGCCTTCTTTACAATTTGTAGTTCCTCTATAAGGACATTTTACACAGCATTGATTCTTTTTCTTTGCATACAATTACCAGCAGTTTGGAAAATAAGGTAGCAAAAAAAGTCTGAACCAAGCAAACGTGCTAGTTGTTCCGCAGACTTTCGATGCTAATCGTTTTATAGTTAGTCAGCTGATTTAAAAGAATGGAATACCAGAGTTAAACTCCAAGCCGGAAATTACACGAATTAATTTGATCACGATTGGATGATTCAAACAAAACGGTAAGTGACAGCGCCGACACTCTCGATGCCTAAAGACGATCAACTTACCGTGTTCCTAGAACTCGAAAATGCGTGTGACACAACAGAATCGTATGCGGCTGAATATTTATATTCTCTACTTACGTAGGTGAACTGAACAACAGCAACCATGCGGCAGTTCACATTTACAGTCTTGCATCGATCGTTGTCAGCTTTGGAGGTGATTGTTAATTCCGCACACCGTAATTCACATAAACACTGCTAGTTTCCAACCCCGTGCACTGTCGCGTTCACACCGTGAACAAACGTTCCAGGCTGATAATGGACCACCGTAAATAACTCCGGCCGCGACACTCCACTCGATCAAAGTCTCAATATAGCAGAGTCAGACAGTCAGTCAGCAATTGCTGTTGGCGAGAGAAGACCCAGGAGATAAGACGGGCCGGAAATACGTCTCCCTGCGTGATGCACCTTGACAGTGAAGTGAACACATCCCAGCACTGGGTAGGCGAGTCCCTGTGAGGCGGAGGCCCATTAGCTGCCTGCCACAACGTTGTCGCCGATTGTCTGTCAATGAACGGCACGGGACCAGCTGCCGCCCGCCGATCCTAGCAGAGGAGAGGGCGAAAGGTCAGTGGTACCGGCACGTGCTGAGCGTCGCTCCCGCCCCTGCAAACACAAGTCACACTCGTCGTCAGGCGTTTCGAGGCAGGAGGACACACGGTAACACAGCGCACGCTCTCTCTCTCCTCTCTCTCTCTCTCTCTCTCTCTCTCCTCTCTCTCTCCTCTCACACACACACACACACACACACACACACACAGACAGACACAAACACACACACACACACACACGCACGCACGCACGCACGCACGCACGCACGCACGCACGCGCGCGCGCGCGCGCACACACACACACACACACACACATACACACACGCACACACACATATACACACACACGCGCGCGCGCGCGCACACCAGTGTCGAATCACATGAGACCGCCCCCTCCCTTCCCCTTTCGTCCCTCACCCTCCGCCTTTACCCCCACCTCCCCCCTTTGATCGAAGCGAACAGAGATCCGTTGTCAATAACTGATCGCGGAGAAAGTGCAACAAGCTCCGGCGAGGGTATAAGAGTGTTGTGGGAGGATGCTGAGGTAGTTGGATGTTGGGTGATGAGGCAGTAGGATGCTGGATGAATTGAGTTGGGATAGTAACATGCTTGGTGAGCTGCGAGTCAGGATAGTAGGATGCTATATGAACTGGGTGTTGGCCTAGTCGGATAGGTAAGCGTTGAGGTAGTACCATGTTGGGTGAACTAAGTACTGGGACAATAGGATGTTGGGTGAAACTAGATGTTAGCATAATTTAATGTTGAATGAACCAAGTGTTGGGATTGCAAGATACATTGAGTGAACTGAAGTTTAGGATTGTAGAACGTTGAGTGAACTGCGCATTGGAACAGTGGGATGTTGGGTGAACTGGCTGTTGGCATAGTAGGGTAATGAGTGAACTGAGTGTTGGAATAGTGGGATACGGCTTGGACTGGGCTTTAGGACGGCAGAACTTGAAGTGAACTGAGTGTTGGAATAGTGGGATACGGCGTGGACTGGGCTTTAGGACGGCAGAAGTTGAAGTGACCTGCGTATTGGGAGAGCAGGGTGCTGGGTGGACTGGGTATTAGGATAGTGTGAAGTTGAGTGAACTGGGCGTTGGGATAGCGGGACAGTGAGTGAACTGGGCTTTAGGATTGTAGAATGTTGAGTGAATTGATTGTTGTGACAGTAGGATGTTGAGTGAAGTGGGCTTTAGGATTGTAGAATGTTGAGTGAATTGATTGTTGTGACAGTAGGATGTTGAGTGAACTGGGCGTTGGGATAGCGGGACAGTGAGTGAACTGGGCTTTAGGATTGTAGAATGTTGAGTGAATTGATTGTTGTGACAGTAGGATGTTGAGTGAACTGGGCTTTAGGATTGTAGAATGTTGAGTGAATTGATTGTTGTGACAGTAGGATGTTGAGTGAACTGGCTGTTGGGATAGTAGGATACAGAGTGAACTGGTTGTTGGGGATAGTAGGGTGGTGAGTGAAGTGGTTGTTGGGATAGTAGGGTGTTGAGTGAAGTGGTTGTTGGGATAGTAGGGTGTTAAGTGAACTGGTTGTTGGGATAGTAGGGTGGTGAGTGAACTGGTTGTTGGGATAGTAGGGTGGTGAGTGAAGTGGTTGTTGGGATAGTAGGGTGGTGAGTGAAGTGGTTGTTGGGATAGTAGGGTGGTGAGTGAAGTGGTTGTTGGGATAGTAGGGTGGTGAGTGAAGTGGTTGTTGGGATAGTAGGGTGGTGAGTGAAGTGGTTGTTGGGATAGTATGATGGTGAGTTAAAAGGGAGTTGGGGTAGTTGTATGAACTTCATGTCAGGCTATTTGGATGCCGGATGAACCAGATGACTGGATAAGCGGATACAGGCCAAACTGGATGCTGGGGATAGCTGGATGTTGAAAGAGGTCAATTTAAGAATAGCTGAATGTTGAGGGAGCTCGATGGTGCAATAATTTGACAATAGGGCAGTTGACATCTTTTGATGTACAGCCAGTTGTTTGTTAAAGAATTGTGTAGGATAGATATGTGTTTCAACAGTTGGAAGTTTGGATAGCTGCATGTTGGGCGATAAAGAATCTGGATGTCCGGACAATTTGATGTTGGAATAGGTGGATGTTAGAAGATGTGGATGTTAGATGGATGGACGGATGGATGGATGGATGGTGTGTGTGTGTGTGTGTGTGTGTGTGTGTGTGTGTGTGTGTGTGTGTGTGTGTGTGTGTGTGTGTATGTATGTGTGTGTGTGTGTGTGTGTGTGTGTGTGTGTGTGTGTGTGTGTGTGTGTGTGTGTTGTGGCACATCTTCACCAATACATTGTTTCTAAATTAACAAATTGTAGCACATGACCTTGCATTTTGGCACAAGCATTACGCATGCAATCCTGCGAAAAAAATCAACAAGAACAAACTAATAAAATAATGATGATAATAGTAATAGCAATGATAATATTAATAACATAATACAGCAATAATATTAACATAATAATAATAATAATAATAATAATAATAGTAGTAATGATAATAATAGTAACGATGACGAAAAACAACAACAATGATACTACATCATAAACAGTGATAATAATAACAAAATAAGATTTATAGCGCAGATTGATTCCAAGGAATGTTTACAAAACTTCACAAAACTGAACACACGCTCACGTACAACGTAAATGTGAAAACGAAACGAAAAGTTACATGTGCGAAACGAAGAAAAGATTGGGTCAATTTATATGTAACAAACGAAACAACACGAACAACAAGAAGAAGAAGAAGAACAACAACAACACACACACACACACACACACACACACACACACACACACACACACACACACACACACACACACGCACGCACGCACGCACGCACGCACCCACCCAGCCGCACCCACACCCACACACGATTGAAAATTTAAGCAACCCGCGAATTCCCCTTGGAATCACGAGAGGAAGTCAACAAAGCTATGAATTAACTTGATTAAACAAATGCATCATAAACGTAACACAATTCTTTCACCATGTGAACGCATCTTTAATAAGGACTCCCCCCCCACTCCTCTCTGTCCAGTCTCTCTCTTTCCCTTCCTCCCCCCCCCCCCTCCCCATCTCCTCTCCCCAATACCTTGCCATTCTCCGTCTCCGTCTCTCTCTCTGTCTCTGTCTGTCTGTCTGTCTGTCTGTCTCTCTCCCTCTCTCTCTCTCTCTCTCTCATCTCTCTCTCTTCTCTCTCTCTCTCTCTCTCTCTCTCTCTCTCTGTGATGTCACATCGCTAGTTGTTTTTTTGTTTTTTACTTTCTTTCCTCCCCCTCCCCTACCTGATTGATTGATTGATTGATTGATTGTGTGTGTGTGTGTGTGTGTGTGTGTGTGTGTGTGTGTGTGTGTGTGTGTGTGTGTGTGTGCGCCTGCTTGTCTGTCTGTCTGTCGTTCTCTCTCTGCGCTCGTCTCATTTCAACACTTCCCTTCTCTCCCTCTCCAGAACACACACACACACACACACACACACACACACACACACACACACACACACACACACACACACACACACACACAAGCGCGCGTACACACACACAAAAAACACATACAAGCACACCTATACACATAAATACACTGCCACTGCCACCCCTACCACTGCTTCCCTTTACTCCTTTCCTTCCCCCCTCCCACGTAAACACGATGGAGAGAGAGAGAGAAAGAGAGGGAGAGGGAGAGAGAGAGACCTACTCACGAGCGGACAGAAAATCTACCACAGAAAACAGAACGAGACTTTTTACACAGTTCATGAAAAAAAACCTGGGCCTATATTCATTCCTCAGGACACCGGACAGGCTCCCACACAGACCAGATAGAAACATCATCTCCCAAACACGCATCGTCCTAGGACAACCCATCATGACGCCCAGGGAGAAACAGGGCTTGAACTATGGACGGACGACTCCTCAGAGCTTGGCATGATGTAAGCCCTGATGGCCGTGTCTTGGGAGGAGGTGAGTGTTAGCGGCGGGTGGGGTGGGGTCTATGGACATATAAACAACGATGCCGTGGAGGAATTTTGTTGTTTGTGGTGTGTGTTTTCCTCCTCTGCCTCTCCCCAGCCCCGTGTGCTTGGGGCAAGATGGAAAGGTCTTGTGGGAATTTTGTTGTTTGCGTAGTTATTTTTTTTGTTTGTTTGTTTTATTTCACTGACCTTTTTTGTTGTTGTTGCGCTTGATATGTGTGTGTGTGTGTGTGTGTGTGTGTGTGTGTGTGTGTGTGTGTGTGGGGTGTGTGTGTGTGTGTGCATGCTTATTTTCTTTTTGTGTGTGTTTGATTTTAATTTTCTAAATGCTCTTCGATTTTTGTTTGCTTTTAAGGTTTGTTAGATTTTTGTCGATTTTCCTGTCCATTCATTTCTGAGTTCAGTTTTGTTTTGTTTTGTCTGTTCCAGTAGTGTTTAGCTTTTTTATCTCAAGTTTTGTTGTAATTTATTTCTGCTTATTTTATATTTGTTTTGGTTTTTCTGTCCTATTTTTGTTTGCTTTATTTTCATTTCTCTGCTCTTTCATCTGTTGTCGTTTTATTCCATTTCTGTTGTTTCGCTTTTTTCTTTAGTTCTGGTAGGTAGATGTGTGAATTCCAATCTTTACAATGAAATAATCAGACCAATCATTTATTTTTGAAAATACAAGTTTGAAGGAGGCGACTACATCATTTGAAACAATATGTAAGTAAACACAACGAGAAGTAGACCTATCTTTTCAATTTCCTCCCTGTACACAACATCACGCCCACCTTGTCTTGGACCATATAAAAAAGCATTTGCATATATATTTACATAAACAGCATAGTCCTCCACAAGCGAATTACATAATCAAATAGTGTCTATTTTCACGATCCTTCTTCAAAAAGAAGCTTCTCCAAGCTACTTGGTGTGCATGCAGGTTTTTAACGGATACTTCCTTCCGGCATGCAGGTTTTTAACAGATACTTCCTTCCGGCATGTATGGATTTTTAACGGATACTTCCGTCCGGCATGCATGGATTTTTATCGGATACTTCCTTCCGGCATGCATGGATTTTTATCGGATACTTCCTTTCGACGTGCATGGATTTTTATCGGATACTTCCGTCCGGCATACATGGATTTTTTAACGGATACTTCCGTCCGGCATGCATGGATTTTTATCGGATACTTCCTTTCGGGGTGCATGGATTTTTAACGGATACTTCCGTCCGGCATGTACGGATTTTTAACGGATACTTCCGTCCGACATGTATGAATTTTTATCGGATACTTCCATCCGGCTTGCACGGATTTTTAACGGATACTTCCGTCCGGCATGTATGGATTTTTAACGGATACTTCCGTCCGGCATGTACGGATTTTAACGGATGCGGTCGATAACCAAGGTGAGCTAACCCTCCCGGGATCATCACTTGGTTTGGCGTCATCACACACTGTGTCACAGTCATCACTTGGTTTGGTGTCATCACACACTGTGTCACAGTCATCACCTGGTTTGGTGTCATCACACACTGTGTCACAGTCATCACCTGGTTTGGTGTCATCACACACTGTGTCACAGTCATCACCTGGTTTGGTGTCATCACACACTGTGTCACAGTCATCACTTGGTTTGGTGTCATCACACACTGTGTCACAGTCATCACTTGGTTTGGTGTCATCACACACTGTGTCACAGTCATCACCTGGTTTGGTGTCATCACACACTGTGTCACAGTCATCACCTGGTTTGGTGTCATCACACACTGTGTCACAGTCATCACCTGGTTTGGTGTCATCACACACTGTGTCACAGTCATCACCTGGTTTGGTGTCATCACACACTGTGTCACAGTCATCACCTGGTTTGGTGTCATCACACACTGTGTCACAGTCATACCTGGTTTGGTGTCATCACACACTGTGTCACAGTCATCACATGGTTTGGTGTCATCACACACTGTGTCACAGTCATCACCTGGTTTGGTGTCATCACACACTGTGTCACAGTCATCACCTGGTTTGGTGTCATCACACACTGTGTCACAGTCATCACATGGTTTGGTGTCATCACACACTGTCACAGTCATCACCTGGTTTGGTGTCATCACACACTGCATCTCGTTTCTGCACGACCTTTGATGTCAAAAGCGTTCCCAATTATGTAAGTTTAGCATGAACAAAGAGCCGCGGCGCAAAGCTGTGTGCTATTCACACAACTAGGTGAAGCTGAATAAAGAGTGCCCATGAACTATCGTCAGTTCATCTTTCTCTTCCCCCCTCTCTCCCTTCCGTCTCCCACCTTCCCACCCCATCCCTTAATTCCCGCTGCTTCCCTAGTCAATCTCTTTCCTCTGTTCATCGTCCAGCCCTCCCCCCCCTCCCCCCCCTTCCTCCCCCCTCCCCCCCCTTCCTCCCCCCTCCCCCTTCCTCCCCCCTCCCCCCCCTTCCTCCCCCCTCCCCCCTCCCCTACAAATGTCAAAATTCAGCACGTTATTGTGGAACTCTCTTTCCAAACACGACTGAATTCCGTTCACACACATACACATCACTTATCTGTCCGTCTGTCTGTCTCTTTCGTGTGTGTGTGGGGGGGGGGGGGCGTGTGTGTGTGTGTGTGGTGTGTGTGTGTGTGTGTGTGTGAGAGAGAGAGAGAGAAGAGAGAGAGAGAGAGAGAGAGAGAGAGAGAGAGAGAGAGAGAGAGATAACGATAACGATAACGATAATTTATTCAAGAAAGGCCACAGCCCATTTGAAGGGAGTATTGACATATAACTGATGTAACAATACAATAATATACAAGCACACATAAACAAAATTCAAGTCAGATAGCTCCTCCTCTTGAAGGATTTATACAAAATATGAAGCTAGATCACCAACAACTTTCTCATTTCTTGACGACAAAAGCAAGACAAGCCTAAAAAATGATGGACGTCGACAATATTTCAAAGGAATATATTTTTGTCTTAAATCTGTAAGCAAAGGACAAACAAATAGAAAATGAAGTTCGTTCTCAGGGGCAGACTTGCACCATGGACATAAAACATCTAATTCTGTATGAACATTGTAACGTTTGCCTGTGTACAGCAATATCAGATACACCGAATCTAAACTTAGTTAGTGCAGATCTGACAAAGCTATTAATATTCATCGACAGATAAGGTTCCGCTTCCATTACCTGATTTGTCTTTAGAAATCGAAACAAAGAAAATCTCTTACTGTTTTTAATATGACTATTCCAGTCTTGCAAGTTACAATCAGTTATTCTCTGCTTAAAACAAACCAAAAATGCTTTAACACATCCAACACTCTGTTCTAACCAAACAAACGAAAACCCATAACTACAAAGACATTTACGAACAGAAGTTGCCCAAGTTGATTTACCTCTAGAATCTAAATCAAACAATACTTTGTATGCTTTTGCAGGTAATCTGTGTTCTCCCATACGTACTAGCTTAAGCCAATAACTAATACATTTCACATATGAATTTACATAAATGGGATATCTGCCAAGCTCACCATAAACCAAATCATTAGGGGTTCGTCTATCCACATGCAAAAGCGTTTCATAGCAAATAAATGTAATTTTTCGATTTCATGTCCTTTATCCAATCCCCAAATCTCGGCGCCATACTGCACAATAGGCTGCACTTGGGCATCAAACAATTTAAAAAATAATTTAACCGAAACACTTTCAAATTTATAAAGCAAACTTAAAATAGCTATGACAGCACGCTTTCCTCTGTTAACAAGATCATGACAGGCAAACGTAAAGCTAAGTTTTGTTGAAAAATATATGCCCAAGTACGTGTAAGCATTTACCACCGACATTTGCGAACGTCCATACAACCACCTTTCACGTGATGCTAGGAAACCACCCTTTCGAAAAACTATAATGTTTGATTTACCCATGTTTACTTTCAAATCCAGTCTAGATGCTGCAGAATGCAAATTATTCAATTGATTTTGTAATCCTACGACAGTTTCAGAGAGCAAGACGATAATCATCAGCAAATAACAATATAAATAATTCAATCGAGTCAAAAGTGACACCGTGTCTTCCCTTCTCAATAATTTCTTGTGCTAATTCATTAATATACAATGAAAATAATACTGGGCTGCAGACATCCCCCTGTTTATCACCCTGAGTACATCTGATATAGTCACTAAATTTTGCCCCACATCTTATCATAGCTTTAACATCTTTGTACATGCATTTTACACAATTATATAATTTACCTTTGATTCCATTTTTTGTAAGTATCGGCCACAAAAATTTTCTTGAAATGGAGTCAAAGGCCTTTTCAAAGTCTACAAAGGCAACATATAGCTTACGGTTATTAGAAAATTGTTTCTGGACAGCTGCTAACAGAGTAAACATATGATCAATTGTACAAAAGTTTTTCTTAAACCCTGTTATATTATTTACTTCAATCCATTCTGACAATCTCTTGTTAATAATAGAACCAAATACTTTACTTGCAACATCAGACAAGGAGATTCTTCTGTAATTATTAGGGTCATTCGTATTACCTTTTTTAAAGAGGGGGAGAATAAATGATTTGTGCCAATCTTCAGGATAAATTGCATTGTCAAACAAATTATTGAACAATTTAACCAGAAAATCAGTTCCAACATTACCAACATTTTTAAAAAACTCACAAATCATGCCATCTGGACCAGCTGCCTTTCCATTTTTTAGCTTTCTTATCGCAGCAACAACTTCAATTTTGCTTATAGGACGATCATAATATTCTATATATCCGTTGTCGAGTATCGTATCATTTTCCAGAATTTCAGTTTCTGTCATAGAATCCTTATCTAGCACATGCTTAAAATGCTTATACCATTCATCCAACGTGATTTTGTTTTGATTATATACTCGCTTTTGAAATACTGTACGTACATTTCTCCAGAACTCTTGCTGACTATCAATACTTGTGATCAATTTTTCAAACAGTAAATCGTTGTGTTGTTTCTTCTTTCTTTGTAATAAATTTTTATATTCACGTCGAGCTACACAGTATAGATGTCGGACATCTTTATCTAACGTGTTACAAAATGTTCGTAACAATTTTCGCGCATTTTGTCTTTCAATTTTACATTCGGCATCAAACCAATCATTCTGTCGTTTCACTCTGTTTACACAAACTTTACGTTTCATACCCTCAGCAGCTGTTTTTACAGAACTGCAGGTGCAGTGCGTCGTTCAAACGAACACATTCAGATGTTTTTACGGAGGCCGATAAATGTGTACCTGGCAACACATCGAGAGAGAGAGAGAGAGAGAGAGAGAGAGAGAGAGACAGACAGACAGAGAGAGAGAGAGTTCATGTGGTCTGCTGAAATGAAAGGTACAGACTTAGTAACTCCCTTTCAAAAACGGAAACGTGGATGAGATCTCTTGCGCCTGGTGGACCCACTCCGTCCGACACTCACTGAAGTTGTGACCGTGGCTGCACGTGAAAACCGTCAACTGAACTCATGTCACACCACAGCAGAGGAGGACTGATGTTGGGCTGTGGTTTCCGAATGCAGGTGACGGACCGATTGCAATCGAAGCTCAGCAACTGAACATTGGACGACAGGGAAGGGCCAGAGGGGAAGGGGAGGGAAGAAGTCAGGTGGGGGATGGGGGGGGGGGGGGGGGGGGGGTAGAATGAGATGAGACATTTGTTTCGAATTTTAGTCCTGCGAAGATGGGCTCTGTCCCCACAAAGCTTAGGGAGCGACGTTTCGAAGAAAGCTGAGCAACTGTCATTGTACAGGGGTGAAGGTGGAAGTGATGTAAAAGGAACAAACTTTCAGTTTCACTGTATTGCTTTTTACAGCTGAGCTTACCGCAGGGGGGAGGGGGGGGGGGGGGGGGGCAGGAAATCCCACCATCAAAATTAAGTCTATGTTTTTAGGTGTGCTTCTTGCTAAAAAAAAAATTGACAGGAATAACCAATTTATCTGAAACGAACTCAAAACGCCTTACAACAGAATCCGTCTTTCACAAAAGCTTAAATCCAGTGCGAAACAAATCCTTACACAAACAACAGCGAGGACCTTGTGTCATCACACACTGTGCCTCCCTTGTAGAGGACGTAACAATATGGAGGAGGGGGGGAGGGGGGGGGGGAGAGCTGTTTTCTTTTGTGTTGCAGCATTTCCTATTCAAAGTTCAAAACCACTGCTGCCTGTTCTCAGTCACCCCTCTACATGAGCTGGCTGCTAAACGTGAGATGACGCTGGCAGCGGGTGACAATAATGTATTAGAGCGTGCAAAAGGTTTCATTCATCTCAAACGCAATAGTCAAAAAGGCATTTTGCCCGCATCAGACAAACGCAATAGTCAAAAAGGCATTTTGCCCGCATCAGACAAACGCAATAGTCAAAAAGGCTTTTTGCCCGCATCAGACGATAAAGAGCAGTCTCTGAAAGCGTTAAATTTGCTGTGATGAAAGTTTTGAGCACTACACAAGTTTCACATGAAGAACAAGTCATAAGTCATGTCACAAAGTCACGTGCATTCCAGAGACCTCGCGGAGGCTGAATGAAGTGTGCGCTTGAACTTTGTCGTTTCTTGTCGGCGTTCCCCTCCTGTCCCCTTTCCCATCTCCCCCCCCGCCATCCCCTCCCCTCCCCTCCCCGCCTTCGTTCCGCTGCTTCTCCGGCCCATCTCTTATCCCTATCCACCAACACCCCCTCCTTCCCCACCGACGAACGTCCACATTCAGAAAATTCAGACGTTTTTGCGAAAGTCTCTTTCCAGACTCGATTGAACTTGGGTCAGTGCATACATACATATAGACACACAGACATAGACACACACAGACACATAGACAGATAGACAGATCGATAGATTGATCGATCGATCGATAGACAGATAAGCAGGTTGGTAGATAGAGATGTGTGTGTGCGCGCACGTGTGTGTGTGTGTGTGTGTGTGTGTGTGAGAGAGAGAGAGAGAGAGAGGAGAGAGAGAGAGAGAGAGAGAGAGAGAGAGAGAGACATACAGACAGGCAGACAGAGAGAGAGAGACAGAGACAGAGAGTCAGAGACACAGAAAGACAGACAGAGAGAGTGGATGTGGTCTACTAAGGTCAACAGTTCAGACGAAGTAATCCCCTCCGAAAATGGAAAATTGAACGAGACGTGCGTGCCCCATGAACCCACTCCTGTCGGACTCACAGCCGCCCTCTGACGGTGTGTCTGCACGTGAAATCCTTCAACTGAACCAGAGTCCACACCACACAGTACAGAAGAAGCACTGCTGCCGTACTGCGGTCTCGGCAATGCAGGAGACAGCCTGGTTGCCAGTGAAGCTACACAACTGGACCTGGGGACGGCGGGGAAGAGACCTGGCGTGTGGTGTGGACGAGAGAGAGAGAGAGAGAGAGAGAGAGAGAGAGGCAGGGGATGTTTCGGCATATTAACCCTGTCAAGCTGTGGCTCCATCCCCAAAGTTTCGAGAACCACTTTTCGAAGAAAGCTGAGCAGCTGTTACTTTTAAAGGCAGGGGGAAAGGAAAGAGGGGTGCAGGGGAGCAGAGGGATGAGTGTGTGTGTGTGTGTGTGTGTGTGTGTGTGTGTGTGTGTGTGGTGGGAGGGGGGGGGGGGTGTGGAAGGTGATGTACGAGGGAACGGTCAAATTTTCAGTTTCCACGTATCGTTTATATAACTCAGTCGATCGCAGGGGCGTAAGAAGGCCGTCCTCCCACTATGTACAATAGCTTCTGTATTTCTTTCGCTCTGTTTGTTTCGCTCTTTTGTTTTTGGAATTGACAAGCACGAACCATTTCATTTTCAAGCAAACTCAAAACACCTTCAAATTGAATCCATTTCTTTTTCACAAAGAAGAACATTTTTTTTGTTTTGTTATCTTGGAAACAATATTCAATTTCTTTTAGAAAATAACAACATCATTCTTAGTCGATCGCCCTTAAAACAAGGTGCTCATAACGTCCGCTGGGGATGCGTGTATATCGAGTGTCACGAACACTGCAAAACTGTATAAACATGTGTTTGATAGTAAGTGGCTCCTTGCATGGTGCGCTCCGTGGAAACTAGAAATTATGAGATGTGTGTAAAAAGCGTTTACAGCAGCCTGGTGTAATCGACACAAAGTTGTTTCTTGTTTACAGCGACCAGTGGCAGGTATACTTCAATGTGGACGATGGGGAGTTTGGTGCACAGAGAAACGGTCGAACGAGCGGATGAAGGTTGTAATGATGAGGTTTCCAGCTTGGTGCACACATTGCTCTGGTGCCTATGATGAAGGTTGTATCAAAAAGGTTTCCAGCTTGGTGCACACTCTGTTGCCTATGATGAAGGCTGTAACAATAATGTTTCCAGCTTGGTGCACACATTGCTCTGGTGCCTATGATGAAGGTTGTAACAATAAGGTTTCCAGCTTGGTGCACACTCTGGGCCTATGATGAAGGCTGTAACAATAAGGTTTCCAGCTTGGTGCACACATTGCTCTGGTGCCTATGATGAAGGTTGTAACAATAAGGTTTCCAGCTTGGTGCACACTCTGGTGCCTATGATGAAGGCTGTAACAATAAGGTTTCCAGCTTGGCGCACACATTGCTCTGGTGCCTATGATGAAGGTTGTAACAATAAGGTTTCCAGCTTGGTGCACACATTGCTCTGGTGCCCATGATGAAGGTTTTAACAATAAGGTTTCCAGCTTGGTGCACACATGGCTCTGGTGCCCATGATGAAGGTTGTAACAATAAGGTTTCCAGCTTGGTGCACACACTGCTCTGGTGCCTATGATGAAGGCTGTAACAATAACGTTTCCAGCTTGGTGCACACATTGCTCTGGTGCCTATGATGAAGGCTGTAACAATAAGGTTTCCAGCTTGGTGCACACTCTGGTGCCTATGATGAAGGCTGTAACAATAAGGTTTTCCAGCTTGGTGCACGCATTGCTCTGGTGCCTATGATGAAGGCTGTAATGATAAGGTTTCCAGCTTGGTGCACACTCTGGTGCCTATGATGAAGGCTGTAATGATAAGGTTTCCAGCTTGGTGCACGCATTGCTCTGGTGCCCATGATGAAGGTTGTAATGATGAGGTTTCCAGCTTGGTGCACACTCTGGTGCCTATAATGAAGGCTGTAATGATAAGGTTTCCAGCTTGGTGCACACTCTGGTGCCTATGATGAAGATTGTAACAATAAGGTTTCCAGCTTGGTGCACGCATTGCTCTGGTGCCTATGATGAAGGTTGTAATGATGAGGTTTCCAACTTGGTGCACACTCTGGTGCCTATGATGAAGGTTGTAATGATAAGGTTTCCAGCTTGGTGCACACTCTGGTGCCTATGATGAAGGTTGTAACAATAAGGTTTACAGCTTGGTGCACGCATTGCACTGGTGCCTATGATGAAGGCTGTAATGATAAGGTTTCCAGCTTGGTGCACACTCTGGTGCCTATGATGAAGGTTGTAATGATAAGGTTTCCAGCTTGGTGCACACTCTGGTGCCTATGATGAAGGCTGTAATGATAAGGTTTCCAGCTTGGTGCACACTCTGGTGCCTATGATGAAGGTTGTAATGATGAGGTTTCCAGCTTGGTGCACACTCTGGTGCCTATGATGAAGGCTGTAATGATAAGGTTTCCAGCTTGGTGCACACTCTGGTGCCTATGATGAAGGCTGTAATGATAAGGTTTCCAACTTGGTGCACACTCTGGTGCCTATGATGAAGGCTGTAGTGATAAATTTTCCAGCTTGGTGCACACTCTGGTGCCTATGATGAAGGCTGTAATGATAAGGTTTCCAGCATGGTGCACACTCTGGTGCCTATGATGAAGGCTGTAATGATAAGGTTTCCAGCTTGGTGCACGCATTGCTCTGGTGCCTATGATAAAGGCTGTAATGATAAGGTTTCCAGCTTGGTGCACACTCTGGTGCCTATGACGAAGGCTGTAATGATAAGGTTTCCAGCTTGGTGCACACTCTGGTGCCTATGATGAAGGTTGTAACAATAAGGTTTCCAGCTTGGTGCACGCATTGCTCTGGTGCCTATGATGAAGGCTGTAATGATAAGGTTTCCAGCTTGGTGCACACTCTGGTGCCTACGATGAAGGTTGTAACAATAAGGTTTCCAGCTTGGTGCACACTCTGGTGCCTATGATGAAGGTTGTAACAATAAGGTTTCCAGCTTGGTGCACACTCTGGTGCCTATGATGAAGTTGTAATGATGAGGTTTTCAGCTTGGTGCACACTCTCGTGCCTATGATGAAGGCTGTAATGATAAGGTTTCCAGCTTGGTGTACAGTCTGGTGCCTATGATGAAGGCTGTAATGATAAGGTTTCCAGCTTGGTGCACACTCTGGTGCCTATGATGAAGGTTGTAATAATAAGGTTTCCAGCTTGGTGCACACTCTGGTGCCTAAGATGAAGGCTGTAATGATAAGGTTTCCAGCTTGGTGCACACTCTGGTGCCTATGATGAAGGTTGTAATGATAAGGTTTCCAGCTTGGTGCACACTCTGGTGCCTATGATGAAGTTTGTAATGATAAGGTTTCTAGCTTGGTGCACACTCTGGTGCCTATGATGAAGGCTGTAATGATAAGGTTTCCAGCTTGGTGCACACTCTGGT
>CM031624.1:42566710-42571710 GCA_018398815.1 Conus ventricosus | reverse complement strand
ATCATGCTTTATAATGACTGTGTAAGAAACTGGACATTCCTGCAACAAAAAAGGCCGTGGTGTAATCAGGGATCCACAAATTTGACGACTGTATTATCAGTATTGTGGTAGAAAACAACTAGATTCCCAGCTTATGAAGCGAAATTATGGGGGACAAAAAATTACGTAAAAAAAGACTTTGGTACGACAAACGAATCACAAGACAAAACACGACGCGTTTCGACCTCTTACATCTTCTTCTGGCAATACACAAAACTATTAGGACAACAAAAATGAACGAGCAATCGCTTATCTTCAATCACTTCAGCGCAAGATAGGCGTTGAATGAAAACGAGGCTGTCAGAAGGGAGATAATGTGTGAGTCAAGGTAGTAATGATGATAATCACATTACTGATAGGAATACTAATAATGTTAATAATGATGATCAAAATATTGAAAAAAAATAAACAAAGACAGGATTACCACTACTTTTGGTGATAATATGGCAATAGCAGTTGTAGTATGGGGGAAAGGAGAGTGGGTTGGAGGATTCTGACCTGACGTGGTTTACCATAGGGTACAAAATCTAATTCACTTTGAACCTGACTCTGTTTTCTAGTTAGACGGTGACGGCCAGTCGGATGCTTACCGGACTGCGCATAGCAGGCTACACTCGCAATTGAGTTGTGTGTCCAGTTCACACTTTTCATTAACTTTGCACATGCGCTCAGCACCACTGCTGAGTGGAAAAACAAAACAAAAATGTACAAGATCACAATTCCACTCTTCAAATTTTCGACCACGTGGCCTTTTCCAAGAGAAAAAAAAGCAAAAACAATACAACTACGTAATGCCCATCTTTGGCAACTGGACAGAGCAAAGGCTCTACGTAGTGTGTATAGTTGCCAAAGATGGACATTATGTAGTTGTATTGTTTTGGCTCTGTCCAGTTGCCAAAGATGGGCATTGCGTAGTTGTATTTTTTTCTCTCTTGAAAAAGGCCACGTGGCCAAAACTTTGAAAAGTGGAATTGTAATTTTATGTACTGTTTTCTTCCCTTTGGAGGACTATTGATTTTGTTTAAATCAAAAATACTTCATGAAAACAGAATAAGAAGAAGAAGGAAGGAGAAGAGAAGAAGAAGAAGAAGAAGGAAGTGAAGAGAAGAAGAGGAAGAAGAAGAAGAAGGAAGTGAAGAGAAGAAGAAGAAGAAGAAGGAAGTGAAGAAGAAGAAAGATGTAAAGAGAAGAAGGAGAAGAAGGGAGAAGAGAGAAGAAGTAAGTGAAGAAGAAGAAGAAGAAGAAGAAGAAGAAGAAGGAGAAGAAGAAGAAAAAGGAGAAGACGAAGAAGAAGAAGTGAAGAAGAAGAAGGAAGTGAAAAAGAAGAACGATGTGAAGAGAAAAAGGAGAAGAAGGGAGAAAGAAAAAGAAAAAAGTAAGTAAAGAAAAAGAAGAAGAAGAAGAAGAAGGAGGGGAGAAAAAAAAGGAGAAAAAGAAGAAAAAGAAGGAAGGAGAAGAAGAAAAAGAAGAAAGTGAAAAAGAAAAAAGAGGAAAAAGAAGAAGGAGAAGAAGAAAGTGAAAGAAGAAAAAGAAGAAAAAGGAGAAAAAGAAGAAGAAAAGGGGAAAAGAAAAAGAAAAAGAGAAAAAAGAAGAAGAAAAAGAAGGAAGAAAGAAAAAAGAAAAAGGAGAAGAAGAAGAAGAAGAAGAAGAGAAAGAAGGAAAAAGAAAGGGGAGAAGAAGAAAAAAGGGAGAAGAAGAAGGAGAAGAAGAAAGGGAAAAAAGAAAGAAGAAGAAGAAAGAAGAAAAAGAAGAAAGGAGAAAAAAAAGGAGAAGAAGGAAGAGGGAAAAGAAAGAAGAAAAAGAGGAAAAAGGGAGAAAAAAAGAAGAAGAAAAGAAGAAAGAAGAGAAGAAGAAGAAGAGAAGGAAAAGAAAAAGAAAAAGAGGAAAAAGAAAAAGGGAGAAGGAGAAAAGGAAGAAGGAAAAGAAGAAAAGGAGAAGGAGAGAAGAAGAAGAAGAAAAAGAAGAAGAAGGAGAAAAAAGAAGAAGAAAGAAAAAAAAGAAGAAGAAGAAGAAGAAGAAAAAAGGGGAGAAAAAGGGAAAAAGGAAGAAGAAAAAGAGAAGAAGAAGAAAAAGGAAGAGAAAAGAAGAAAAGAAAAAGAAAAGAAAAAAGTGAAGGAAAGAAAAAAGAAAAACGGAAACCCCAAATAAAAAACTTTTGACATTTTTCCGTTTCTGAAAAAAGAAAACATAAAAATGAGGTTTAGGAACTTTTTCGATTTGAAGTCGTGAAGGCTTGATGTTGTAAACCGAACGAAAAGACCGATTCGTCCCTTTTAAAAAGAACACGAAAAGGTTAAAGCGTTGCTAAAAGCACGCTGGTTTTTAAAATATCGTCTAAACCAGAATTTTAAGCTTGTGGCACCAAAAAAAATAAATGTTTAGCTTCTTTAACCCACATTAAAAATCGAAAATTGGCTCTTGGCCCTTTTATGTCCCTCCGTTTTTTTTAAGTAGATAATTTTTTTCCTTAATGTCTTCACAATGCCGTAAGGCGGAGTGTTTATATAAAAGTCGGTTTTTGTAAGGAATTTTGGTTTTTTTTTTTGTTTTTTTCCTTTTTGGGTTTAAGGGATTTCTTGGGTCATGGCACCCCGGTTTTGGGCCCCTGCTGTGTCTTAGCCCCCTGGCACCCCGGGTAGCTTGTTTATTAGAATGGACCCCGGTAGCTTTTTCTTGCCCCGGCCCCGGCTTGGTGTCATTAGCCTGGACCCCGGTGCTGTGCTTTTGCCCTGGCACCGGTAGCGTGTCATTTGCCATGGCACCCGGTAGCGTGTCATTACCCATGGACCCCGGTAGCGTGTCATTTGCCCCTGGCACCCCCCCTAGCCGTGTCATTAGCCCCTGGCCCCCGGCTGCTGGTCATTAGCCATGGCACCCCGGTAGCGTGTCTTTGCCATGGCACCCCGGTAGTGTGTCATTAGCCCTGGGACCCCGGGGCTTTTCATTGCCCTGGCACCCCCCGGTAGCTGTGTCATTAGCCCATGGACCCCCGGGTAGCTGTGTCATTAGCCCATGGCCCCGGCAGGTGTCTTAGCCCCTGGCACCCCGGGTAGTGGTCATTAGCCATGGACCCGGCTAGCTGTGTCATTGCCTGGCACCCCCCGGTGCTGTGTTTCCAGGACCCCTATGGAAACCCCCCCCGGTAGCTGTGCATTAGCCCCTGGCACCCGGTGCTGTGTCTTAGCCTACCCCTTGTTAATTTCCCCCCCCGGGGGAGTGTGAAGATGGAAGGTAGGGAAGCCCCGGCCCCCGGTTGCTGTTTTCATTAGCCTATCGTTTGAGATACTCTGTAGTGGAAGGGAAATTTAAAAGGGGGGGCTATGGCCCCCGGTGCTGTGTCATTGCCCATCGTTTGTGATACTCTGTAGTGTGAGGAATCTGGAAGGCGACACATGGCCCCGGGTACTGGTCATTCCCTTTGTTTTTGATCTCGTAGGGAGGGGAATTTACAGAAGGCGAACAGGGCCCCCAGTTTCACGGGGAAAAAAACCAAACCCGATTTAAAAAGGTAATAAAATCTAGAAGGATCATCCCTACCCCCGGATGATGCAGTGGTTTTTCCCTTTTAAAAAAAAGGGGGGAATTTAAACAGAAAATTTTTATGAAACTATAGGGAGAAAAAAGGGGCAAAAAATTAAAAGAAAGCAAAAACAAAAAAAAAGACAGGACTTACTTAACCCAAATGAAAACCCCTTTTGGGGAACCGTTTTCTTCGATTTAAAAACAGATGAATGACTGCATGAACAAAACCCAGATTGAGCTGGTTTGAACAACTGGTTTTAAAGGAGTTGGAAGTGTCGCCGCTAAAACTCAAAAACAGAGAGAAGAGGAGAGAGAGAGAGAGAGGAGAGAGAGAGGAGAGAGAGAGAGAGAGGGGGAAGGGGAAAGAAAGACGACAGGGAGGCAAGTAAGGAATAGAATGGTTTGGGTCCCGTCAACTAAAGGATAGTATTTGGTGTGTGAGGGAGTGGGGGTTTTTGGGACAGGGGGGGGGGGGGGGGGATAGTAAGAGGAGCAAGCGGAGTTGTAAAAAAAAGAAACATGAAAAATGTCCAAACTCAACCCCCAAATAATGGGAAACAAAAAAAATGCAGCAGGTACAGTCTCAATCGCAAGAATCGTAATCATCGAAACTCATAACAAGTTTTGACGATTACACATCGATGATGTTTTACAACAAGTATTTAAGCTTTATAGCTTTTACGAATACTAAGGAGCGCTAATGTTAAGTCGTTTGATCATAGCTTAGTACGAATTAGTGATACTGGTAAGTGGTTAAATGTTTTTGCATCTTGAAATCTAATTTAGGTGGTAAAGATTGCTGTAGTAATTCATCCTTTTTTTATGCAAGCATTTATTTACAAGCACATTTATCAGCGTGGCTCAGGCAACTTTACTTACATGTTTTGGAAATCACACAATATGACATCCCCCCCCCACCCCCACCCCTAAAAAAAAGGAAAAAAAAGAAAAGAAAATGGAGCAATAACATACCCTCTATGTCGTTTTTGTATAGGAACCTAACATACCTTATGTTATCAAGGGCTCCTTGAGTATGAAGAAACGGAGCTAAAACTCTATTTCATCCTGCAAACTGATGCTTATCCATGTTATGAATTTGTATGTCTATTCTAAATCGGCATGTGCACGCACGCGCTATTGCGCGCGCGTCTGTGTGTGCATGTGGTAGTGCTCGCGCGCGTGCGCGTGCGCGAGGTGTGTGTGTGTGTGTGTGTTGTGTGTGTGTGTGTGTGTGTGTGTGTGTGTGTGGTGTGTGTGTGTGTGTTGTGTGTCTGTGTGTGGAGAGAGAGAGAGAGAGAGGGAGAGAGAGAAAAAAAATGCGCGAGTGCGTGCGTGCGCGTGCGCGTGTGTGTCTGTGTGTGTGTGATTGTGTGTGTGCGCGCGTGAGTGTCTGTATCTATATCTGCATTTGTGTCTGTCTGAATGAGTGTTTGTGTGTG
>CM031624.1:42509210-42559210 GCA_018398815.1 Conus ventricosus | reverse complement strand
TCCTGCGTATGTTAGATCAGAACAGGCGCCACTGAACACCACGAAGTGACTCGGCAGCAGTGCAGTGTTTCCTCCGGTGGGTTTGCCTCTTGACGACTTGAAACCGGATTGCCGGTGCCGGGGCTGCGGCGGGGCCGACCGGGCTGTGGCTGTGGACGGGGTGTCGGAATGAGCGACGTGGGTGCACTGCCTCTGAGGTGGCGAAGAGGTTGGGACAGCCAAAAAAAAAAAAAGAAGAAAAAAAAAGTGTAACAGATGAAGAAAGGATTTCTATGTAGTCCCTCCCCCGTGAATCCTTTCTGTTTTATGTATTGCCAATAGTAAACGTGATATAAAATGAATACATATTTACCCAAACCTGCACATGCTCGTGCGTCTCCACCCCCACCCCCACACACACACACTCGCACACACACACACACACACACACACACACACACACACACACACACACTACAGTTTATGACATGAGTGGATAATGCATTGATCTGCAGAGAATGAAATACAAACCACTGTTATGAGTTATTTTGCAATATTTGTGGTTTTTCTTTTTTGTTTTACTTCCAGTCTTGGTTATACTGTTCCGATGAGGGTTTTTCTTTTCGTTCATTTGTATGGTCGCCATAACTTGATGTTGGGTTCTCACGAAATGAGAAGAGAGGAAAGCTTTCAAACTATTTCTCAGTTCCCCGCCCACTTCTTTCTGCTTTTACCCCATCCTACCCCTTCTCCCTTTCTCCACCCTCACTCCTACTTCTCCCTCCCTCCCTCTCTCTCCTTCTCTCTCTCTCTCTCCCCCCCCCCCCCTTCTCTCTCCTCTCTCTCTCTTCTCTCTCTCTCCCCCTCTCTTCTCCTCTCTCTCCTTCTCTCTCTATCCCCCCTCTCTCTCTCAATCCAGCCCTGATGTGGCCCTTTGCGGTCGGCTGGGCTATAAGCAACATTATCTTATCTCTCTCAATCATATTTTAATACTGTTTGCAAATTCACCCACCTTTTTCTCTCTTTTTTACTTACCACTTCATCCCTCCTGTGTCATTCTCTGTCTCTCTCTCTGTCTCTCTCTCTGATCATTTCTTCCTTTTATCGTTCTTTCTTTGTCCTTGCTTCTTCTGTTCCTGTCCCCTCTAGTGTAACTTCTTTCCTTTCTTTCTGTCTTTCTCTAAAGAGAGAACAAAAATGGAGGGGGGGGGGAGGGGGGGGGGGGGGGGCGACAAACAACTCACGGGCGCTCTGTTGACTTGATCTCCAGGTTGCCGAGATCGACAAGTGGTTAATCACGATTTGCACGGTTGATAAGAATTCACATAGACTCTCTCTCTCTCTCTCTCTCTCTTCTCTCTCTCTCCCCGTGTGTGTGTCTCTCTCTCTCCCCGTGTGTGTGTGTGTGTGTGTGTGTGTGTGTGTGTGTGTGTGTGTGTGTGTGTGTGTGTGTGTGTGTGTGTGTGTGTGTGTGTGGCGTGCGTGCGTGCGTGCGTGCGCGCGCGTGTGTGTGTGTGTGTGTGTGTCGCGCGCTGGCGGAGGGGGAGGGAGAGATTTGTACTCTGTGTCGATCGCTGTGACAAATTGTTTCTCAAATGGACATTATCCCCCCCCTCTCCTCCCCACCTCCCGGGGAGAAAGGTTTTTAACAAAAGTTCTGGTGCGTTCTTAAAAAGTGTATTTTAAGAGATGTGTGAAGGATTTTGTTGTTGATGACTTGTGAGTTGACTTCAACGTGGTGACAGCCCTGATATGGCCCTTTGCGGTCGGCTGGGCTTACATTACATTACATTACAGTACATTATATTACATCCTCCTCCACCCCCTCCCCCCCCCCCCCTCTTTTTGTTTTGTTTTAACAGGCTGTTATATTTCAAATCGAAAGGGTGTTCCTTACTACCTGCTGAATGAGTATTTGATAATCATTGTTTGTGTTTGACTTATCGGCTGACTGTTCATTCATAATTCACCAGTAGCTACTTCATTAACGGTTTATCAGTAGCCTGTTCATTCATAGTTTCCTTTTATGCAATGTTATAGGATTTATTTATGATTGATTAACAGACTGGATGACCAGAATCGTTGATTGGGACCCAGTTATTTGTGTGTGTATGTGTGTGTGTGTGTATGTGTGTGCGTGCGTGCGTGCGTGCGTGCGCGCGCGTGTGTGTGTGTGTGGGGGGGGGGGGGAGGGGTGTGTGTGTGTATGTTTTCTTATGTGTTTACTATTCTATATCAAGGCCAGTGAACTGCTTAATGCATGAATTTTGAAATCAGATTGAACCTTTTTTCCTATAGTATTGTCAACATATTATCATTTCTATGTATGTACATGTTATTTTGGTTTTAGACGAAGACCGTATAATGTAACGGTAACGGTGAACTGTGTTTAGCATGTTGTCATGTTTATTATTCAGTTCAACCATACTCATGCAGATATTATTTTAGACTATTGTAATGTTTGCCAATAAGTAAGAAATGTATGAATGTATGAGTTCGTAAATGTATTTTAGAAAAAATGCTAGAAAAATGCCCACCTACTTTGCTGCATTTCAAAATCAGCTGAATAGAAGATACAAGACAGAACAATATAATGCAAATATTGAGGAAAAAGTGTCTTAGTTTACTATAGAATGGGATTTGTATACATCTGTTTTTTGTCATTGTATAAGAGATATACATGTCAAATCATCTGTTGTAAGAATGAGTCAAAATGTTTTATACTCAATGCCCATTTACACATACTTTTTCGCCATTTTTCCTTTTTTTCCCTTGGTAGTCGTGTTGTTATTGTACAACTGTGGGTATTGCTGTTCTTACTGTGATGCTTTTATTGCTATCATCATCATCATCATCATCATCTGATGATGATGATGATGATGATTACAATCCTCCTCCTCCTCCTTATTGTTATTATTATTATTTTTCTAATATTATTATTTCTATTACCATTACTATTATTATTATTAATATTATTGTTGTTGGTGTTGTTTCTATCTTCAGGGTTATGGCAATCTTAGATTCTCCCCCTCCCCAAGTGCCGTCCTCCCCCCCCCCCCCCCCCTCCCCACTCCTGTTCCCTCTCCCCCTTTGCCCTTTCTTCTTCATTGACGTGCTTGTGTCGTAATTTACTTTAAAAATGCAATGAAATGTTTACTGTAAAAAAAAGTGTATCAGTAGCCGTTCCGTTCAATTGTCCTTTTTTCTGGTGTTCATAGCTTGTGATATGAATTTTGCTGGATCTATTCTGGTCAGTAAATTAAGAATATAAATAATATTTTAAAAAAGGTGAGTCAAGTACAGTACACTGCTCTCGGATATCTTTGTAAGCTGTGCAGTAGCATTAGAAATGAACTTCATTTTCGGTTTCCATTTCACATGACGTCACCACCAGCCTGCTTGCATTATTAAGCCCATAACCCTTTGTCGGAATTTATAAAGTTACCTCTGTGTCATTTATCTGTAATTAAAGACAAGTATCTTTCTGGCTGGAAAATGATCTGAAAAGAATGATACCATTTGCATTTGTCATTGTTTTCTAACGCTAAATGCCGGTTTGGCTTCTTGTACGAAATAAGTCTGTCTTTGAATTCAGCAAGAACACTTTATCCCCTCTCAATCCTTTAAACATCCACACTACACCAAATCTATGTTCACACACAACTTTCTGCATATTGATTACCTAACTGTTATGCCGAGATTCATATAGAACAAGAAGCATCTCATACGCCTGTCTGCATAGTCGTGACGTGCATATTTTACGGAGCTTTAGCCAATACCTATTACATGTCATAGTTGTTCTTACACTAACAGAATATCCACCGGTTTCTCCATAGACCAGTTTGTTTGAGGAGTGCAGAGGAACGTTCAGAAATCTTTTAAAGCCAATTGTGTATGTTTCTAAAAGATCACTATATTTCTCAAGACTCCAAGCTTCAGCTGCGCAAGTCAAAAGTAGTTCAATTTGTGTATCAAATAGTTTCACAATCCTTAACAAGCACAGTGAAGCGAATACCAAAAGACATGTACTGACAGCAATTCTTTTACCACCATAGGTTTATCTCTCACTAAGAGAGAAGAGAGAGAGGAGGAGAGAGGAAGAGAGAAGAGAGAGAGGAGAGGGGGAGAGAGAGAGAGAAGAGAGGAGACAGAGGAGAGAGAGAGGACGAGAGAGAGAGGGGAGGAGGAGAGAGAGAGAGAGAGGGGAGAGGGGAGAGAGAGGGGAGAGAGAGAGAGAGAGAGAGAGAGAGAGAGAGAGAGAGAGAGAGGAGAGAGAGAGAGAGAGAGAGGAGGTGATTTACGACGACTGTCCCAAACTAACATGATCTTTATAGCAGTATACATACATATGTGAGAGGACTGAGAATTGCTGTTTTGTGATCAAACTTTTGACATGTTTTTGCACGGATGCCATTCATGTTGAAAAGAAAATGTTTTGAGTCCTCCCCTGAATCCATCCATCTCTCTCTCTCTCTCTCTCTCTCTCTCTCTCTCTCTCTCTCTCTCTCTCTCTCTCTCTCTCTCTCTCTCTCTCTCTTCTTTTTCTCTCTCTCTTCTAACACACACACACACACCACACACACACACACACACCACAACAAAACCACAACACACACACTTTACGCGCGCGCGCACGCACGCACACAACATTTAAGGGAATAAAGAAAAAAGAAAAACAAATAAACAAAGGCACAAATGCATAACAAGTTGCGAAGCATATAAACGGATTTCCCAGTTTTCCAAACCGCTTATAAATCAGCCAAGGCTTTATGAGATAAGAAATAAGGAAAATAACAGTTTTAACGGTTATTTAACCGTTGTACACTTTGATAAACGGGTATTTTAGTCCTCACTGGGCAAAAGCCTGTGTACATACCAAATTTCTCCAAATCGGAACAATATGTCAAAAATAAGGGTTTTTTTTTAACGGTCAGATTTTGAAACACTGCATGGAAGTGCCATTTGTGTGTGATGACCTTTTATATACAAAAATTGCATTAAAATCCACTAATATATAAAAAAAATAACGGCAAAATAACAGTTTATCGGTTATATAACCGATATACACTTTTGAAACCGGTATTTTAGTCCTCACTCGGTTTAAACCCTTTTGTTAATCCCAAATTTCATCCAATCGGACAATATGTCAAGAATAACGGTTTTTAACGGTCAGATTTTGAAACACTGCATGGAAGTGCCATTTGTGTGTGATGCCCTTTCTATATACAAAATTGCTTTTAAAAACCCCCCAAATATATAAAAAATAACGGTAAAAATAACGGTTTAACGGTTATATACCGATATGCACTTTTGAAACCGGTATTTTAGTCCTCACTGGGCTAAAGCTGTGTACATTCAAATTTCATCCAAATTGGACAATATGTCAAGAAAAGGGTTTTTTAACGGTCAAATTTTGGAACATTTATATAGAAGTGCCATTTGTGTGTGAAAACCCTTTCTATATCCCAAAATTTTTCATTAAAATCACCTATATATAAGAAATAACGGCAGAATAACGGTTTTTAACGGTTGTTTAATCCATTTTCAGCATTACATCATTTTACATATGGACAGAGGATCCGATTTTTTCACAAGATCATCCAACGCTTATAAATTGGCAGTACTTTCTGAGATATTCCATAAAAAAGGGAAAAAACCGTTACATGCCGTTACAACCGTTAGTAAGGCTATAAGGGGGCAAACAAAAAACATCAGGCATCATCCGTGACCATAATGAACTCCCTGCTAATTTTCATAAAGGTCGGCCAAGTACTTTCTGAGTTTATTCCATAAAGAAGAAAAACCGTTACAGGCCGTTACAGCCGTTAGTAACGGTTATACGGTTAAACTAAAACCATCGGGCATTTTTCCCTGACCATAATGAACATACCTACAAATTTTCAGAAAGATCGGCCAAGTACTTTTGAGATTTTCCCAAATAAAGAAGAAAAAGCGTTACAGGCGTTATAGCCGTTAGTAACGGCTGAAACGGTAAACTAAAACGTCGGGCATCATCCTTGACCATAATGAACACACCTACAAATTTTCAGAAGATCGACCCAGTAGTTTTGTCGGGAAAGCGGTGGAACACATTTTGACCACGGACACACAGACACACAGACAGACAGCGACGACAGGACAGACAGAAAACTAACACACACACACACACACACACCACCACACACACACACACACACACACAGCCAGCATTTCTTGTTCCCATTCTAAAGTACTCCCTGTTCTTTAAGAACTGGGAGTACAAAAAAGAACGAATACAAAAGAACAAACCCAAGTCCCTTAGCATTAAAATGCGATTACCACAAACCAATGAAAGGAACAAAAGAAGGAAATAAAAAATGTGCACAAAAACCATGAAATATCAATTCCAACTCTCTAGCAACACGCACCCGATCCAAGCTGACACAAACAACACCAAAGCGCCAAAGCTTGCTTGCTTCACAAATGACCGGTACATTGTGGAAGAAGGACGTTTGTCAGGGTGCCTGTACCCCCAATAAACCCCTTTCCCTTTCCTGGCCGTCATGGCGCGGTGTCTAGCTCGCAGGCATGCTGGCCCACATGTCGCAGGATCGAGTCCCGGGCCGAAGCAGTCATCGGAGGGTTCGTCCACTCCCGGCTGGCTCCTATACTAGAGAGTGCTGCAGGTTCAGATGAAAAGACTGGAACTATGGACGAGTCTCATCCACTTAACGGAAGCATCTCTGAGAGTGGTGCCAAAAGCTTCTTTTACCCCCAAGGTCCATCTTCAGTAAGAGAGAGGGGAAGAGAGAGGGGAGAGGAGAGGGGAGAGAGAGGAGGAAGAAGGGGTGAGAGGGGGAGGACAGACAGAACAGACGTAGGAGAGAAGACAGAAGAGAGAGAGAGAGAGAGAGAGAGAGGAAAAGGAAAAGTGAAAAGAGAGGAGAGAGAGAGAGAGAGGAGAAAAGAGGAAGAGAGAGAGAGAGAGAGGTGCAAAAAGCTCCTGACAGCGCTGAGGGTCTGTTCCTCTCGGGCCGGTAGATGGCGGGATATACAAAGCAGGAGAGTAGAGCACAGCCCTGCAAGTCTCTTGGACCAGAATAGAAACTTGTAGGGAATTATATAATCCACTTTCTCCTCATAGGTCGTCAGTATGGAACTCTGTTTGAATGATATGATCCACTTTTCCTCAAGGTCTCAGATGGAACTCTGTAGAATTATATCATCCAGTTTCTCCTCATAGGTCATCAGAATGGAACTCTGTAGAATTACATGACCACTTTTCCCCATAGGTCATCAGAATGGAACTCTGTAGAATTACATGACCCACTTTCTTCATAGGTCATCAGAATGGAACTCTGTAGAATTACATGACCCACTTTTCCTCATAGGTCATCAGAATGGAACTCTGTGAATTACAATGACCACTTTCTCCCCATTTGGTCATCAGAGCAAAAGGCTCAGAACCTGTGGCACTTCATGCCCTGCTCTCGTGGCCACCTCAGTCTCCATGATCTCTCCACGTTGCTGCCTCGGGGAGGTCCCTGTCCTGGTCGTCCGTGGCGGCACGTTGACGTGAACTGTCAGTGGTCGGATGTTGTGGGTCCTCTGGAGTAGGGGCCACAGGAATAGGCGTTGCAGCGGCGATCGTTTGGTGCTGTCTTTTGCGTGTATTGGATCAACACAGGCACTGCTGGAGGTCCCCCAGATTCTCTTTTCTCTCTTCTCTCTCTCTCTCTCCCCTCTCTCTCTCTCTCTCTTTTCTCTCTCTCTCTCTTCACACCCCACACACACACACACACTCACACACACACACACACACACACACAAACTCTCTCTCACACACACTAACACACACCACACACAACACACACAAAACACACACACACACACACACACACACACCACAAACACACACACACACACACACACGACGCATACACCCCACACACCACACACCAACCACACACACACACACCACACACACACACACACACACAAAACACAAGCACACACACATAAACACACCACACATAAGCATTCATATCTGCAGTTGTAGTTAATTCTGCCTAACTAACAGTATGTGCTTGAGTGGGTGAATGGGGAAAAAAAAAAATAAAATAAATGCTTCTCAAAATGAGCCTTCAGCAAGCGTATTTGTCTCCAAGTCTAGTCTATTTTTAAAAATCTAAGACATAAGAGCAAGCTTTGTTTATAATTGAGTTATTTTTGCAGTCATTGCAACACCAAGCTGTCTGTAAGTTGTTGGAATGGTGCTCGGTACTTATCCTTGGGGAAATTTTTTAGTTTATTCTTTATATATATATTATATCGGTATATGACCAGGAGTCACATGTTAGTGAGTTTCCCTCCTATTGGAGGATGTCTCCCCCCTTTGGGGAATATAAGCTTGCTGAAGGTCATTTTGAGAAGCATTTATTTTTCCCCATTCACCACTCAAGAATACTGTTAGTTAGGCAGAATCATCTCCACTGCAGATATGAATGCTTATCTCCCCCTATTTTTTCAATCTAAGACATAAGAGCAAGCTTTGTTTATAATTCATATATATTATATATATATTTATATAAAAAATATTTCTAAAATGAAGTGCTAAAATCAACAAGCTTGTTTCGAGCTTCTTGCTTGCTCTCTTCAGAGAGCAAGCAAGAAGCTCGAAACAAGCTTGTTGATTTTAGCATTTCATTTTAGAAGTATTTTTAACAGATGTTGCTCCCCAGACGGTTGAGCTCTTTTGGATTTTTAAAGGACATTTTTATACTGTTCGTGAGAGATATATATATAAAAGAGGAGAAGAGAAGGAAAGACGCTGTTCAAGTTTAATGCCATCATTTTTTGAATGATGAAAATAACGAGGAATATTTAAAGAAAAAAAAGGGAACTGAAAACAGAAAGACCGCATAAAACGGTAGTATAGAAACAAAGAAAAACAAACAAAACTAAAACAAAACAAAACCAAAAAAAACAACAAAAAAAACGAAGACAATGTAAAAAAAAAAGGAAA
The DNA here is from genome assembly GCA_018398815.1 of Conus ventricosus. Lineage (NCBI taxonomy): Eukaryota > Metazoa > Mollusca > Gastropoda > Neogastropoda > Conidae > Conus > Conus ventricosus. The sequence goes on along the minus strand of CM031624.1, from coordinate 42,550,227 downwards.
GAAAAAGTTCCGGTTTGGCGTTGCCCTTTTGTGCCCTACTTTTGTTGGGAAAGTTACAGTCACAGGTGTGTATGCGTGTTGTTTTATTTGTTCATTCAAGAATGGAGGAAGGACGTGGGTGTGACAGTGGGGTGGGGGAGAAAGGGGGTCACTGAGACAAGACATTTTGCAAAGACAGGATGTTAAAAAAAAAAACCACACACATTTTCCCTTTGTTTGAAAATCCCCTTCGATGGATGAAAACAAAGGCCTAGTAGAATGATGAAAACAAATGTCTAGTAGAATGGAAGACGGAAGCTGCATCTGTGCTCCTGCAGACAAAACAGGGACGCGAATGAATGAACAACATCAGCAGCAGCAACAACACATCAGCAGCAGCAACAACAACAACAACAAACATGTGCACAGCGAAAAACCAAACAAACCAGGAGACGGAACTAAAGACACACGAACACGTTTCCAAGTGAATCAAACAAACCAAAATACCAGCTTTCTTTCATGGAAGTGATTAAGAAAACTCTGTCACACACACACACACACACACACACACACACACACACACACACACACACAACAGAGAGAGAAGAGAGAGAGAGAGGAGAAGAGAGAGAGAGAGAGAGAGAGAGAGAGAGAGAGAGAGAGAGAGAGAGAGAGAGGAGAGAGAGAGAGAGAGACAGAGAGAGAGAGCAAAACTGTAACGACAAAAATAAACATCTTTGCTCGACAACAAAATCCATTATTCTTGTAGTCTAACGGGGAAAACACAGCTGTTTCTTACAATTGTGTGCGACTCGCTCAACTCCACACAAAGATGCACGTCACACACATTGACCACACGAGCAGCAGGTGTCCTATTGATCTTCTTTCATTGGCGAAGACAGGGAAGCTCCGGTGAAAAATAAATACAGGCAAAAAAAAGATAAGTAGGAAGAACGAACGAAGAAATAGACAGAAAGAAAAAAAGAAAGAAGAAAGAAAAGGAAAGAAAGAAGAAGAAGAGAGAAAGAAAGAAAGAGAAAAAAAAGATGCGAAGCATATAAACGTACTCCCAGTTTTCCAAACCGCTTAGAAATCGGCCAACTGCTTTGTGAGATAAGAAATAAAAGGCAAAATAACAGTTTTAACGGTTATTTAACCGATGTACACTTTTGAAACTGGTATTTTAGTCCTCACTGGGCTAAAGCCTGTGTACATACCAAATTTCATCCAAATCGGACAATATGTCAAGAATAACGGTTTTTAACGGTCAGATTTTGAAACACTACATGGAAGTGCCATTTGTGTGTGATAACCTTTCTATATACAAAATTTCAATAAAACCCACCAATATATATAAAAAACAATAACGGCAAAATAACGGTTTAACGGTTATATAACCGATATACACTTTTGAAACCGGTATTTTAGTCCTCACTGGGCTAAAGCCTGTGAGGATATCAAATTTCATCCAAATCGGACAATATGTCAAGAATAACGGTTTTTAACGGTCAAATTTGGAAACACTACATAGAAGTGTCATTTGTGTGTGACAGCCTTTCTATATACCAAATTTCATTCAAATCCACCTATAAATAAGAAATAACGGCAGAATAACGGTTTTCACGGTTGTTTAATCCATTTTCAGCATTACATCACTTAGGGTCTGATTTGTCACAAAATCATCCAAACCGCTTATAAATCGGCTAAGTACTTTCTGAGATATTCCATAAAGAAGAAAAACCGTTACAGGCCGTTATAGGCGTTAGTGACGGCTATAGCGGTAAACTGAAACATCGGGCATCATCCGTGACCCATGGAGAACATACCTACAAATTTTCAGAAAGATCGGCACAGTAGTTTTGTCTGGAGCGAGTGGAACACATTTTGACCACGGACCACACACAGACAGACAGACACACAGACAGACAGACACACACACAGACAGCGTGTTTTCGTTCCCATCCTAAAGTACTCCCTGTTCTATAAGAACTGGGAGTACAAAAACGAATGAAGATAGGAAGACGGAAAGAACGAAAGAAGGAAGGAAGAAGGAAAACGGAAAGGAGGTGTGATGAAAAGCAGAAGGAAGGAGGGAAAGAAAGAAAGGAAAGAAGCAACGAAGACAGAGAGACAGACATCATTGATTGAACGAATGAAAGGGAAGGAGGACTGAGGAACAGACGATGCACAGGAAAGGAAGAAGTGGGAAGAAAGAAAGCAAAGAAAAAACGGAGAACAGAATAGAGATAAACAGAAGGAAAGAAGGAAACATGGGGAAAAAAGTAATAAAGAACCCAAGAGAGAGAAAACGGAGTGAAGAAAGGAATCGAGAAGGGACAGATAAAAGCGAAAAAGAGAGAGAGAAAGAAAGGACAAACGAAGACATAAGGAAAGAAAAAGAGAAAGCAAAGAATACAGAACGAAAGGAAAGAAAGGAAAGAAGACAGAGAGATAAGAACGAAGAAAAGAAAGCAAAAAGAAAGAAGGAAGATAGGACGAGAGATGAAAAAAAAAACAAGATGCGAAGCATATAAACGTACTCCAGTTTTCCAAACCGCTTATAAATCGGCCAACTGCTTTGTGAGATATAAGAAATAAAGGCAAAACTAACGGTTTTTAACGGTTATTTAACCGATGTACACTTTTGAAATTGGTATTTTAGTCCTCACTGGGCTAAAGCCTGTGTACATACCAAATTTCATCCAAATCGGACAATATGTCAAGAATAACGGTTTTTAACGGTCAGATTTTGAAACACTGCATGGAAGTGCCATTTGTGTGTGATGACCTTTCTATATCCAAAATTTCATTAGAACCCACCAATATATAAAAAATAACGGCAAAATAACGGTTTAACAGTTATATAACCGATATACACTTTTGAAACCAGTATTTTAGTCCTCACTGGGCTAAAGCCTGTGTACATATTGTATGTGTTATTGAAGACACACCTCTCTGCTTCAAACGTAATTTCAAAGGAACGGTACCACGCATATTTATCGTTAGCTTCAATTGCTGAATGCCACATTTGTTTGTGACACGAAACAAGCCTGTCCTTAAATTCTGATATGAACCCTCCTCACAGCCAACACCTTGACACACCCATACTATACCGAAGGAGAGAGAGAGAGAGAGAGAGAGAGAGAGAGGAGAGAGAGAGAGAGAGAGAGAGAGAGAGAGAGAGAGAGAGAGAGAGAGAGAGAGACAGACAGACAGACAGACAGACAGACAGACAGAGACAGACAGACCTACAGACTGAGACAGAGAGAGAGAGGACAGACAAACGGAAGCCGTGAGAAAGAGAGACAGACAGAGACAGACAGAGACACAGAGAGACAGAGGCAGCGAGACAGAGACAGGCAGCGAGGCAGAAGAAGAGGGAATTCCAGTTCTTTGCTTTCCCACATAAACCCCCGTTTTTCTGTTATATTTCCGTTGGCAACTTTCAGAAAGTTCAGGGAAGAGACGCATCCAGGGTGGAAGCTCTCAGCGTTTCCGCGGCACAAACCCGCCCCAGTCCGTCACTGTCATCCGGCAGAACCCATCTCATGACCGTTCCTTCCAACATCTCTTCCCACTGATGCCCTCCTAGCCTGCGGGGCTGCTTGCGGGAGGGGCAAGAACGCGGAGGTGTGTGTGTGTGTGTGTGTGTGTGTGTGTGTGTTGTGTGCGTGCACACGTGCGTGCGTCTGTGTGTGCGTGTGGGGGAGGGGAGGTGGGGGGGGACGCATAAGTGTGAGCGTGCTTGGGCATGTGTGTGAGCTGTGCATGGGTGCAGAAGGGATGCATGCAAGCGCAAACGCGCGAATATGTATGTGTATGTTTATGTGCGTGTACCTCTGTGTGCGCATACGCGCGCGCGCGGGAGCGTGTATGTCTATACATGTTTATATGCATGTGTGTTTATCTGTCTGTCTGTCTGGAAACAGCCACATAATGAAAAGCAAGCAAGCAAGTTCTTTCTTTCCAACCTTTCGGCACTGGCCCTTCCTCAGGGACTTGTTTGTGTTGGTACTCCTACGCAACTAAACAATCCTTAATCTTGCCTCTGAATATCACTCACAGAACTGAAGCTGCCTGACACAGGCACCCAATTAGAGAACAAATCGAACATCAGACAGGAAACAGCAGTGATTCGAAAAAAAACACTGCGCCTGTAGACACTCCCATCCCCAATCCCACCCGCCCTCCCACAACACTCACTCTCTCTCTCACACACACACACACACACACACACACACACACACACACACGCACGCACGCACGCACGCACGCACGCACGCACGCACGCACACACGCACACACATACACACACACACACACACACACACACACACACAGGCACGCACGCACGCACGCACGAACACACACACACACACACACACACACACACCACACACACACACACACACACACAACATACAACACCACACACATATGCACTCATGCACACACACAGGCCACATGTAACAAGCTTCCCCCCCTCCTAGGTCCCGGAAATTTGACATAATAATTTGAATCCTGCATCAATAGTAGATGGATTATTAGGAACCGTAATATTCGTTTATTCCTTCACGCCAAAGGTTTCCTTTCAGTCTTCTATTCGGTCAAGAATCAGCAAAACATTAACATTTTTTTTATAAAACAAAAAAAAAGAATAAATTATTAAAGAAACATGCAAAGGCATTGAAGAATTGAAGATTATGAAGTTATTTGATCCTGGAGACGACATGAGTGAAATGATCCCTTTAAAACAGCACAATCGGCGCCCTCCATTGCGGCGAGAATTAACAGAAAGAGGTCAAATCATTGTACCAAAGTTTAGGTCAAGAACCCCGAAATTATAGACCCTAAATGATTTTGAGTAAAAGATGACCATTTTGTTTGTGAGAGCAAACCAAGGACAACATGATCAGCTTTACAAACTAAAAAAGTACCCATCAAAGTTTTTAGCCGTGTGTTCAATTAGAAAAATTGCTCCCTGCACGGCGTACAAAATCGCCTTGGCAGTTGCTAACCAAAATTAGATAGTGATGCTATTTGCTAAACTTCAAACACACTACAAGAACTACCCGACAGATACGCAAGATGGCAAAAGCATTTACTTGAAAGAATTACCACCAATCAGCAGGCGAATTAATAAAAACAATAGAAGCAGAAACCAGTTTTCAGAAGAAACAGCATTAAAAGACCATACACTACTCACCGCAACCCATGCGAGAATTAATACCCCTTGATCGTACTTTAAGAACCATCAAAGGGCTGAATTACAAACAATTTAGCAAAACTAGGTGAACAGATGAGCATAAAAAAAAGAGAAAAAGAAAAACTCGTTTGAGGCTGATGACGCCAACTAGGGCCAGAATAAAATAAATAATAACCCAAAGACTAAAAAGAACAATAGAACAAGAAAGATCACAAGACTAGAAAGTAAAGACATACTAACACGAGACCAAATACGAACATCACTTGAACAGAAAAATAGAAACATCGGAAAAAATTTTTATAATATGAAGACGCAACTCTATGCAGAACGAATAAGACATTGTTTAGAGAGCAAGCGTCACATTAGCAAGCGTTATAACGGCCTTATGGCTTTTAGCAATAAGTACACTGGTGTTTGGCTATTACAGGCGCGGTGGAGTGCCGAAAGTCCAGTGCCCCTCCGCCAATCCCCCCCCCCACCAAACTCCTCCCACCTGATAAATCATGGTAAAAAAAAAACAGCATGATCAGTCTTGCTGATTATATTAAAAAAAATTAGCCGTTAAAGCTAAATGACACATTTACCAGGTAAATAGGGTGTATTGGTTATCTGGCTTATGACTACTGCAAGAAAAGTATTTTGGCTTTTATTGCCGAGCACTTTATGGACATAATGTAACTCTTATAATAGTATGGATATATTAGTAATATACAGAACCAATGGTAATCCTAGCCAGTAAATCCAAGAACAAGCGCTGTCTTTTTCATATTCATGTCATCGCGAACAGATTCCTGTCGAGCTTTGCGGATCTTAACGACTCGGGCTTTGGGGCCACGGGGATTATTACTTATTCTTGGGGTTCATCATGTTTTTTACTGCTGCAATTTACTGTCTTCAGATTTAAGTCGTTTTGGTCCGACCCATCTGTTCATTTCCTGCAAAGAGAATTTCAATTGTTGTAGTTTAATATTGTTTCGCTATCTTTAGTCTGATGTCGAAGGCAGCATGTATAAAACATTGCCCAAAAGGCAAAAGTCTACTTATCGATCTTGCCGTAAGAAAAACATTGGTACCTATTTTATTTAACTCTAAGGTAAATAACTGTAGAATTAATGGCTCCTCTCAATTTGCCAGATACTAGTTTTTGTGCGTCAAACACCAGTAGAAGGATCTGTTATGTTCGAACTTGTTTGTGCTTGCGAGCCCAGCAAACACCAACGTAAGTACGAACAGAGATACGTTTATACGTTCTAATCAGCTTTAGTTAAGGCCCTTAGAAGTGTCTAAGATAAATGTGTCCATGCTATTTATGCTCTTGCTCTATGACCCGAGGTGAACAGCTGAGCCTGAAGTATAAAGATGAGTAAAGGAGGATTCATTCATAGTTATGACTTTCGTGTGCACGCCCCAATAATAAGGGGTGCCTAAGCCATGATGTTCGGTCCAACTATTGTCTAAAGTCTGTCATGCTGTTAAATTGAATTCGTTACAATTCTTTCAAAAGCCTTCATTGTCTATTCGGTGCTAAATGGATTAAACGGTTGTCATTTGGTAATGGTGCATGCAGTTCGTCAAAATACGTTCTGAAGGTGAAATAAAATGATATCTATACATCTGACCTAACCAATGGATTAGGATGAATTAAAGTGATCGCCATACGAACTCCACACCCAGTTGATGCACAAAACACAGGCAAAGTTTAACAGGATCTGATAAAACTGCATCGAATGACTGAATCACACACAATCGCGAAGAGTAGACTTTTTTAATATGGGGTAGATATCTGTTTAATTGCTTACACACCTTTACTTGAAAGTGGTGTCAGTCTGGGTCACAGAAATGTCCAAGGTATCAATGTTATATTTTAAGATAAGTAAGTGCGTCCCAACAGAAAAATGTTGCATTAGTAATATTTGCATGCTCGGACATTTTTAATTGGTTTAAAAAATGTTTGTAACAAAAACAACCTCAAGACCGCCCTTCGTTTTTAGAACATCTATTGATAACAATTGCGGAAGCAGAATGGTTGCCCGCTCCATGAAATATTCTAACAAAGTCGTAGGTTTAATATAACTGAATCCAAGAAGAATAATAAGATTCAAAAATTTAATATGCAGGAAATTAGTATCCCATATAACAATCCCTGATGGTTTTATTACTGTTAATTTGCTCACAAAAGAAGCAATGATTAAGCTCAACATTACTCTCAACCTTAACAATGCAAATTTGACACCACTGTTAACATTCAAACCTGAAAAAGAAGTACATTTACCTTTTTAATATAGACTAGCTAAAATGTTAGGCTTTGCAGCTAACAATAATATCTATTTTAGATACACCGATACGAACAACTTATGAGGGGGAAGGACCCGCTCAATCATGTGCATTAAATACAATACTCTATGTTCATTAGATTAGCTAAGCACTGAGAAAACTTATATGATGGAGGGCCCTCACTGATTATAAGAGCTCTTCCGTCAGTGGAAAGCTGCATATTGCGATTATGAATAAAACAATCCCTAATTTACAGTTTAAAAGATTAGTTTGTGGGAGGGTCGGATCATTTTAATATAAGATCACAGACAAAACGGGGAAATCGTAAAATGTGATAACCTTTCCCATTGTTTGGAAATAAAATAATAAGTTGTACTAAAAAATTTCGCGTGGCCAGAATACACCGGAGTTACATTAGCGCCTGTTAAGTTGTAAAACTTTTAGAATTAAAAGACCTAGCAGACGTTGCGGATTGAACAGAACAGGTGAGATAGTGCGCTTTGTATGGGTTTGAGTACACACTAAGATGGTGATTATAAACGCAAAAGGAGGTTGGCTACATCAAAAAGTTTTTCTAAACTCGAACAACATCGCAATCAAGAAGCAATAATGTTGGCCAGTAAAGAATATAAAATAGTTTCCGAAAACCTGACCTCAATGGCACTAGAACCATATTATAGAATGGGAAATAAAATTGAATTCATAGAGCCCATTTACATATTTTAGCCGTCAAAAAAGTTTTCAGAAAAGCATTCAACTCATGCCATTCATAACCATTACATATTAAGTCTTATGCCATAGGACAATAGCAGAACTGAGATTGAAATACAGCCGTATGTGTAATAAACAGTAACATCCTCACAGAATAAGAAACAGTTTTGAAAGATGCTTCAACAAAATTACAGTTGCAATCCGCAAATGAAATAGAGGAAGACACGTTCACAATAATATTTGAAATTTCTGTCGTAAAAATGTAAAGAAAGGATGGGTTTGGCATTAGTGACGGTCCTACTAAAAGGAATTCTAATTAGTCTGGCAAAACTTAAGTAACGTTGAAAAACTTAAAGTTCCCGTCGTCCATTCCTTCACAATGGGTGAGATAATAAGGTCCTAACAACCGCAACAAAATCTATATAAACTAAAAAATAAACAATCTTACAGAACTGAAATGGATTAATCCTACACATTTGATTCTTATAGGATTTTATTAATACTGAACAAGTTTTAACAAGAAGTATGATAAAAACAAATAACTGATTAGATTAAATACTTTTATAAAACTATGTGAAGTCAGTTAAACTATATGATAAAAATCAATCCCCGCATTGTTCAAATGATTTGTGGCAGACTGTGGATGTGTAAAAACAATAATTTGTCCTAGACTTATTACAAACAGTTATCGCTAATAATTTAGATCATATTGTGATTTTCTGTCTCAATCACATAAAAGGAACAAAGCAATCATAATAGAAAGTTTGATAATGGACAGACAATGACTAATATTTATTATAATCCTATGCACTAAACTGAGTGAGTGTTTAGAATGCTTTTATAAAGAGTTGAAGTAACACACGCCAGACACTCTTTAATTATAGATGACTGTTTCGGCAGAAAAAGAAATAGTTACAAAGAGAAACACTTGTCAAAGCTGGCTTATAGGCGGAAACATGATGTATAAGTGTGTGGATTTTAATGCCAGAAAAATAACGCGGATTTAAAAGACTTAAGAGAACAGTTAAAGACAGTAGTGTAATTTCACATGAAAGACAGAGACTCAAATTGAAAATGTTTTTGCGCGAAAATGAAGTTATTTGAAAATGACCAGGAAAAAACCCATGAATAAGCAAAAACTAAAATCAGAAAAGTTTTAGTAAATTAGTATTAAAAACGGCTAACCCAAACACAGTATGTTTTGTTTGGTAGATAATCGTTATTTTTGTGTTATTTGAAGACTTTACTTGTCCAGAACAGGAAAAGGCGGCTTTTAGGCCAAACTTTTCCGCCCAAAAACTCTGATGTAGAGCAAGGGGGTAGAATTGGTATATATGCTGTTCTCTAACGGTTACTGAGGGGATGTAGGAGAAGGTGTGAGGTGGAGAGGAAGAAGGTCCAGAGCCTGGAGAGGAAGATCAGTACAGAAGTTTGGATAGAAGGGGTGGCAGTGATGTAGATAGTGATGATAGGAGGGGGGTAGAGACAAATATATGAAAGGTGGTTTGCTGTTGATAGGGAGGGGTAGAGACAAAGGAGATGAAAGGTGGTGTGCTGTTGATAGGGAGGGGTTAGAACAAATGAATGAAAGTTGGGGGTGCTGTTGATAGGGAGGGGTATGACAAAGTGAGATGAAAGTTGGTGCTGTTAATTGAGGGGGTTAGAGACAAAGAGATGAAAGGTGGGGGTGCTGTATGATAGGGAGTTGTGTAAGACAAAGGAGATGAAAGATGGGGGTGCTGTTGAAGGGGAGGTTGGGGAGAGGGGAGGGACCGGGGAAAGTCCAGCTGACCATGTTAGGGCCCTCTTGGTGAACTGTACTTAATGTTGTACGTGATTTGTGAAACCAGATTGAATCACGTCGGAGTCTGTACTTCATGGTCCTCTGAAAGAGCCTTTTCCATTCGCCACTCATTCTAGATCATCATCATCATCATCATCGTCCATCATCATCGTCATCATCAACAATCATTATCAGCATCATCATCATCGTCGTCATCTCTATGAAGCAGTAATGTTTTTATTTGGATATCATTCCTTATAAGGCTGTCAGCGTTGTGGAGGGACCCGATACTCTTACAGCCTTATCATCGTGTGGGTGAGGGGGGGGGGGAGGGGATGTCTCTGACAGATAGCCACTCACTGTTGGGTTAGGGGGGGGGGGGGAGGGGACTGTTCTCTGACATATAGCCACTCACGTGTTTGGAGGGCGGGGTGTGAGGTGGGCAGTTCTCTGACATATAGAGACGCCACTCAACGTGTGGGTGAAATGACCTCCGCAAGAGACGAACTGTTTAGCATGACCTTTCCCTCAGCCTTTCCGCTTGCCCGTCACATCCGGCAAAAGCTCCTAATCTCGCCCCCATCCACTTCCTTCCACACGCTCACTCGCGCACACACACGTACGGATACAACATCATCATCAACCTTGTTCTGTTTTATTACATTTACTACTGCACACTACTATTAAGACAACTGCGACTACCACCACGTGTGCATGTACAACAACTGCTGCAGCTGCAGACCTGTTACTACTACTACTACAACTACTAAATTCCCATCCATTAACGCAGAAGCACAGTCACATTCCCACTAACTCATACATTTGAAGCCACGCTTCGTCCCCCCCCCCACGCCACTCCCGACGCACCTTATACTCACTCAATTCGATCACACGTGCTAATGCACACCAATTACCCATATTCATGATATGCACACGCTTGTGAAGTGTGAATCCGTTGTTGCAGATAGTTTTCCCCATGCTTTTCCACTTACCTACATCTTTCTTCTTCTTTCATGTTCAGCTGAGTGCTTGTCACAATGATGAAAAACCTAGGTGAAGCTTAAGACCAGTCCCTGAGGATGCGAGATGTGCTCGCCGAAATATCCTAGGAAAACAGAAAAGTCTTGTCTTTTTGTGCTTTGTATTCTCTCACCTCTCTCTCTCTCTCTCTCTCTCCTCCTCCTCTCTCTCACTCTCTCTCTCCTCTCCTCTCTCGCTCTCTCCTCTCTTTTTCTCCTCTCTCTCTCACTTTTCTCTCTCTCTCTCTCTCACTCCTTTCTCTCACTCTCTCCTCTCCTCACTCACTCTCTCATCGCTCTCTCACACACACACACACACACACAGCACACACGCAACACACGCACACACGCACTCACCACACACACACACACACACACACACGCACGCACACACACACCACACACAACCACACACACACGACGTAACGCATTCCCCATGCCCACACATCCACATGCATGTGAACACACAACACGTGACACAATCTACACGTATTGAACTGAATAATAAACATCATTCCTAGCAGGTGTCTAAAGCATGCGCCACAAGTCGCCATACACGACAGCATGCCTCACACACATACCTGTTCCTGTGCAGGTTACAAATCATACCTCCTACGCTATACTCGCGAGCAACAACGCATCGTGCAACCCCATATAACCTAGAAGAATCGCCCAAAATTCGATAAAACGGGTGTGGTTGGGATGGGGTGGGGTTACCCCCGGGAGGGGAGGGCTTAGTGAAAGAGGAAGGAAGGCGATCAAATACGTCCCTTATGAACGGCCAATTAAAGCAGCATATATCAACGCAGTTTACAAACCAAAAGTTGAATAAATCCTTAAAACCAGTAATAACTATATAGATATAACACAAGGCGCGCGCGCCCGCGCGCGTGTGTGTGTGTGTGGGTGTGTGTTGTGTGTGTGTGTGTGTGAGTGTGTGAGTGTGTGTGTTGTGTAGTGGTTGAGTGTGTGAGTGTGTGGGTGGGAGTGTGTGTGTGAGTGTGTGGTGTGTGTGTGAGAGCGTGTGTTTGTGTGTGGTGTGGTTCGTAATTATTAGCATATTTACGGTGCATGAAAAAAGGAATGCTGTATACCGCCGTGTTGCCCTTGTTTATTGTAAAAGCCTTAGCGCAGTAAAAATTGCCCTGTTATCTTTAAGCTGGAATGAATTTCTCTCTCTCACTCTCTCTCACTCTCTCTCACTCTCACTCAACTCCCTCTCTCTCCTCTCTCTCTCTTCCTCACATCCTCACACACACACACACACACACGCACACGCACACGCACACGCACACACCACACAACACACACACACAGGAAGTTGAAACTTTCAGCATGTTAACGGATGTCAGTAAACCTTTATAATATAAGAAGCAATTCAAAAAAGTAGCTTGGTGTATGCAAACTCACACTATACAGAAAATGGTAATACTTCAATTGACCTGTAAAAATAGCATGTATGGCGCACTTACACCACATGATTCAGAGATGAATGATTACTATTGTCCTTGCAATACCCTGATTGGGTATAAGCCCACAGACAGGATAAAGAACGCAATTTTTTTCCAGTTCTCATTCATAAAAGGTGAAGTTGCAATGCCTTGCTATCCGGCACGGCTGATGGCAGTCAGTTCCAGAAATTGGAATTGCAAACCTCCCGTAACAACAGATATGAAAACTTGGGTCTGGAGAGAGGAGAGAGAGAGAGAGATAGAGAGAGATAGAGATAGTGAGGAGATAGAGAGAGAGATAGCATTTTCAGCCTTATTTCTACTTTCATTACTTTGGAATGGGCCGAATTTGCCGTTCTTTGTGTATCTCATATTTATTCGGTGCTGTTTACATTCTCAAGAGAACGCTTCACTAAACGACAAATGCCAGTTTTATGCGTATAAGAACGAGCGATGGAGGGCCCAAACTGTAAATCGTCTTGACCAACTAATTATTTTGGGGACCTGTCTTCGGCGACTCAAAGGTTAACACTGTGCAGTTTTTAAAAAAAAAATAAAACTGCTCACGCGAAAACAGTCTTCTGTTTCGCACAGTGTGATCCCTGATTTCCTGTGTTTACTATGTCTCTCTCTTTTATTGTCTGTTTTTAAAGTGCGCGTCGCTGTGTTACAATGTGTCTTTTTGTCCTGATTTGAAGTGCGCGTCGCCTGTGTTACTTTTCTATTATATTCGGTGTTTTTGAAGTGCGTGTTCCTGAGTTATAAAATTATGTGTCTCTTTTCTGTGTTTTTGAAGTGTCCGTTTCCTGTGTAACTAGTGTCTTTTTTCTGTGTTTGAGTGCGTGTTCCTGTGTTATTATATCGACTCCTTTTCTGTGTTTTGAAGATGAGCGTTCCTGTGTTTACATGTGTCTTTTTTCTGTGTTTTGAGTGCGGTGTTCCTGTGTAATTATAATCTCTCTTTTCTGTGTTTAAAGTACGCGTTTCCTGTGTTACAATGAGTCTTTTTTTCTGTGTTTTTGAAGTGTGCGCGTTCCTGTGTTACTATGAGTCTTTTTTCTGTGTTTTGAAGTGCGTGTTCCCTGTGTTATTATATCTCTCTTTTCTGTGTTTTGAAGTGAGCGTTTCGCTGTGTTACTATTTGTCCATTTTTCTGTGTTTTGAAGTGCGTTGTTCCTGTGTTAACAATATCTCTCTTTTCTGTGTTTGAAGTACGCGTTCCTGTGTTACTATGTGTTCTTTTACTGTGTTTCAAGTGCGCGTTCCTTGTTACTTATTGTCTTTTTCCTGTGTTTGTCAAGTGCGCGTTCTGTGATACTATGTGTCTTTTTTCTGTGTATTGAAGTGCGAGTTCCCTGTTTTTACTATGTGCCATTTTTCTGGGGTGGGGGGGGTAAGGGGGGGCGGTTCCTGTGGTCGGATGTTTGTTTCCATGCATTTCAAAGTCGGTTCTCCTGTGTGCTTAATCTGTTTTCCTCTGTCCCTCATGTCCCTGTTGTTCCTCTGTTCTCATGTCTTTTTCCTCTTTCCTTATGTCCTGCTTCCTCTGTCCTTATTCTGATTCTCTCTCCTTATGTCTGTTTTCCTCCTGTCCTCATGTCTGTTTTCCTCTGTCCCTTATATCTGTTTTCCATCTGTCCTCATGTCTGTTTTCCACTGTCCCCTTATTTCTGTTTTCCTCTGTCCTATATGTCTTTTTTCCTATGTCTCATGTCTGTTTTCCTCTGTCCTTATTTCAGTTTTCCATCTCTGTCCTCATGTCCAGTTTTACCTCTGTCCTTATGTCTTTATTCCTCTTTCCTTAGTGAGCAGTTTTCCTCTGTCCTTATGTCTTTTTCCTCTGGACCATATGTTGTTTTCCTCTGTCCCTTATGTCGGGTTTTCCTCTGTCTCCCCTGTATTCAATCTCTGTTTTCCTGTGTTCTGAGAGCCAATCTATCTGTATATTAATCTCTGTTTTCCTGTTTTCTGAAGCCATTCTACTGTATTTTAATCTCTGTTTCCGTGTTTCTGAGAGCCATTCTACTGTATTTTTAATCTCTTTTTCCTGTGTTCTGAGAGCCATTTCACTGTATATTAATCTCTGTTCCTGTGGGTTCTGAGAGCCATTCTACGTACTTGTAATCTCTGTTTTCCTGTTGTTCTGAAGCCCTTCTATTGCAATCCTAATCTCGTTTTCCTGTGTGCTGTAGCCACTCTACTATATTCTCGTTTTCCTTGTGTTCAGAAGACCTCATTCTACTTTATTGGAATATCTATTTTCCTGTGTTCAGATGCACGATGTTTGTATGTTATAATTCTGTTTCCTATTTTCTGATGTCTTTTTTCTGTGTTCTAATGGTTGTTACCTGTTTTCTGATCTCTGTTTTGTGTACTGATATTTTTTTGGCCGTGTCTAATGTCCTTTGCTTAATTGTTCAGATCTCCGTGTTCTTGTGTTCTTAAAACTATTGTCCAGCGATCCTATTGTGTATTTCTATTGTGTTCTAATGTTTTGTTAAATTGTGCTCTAATGTTTAGTTAACTGTGTTCTTATGTTTTGATTAACAGTGGTTCTACATGATTGTTTAAAACTGTGTTCAAAATGTTTGTTTAACTTGTTCATAATAGTTGTTTTTCCACGTTTCTGATGTCTTCTTTGCTGTTTTCTAATGTTAGCATTTCGGGGTTGTTTTGGGATGTCAGTTTATACAGATTTGATGTCTGTATTTTTACAGTTTGATGTCTGTTTTTACAGTTTATGACTGCTTTAACAGCTTGAATGTCCTGTTTTTTACAGCTTGAATGTCCCTGTTTTTTACAGTTTGATGTCTGTTTTTTTAACAGCTTGAATGCTGTTTTACAGCTGATGTCATGTTTTTTACAGTTTTGATGTCTTTTTTTACAGCTTGAATGACTGTTTTTACAGTTTGATGTCTGTTTTTACAGCTTGATGTCAGTTTTTTACCGCTTGATGACTGTTTTTACAGCTTGATGTCTGATTTTACAGATAGATGTTCTGTTTTTACAGCTTGATTTCCTGTTTTTTTACACAGCTTTATGTCGTGTTTTTACAGTTTGATGTCTGTTTTTACAGATTGATGTGCTGTTTTTTACAGCTTGATGTCCTGTTTTACAGCTTGATTTCTGTTTTTAGACAGCTTGATGTCTGTTTTTACAGTTTGATGTCTGTTTTAAACATCTTGATTTCTGTTTTTTACAGCTTGATGTCTGTTTTAACAGTTTGAGTCGTGTTTTACAGCTTGAGGTCTGTTTTAACAGCTTGACATGTCTGTTTTTAACAGCCTTGAAGTCCTGTTTTTTTAACAGCTTTGATGTCTGTTTTTACAGTTTGGATGTCTGTTTCTACAGCTTGATGCTGTTTTTACAGTTTGATTGTCCTGTTTTTACAGCTTGATGTCTTTTTTACATCTTGATGTCTGTTTTTTTATACATTTTGATGTCTGTTTTTTACAGCTTGATGTCTGTTTTTTACAGCTTTATGTCTGTTTTACAGTTTGATGGTCGGGTTTTTACAGCTTGCTGGTCTGATTTTAACAGCTTGAATGTCTGTTTTTTTTACAGTTTGAGTCTGTTTTTGACAGGGGGGGGGGGGCTGAGCTTGATGTCTGTTTTTAACAGTTTGATTCTGTTTTTCAGCTTGGGATTCTGTTTTTACAAGCTTGATGTCTGTTTTTTACAGTTTGATGTCTGTTTTTGTTTACAGCCTTGATGTTTGTTTTAACAGTTTGATTGATCTTTTTTACAGTTTTGATGTCTTTTTAAACAGCTTGATGTCAGTTTTTTACAGCTTGATGTCCTGTTTTACAGTTTTGATTTCTGTTTTTAAAAAACAAAAAATTTTTTTGGATGTCTGTTTTTTACAGCTTGTGATGTCTGTTTTTACAGTTTGATGTCTGTTTTATACAGTTTGATGCTGTTTTTTACAGCTTGAATGACTGTTTTTACAGCTTGATGTCCTGTTTTTACAGCCTTGTTGTCTGTTTAACAGCATGATGTCGTTACCGTCTTTTCTTTTGTTCTAATGTTAACGCCCTTTCTTGGATGTCTGCTTTCCTGTTGTTATCATGTAAAGTCCCTTTTTAAAAAAACGTCCGTGCTGTGTGTGGTGGTTTTGTGTGAGGTTTGGTTGTTTGGTGAGGTGTGTTTGTGTGTGCGTGCGTGCGGTGCGTGCGTGCGTGCGTGCGTGCGGCTGTGCATGCGCGCGCGCGCTGCGCGCGCGCGCGTGGTGTGTGTGCGAGAGAGAGAGAGAGAGAGGAGAGAGAGGAGAGAGAGCGAAGAGAGAGAGAGAGAGAGACAGAGAGAAAGAGAGAGAGAGAGAAGAAGAGAGAGAGAGAGAGAGAGGAGAGAGAGAGAGAGATAGAGAAGAGAGACAACGCGGCATATCTATAGAAAAATCCACATATTGACCTAGTACCAGCCTATGGCAAAATACATAATGTACTTGTTTCTGACAGTAAGTAGCCTAATTATTGTTTTTCCTCTCTCTTCTGTCTTCCTCTGTTCCTCACTCACTCTCTCTCTCATCATCTCTCTGGTCCTCGGTCTCTCTCTCACTCACTCTCTCTCTTCTCTCTCGTCTCTCTTCTCTCTCTCTGTCTCTGCCTCTCTGTCCTCTCCGTGCGCACGCACACAACACACACACACACACTACACACACACACACACACGACACACACACTACACACACACACTACCACACACACATTCGCTCACTCACTCACTCACACACTCCACTCAATCCATGAACAATAATGAACAATACTCAGCAGTCACCGACTAAGCGCGTTCAAGCGTGATTGAAACAGGATCTGGTGAGCTACCGAGTGATTGGTCGAGCACACATTGTTCGGCGACAAAAGAAGTAATGGCGGGTGAAACGCGCCACTATTGCTCGATCATTAATTGCACTAGGGCCAGTCATTCACCCGAGGCATTGGTAGTGATCACAACAAAATCACAACCGTCAGGGGAAAGACATGACAATGTCATGATGTCCCTCATCATCTTCTTCAGATCATGTTGTTCTCAGAGGATAGATGGGCAGGAATAGGTGATATGAGGGTGAGATAGGGTCCGTGTGTGGTGGTGTGTGATTGTTGTTGGTTTTTTATGTGTGAGTTTGTGTGTGGTGAGTGTGTGTGTGTGTTGATTGTGTGTTGTCTGTGTGTGCGTGCGTGTTGGTGTGTGCGTGCGTGTGTGTGTGTTTTGTGTGTGTGTGTTGTGGTGTTGGTGAGTGTGGAGAGAGAGAGAGAGAGAGAGAGAGAGAGACAGAGACAGAGAGAGACCAGAAAAGGGTGTTCAAGTGAAGGGAGACAGAGAGAGAGAGACAGAGACAGAGAGAGACTCAGAGAGAGACAGAGAGACAGAGAGAGAAATAGAGAGAGAGAAAGAGAGAGAGAGAAAGATAGGGAGGGGAAGGAAGGGATGGAAGAGGAGGGAAGAGATAGAAGTAGAGAGAGCGTTGGGGGTGAGTCGGAGAGACAGAAAGGTGGAGGGTGCTGAACACTCAGAGAGAGAGAGAGAGGGAGGGAGAGGAGATAGACGTAGAGAGAGCTTTGTGGTGAGGCGGAGAGACAAGAAAGGTGGAGTGCGTGGAACACATCAGAGAGAGAGAGAGAGGGAGGAGAGATGAAAGAAAGTAGAGAGAGCGTTGGGTGGTGGGCGGAGAGACAGAAGGTTGAGGGTGCGTGAAACATCAGAGAAGAGAGAGAGTGAGAGGAGGAGAGAGATAGAAGTATAGAGAGCGTTGGGGGGGTGAGAGGGAGAGACAGAAAGGTGGAGGTGCGGAACAATCAGAGAGAGAGAGAGAGGGAGGAGAGAGATAGAATAGAGAGAGCATTGGGGTGGAGGCGAGAGACAGAAAGTGGAGGGTGCCGTGAACACATCAGAGAGATAGAAGAGGGAGGGAGAGAGATAGAAGTAGAGAGAGCGTTGTGGTGAGGCGGAGAGAAGAAAGGTGGAGGGTGAGTGGAACACATCAGAGAGAGAGAGAGAGGGTGAGGGAGAAGATAGAATAGAGAGAGCGTTGGGTGAGGCGGAGAGACAGAAATGTTGAGGTGCGTGAACACATCAGAGAGAGATAGAGGAGGAGGGGGAGAAGGATAGCAGTAGAAGCGCGTGGGGGTTAGGCGGAGAGACAGAAAGGTGGAGGGTGCGTGAACACATCAGAGAGAGGGAGAGAGAGGGAAGGAGAGAGATTAGAAGTAGAGAGAGCGTTGAGGGGTTGAGGCGAGAGACAGAAAGGTGGAGGGTGCGTGAAACACATCAGAGAGAGATAAGAGAGAGGGAGTAAAGAGATAGAATTAGAGAGAGCGTTGGTGGTGAGCGGAGAAACAGAAAGGTGGAGGGTGCGGGAACCACAATCTGAGAGAGAAAGAGGGAGGGAGAGTAGATAGAAGTAGAAGCGAGCGTTGGGGGTGAGGCGAGAACTAAAAGGGGGGGAGGTGCGTGAACACAACAGAGAGAGAGAGAGAGAGGGAGGGAAAGAATAGAAGTAGAGAGAGCGTTGGGGTGAGCGGAGAGACAGAAAGGTGGAGGGTGCGTGAACCACATCAGAGAGAGATGAATGGGGAGGGAAGAGAATAGAAGTAGAGAGATCGTTGGGGTGAGGCGGAGAGACAGAAAGTAGTAGGGTGCGTGATACACTCAAGAGAGAGAGAGGGGAGGGAAAGAGTAAAAGTAGAGATAGCGTTGGGGTGATTCGGAGAGAGCAGAAAGGAGAGGTGCGTGAACACATCAGAGATAGAGAGAGAGGGGAGGGAAAGAGATAGAAGTAGAGAGAGCGTTGGGTGAGGCGGAGAGAACAGAAAGGTGGAGGGTGCGTGAACACATTCAGAGAAGAAGAGAGAGGGAGGGAAAGAGATAGAAGAGAGAGAGCGATTGGGGGTGAGGCGGAGAGACAGAAAGGTGGAGGGTCGTGAACACATCAGAGAGAGATAGAGGGAGGAAAAGAAGATAGAAGTAAAGAGCGTTGGGGGGGTGAGCGGAGAGACAGAAAGGTGGATGGTCGCGTGAAACACACAGAGAGAGAGAGAGGAGAGAGGGAGAGGAGGAAGAGGGGAGAGAGACGGGGAGATGTTAGAGATAATGATAGGTTATAAACAACTCATGAGAGAGAGAGAGAGAGAGATAGATAGAGAGAGAGAGAGAGCACATTTTCAGCCTTATTTCCTTTCGTAACTTGGAAATGGAGCCAATTGCCGTTTTTTAAGAGCTCATTGTATTTCAATGCAGTTTCTCTAGGGAGCCCTTTTCAATTAAACGGCGATTGCCCTTAATATGGCAAGAACAGTGATGATGGGGGGTCCTATGCGGGAACCCCTATGCCGAAATAATTCGTAGGGAGTTTTTTCCTTCGATTACTTCAAAGGTTTGAAGTGTTTGTGTGTTCCTGTTCCTGTGTTCTGTGTCTGTTGTTTCCTGTGTTCTGTGTCTTGTTTTCCCCTGTGTTTTGTGTCTGTTTTTACCTGTGTTCTGTGTCCTGTTTTCCTGTGTCTGTGTCTGTTTTCCCTGTGTTCTGTGTCTGACGTTTTCCTGTGTTCTGTGTCTTTTTTCCTGTATACGTGTCTGTTATTTCCTTTAATTCGTGTCTGTTTTCCTGTTTCTGTCTGTTTCCTTGTTCTGTGACTCTTTCCTGAATTTTGTGTCTGCCCTTTCCTGTGTTCTGTGTCTGATTCCTTTATTTTGTGTCTGTTTTCCAGTGTTTTAAGTCTGTTTTCCTGTGTTTGTGTCTGTTTTTCCCTGTATTGTGTGACTGTTTTCCTGTGTTTTTGGTGTCTGTATTCCTGTGTTCTGTGTCTGGTTTTTCCTTGATTTGTGTCTGTTTCCTGTAGTTCTGTGTCTTTTTTCACTGTGTTCTGTGTCTGTTTTCCTGTGGTTTCTGTGTCTGTTTTTCCTGTTTTTAATAGATTCCTCACTCTCTCACTCCACAAGTTTCTTTCCTGTGTTTCGAACATTTTTTCAGATTCTGACGCTCTATTATTTTCCTCCTCCTCCTCCTCCTCTCTTCTCTCTCTTCTCTCTCTCATCTCTCTCTCTCTCTTCACATCTCAAACCCCTCGACTCCTCCTCTCTCTCCTCTCTCACCTTCTCTCTCTATTTGCGTCTTTCTCAGTCTCCCGGTCTCAATCTCCCTCTGCCCTTTCCGTCTCTCTGTCATTCCTGTCTTTCCAACTCTCTCTCTCTCATTCTTTCTCTCTCTCTCTTCGCGTTCTGTCTCACCTCTCTCGCTGTCTCTCTCGGTCACTAGTCCTCTTTCTCGCCGTCTCACTCTGTCTCTCTTCTAACTCTCTCTCTCTCTCTCTCTCATCTCTCGTCTCTCATCGTCACCCTCTCTCACTCTCTCTCTCTCTCTCTCCCTCTCTCTCACCTGTCTCATTCTCTGTCGCTCTCTTAAATTTAAGATTCTCGGACGCCAAGTATGGCGAGCCTGCGATGTTTCAAACATAGACTATAGGACGAAACATGTAGTAATCACACTTCCATCCAACCCCAACCCCAAAAAACAACACCCAGAAAGTGCCCCCCCCCCCCCTATCATCGCCTCCATCCCCCTCGCAACAGGTTTTGGGGGGTTTGTTTGCGTAAAGGCAAGCCAATGTAACAATATTTTCAGAAGCTCATGCACACGAACCCGTACATACATGAGTGCAAGCATAAGGGCATGTGTCTTTTTATGTGTGAGTGTGTGGTGATTTGCGTGTCGTGTCAATACATTGTGTAGAGTTCGTGTGTGTGAGTTGTGTGTGTGTGTTGGTGTGTGTGTGGTGCGTGCGTGCGTAGCGTGCGTGCGTGCGTGCGGTGTGTGTGTGTGCATGTGCGCACCGTGTGTATGTGCGCGCACGTGTGTGTTGAGTTGCGTGTGTGGTGTTGTGGTGTGGTGTGTGTGTGATCAATAGTTGCAAGGAATCAAAAACAGACAGGATTGGATCAGCCAGTGACCTAATTGCAGTGTAAAGATCGGCTACCTGTGATATAGCACATGTTATGGGATCATTAAAGTCACAGCCACTTCAAGAGAGAGAAAGGGGTGTGGGGGTTGTGAAAGAGAGACACAGAGAGAGAGAGAGAGATAGAGATGAGAGAGAGAGTAGAGAGAGAGAGAGAGTATCACGCTTATGGACGCAGGGCAAGGATCCATGTGTGCGTGGTTTGTAGAAGCATTTAACAGCCTATGATTTTGCCTATCGTCAACGAAGAGATAATGAACGACACCTCACTGTCACCCACCAAGACGTGCAAAGCGAGATTGAAACGCTCAGATAACGTAATTAGCTCATCGTCCGGCACACCACACCACGACACAAGAAAAGAAGGGAGAGTGAACTGTGCCACACTTCCCCCCACTGATAATCGCACCGTGTCACGACCCTCGGCATCGCGGTGAAAACAGACTCACGATCATCTCTGACAGACAGTCACAAAGTTACTGATCTTTTACATAATGTTTTCTTAGAATAGTAGAATTGAGGATAAAGGGTAGTTTCAGGGTGTTGAGCGAACACAGAGATAGAGAGAGAGAGAGACAGACATACAGACACGACAGACAGACAAAGACAGAGAGAAGAGGAAACAGACAGAGTCAAGATGAAATGCTTTCTATTGAGCATAATGGAGAGTGCAAGCGATTTTAGAGAGAGAGAGAGAGAGAGAGAGAGAGAGAGATAGAGAGAGAGAGAGAGAGAGACAATATGAGACATGAGAGAGAGGTTGCGATCACATACCGGAGGGAGTAGGAGTGGTAGAAGTGGCGGAGAACGAAGAGACAGAGAGGGGACAGAGAGACAGACAGACAAGAGAGAGACAGACAGAAGACATGGTACGACAGAGAGAGACAGAGAGAAAAATTTAAATGTTGTCAGTGAGAGAAACAGAGTGCGAAGCAATTTCCAGAGAGAGAGAGAGAGAGAGAGAGAGTTAGAGATGAGAGAGAGAGAGTAGAGAGAGAGAGAGAGAGATTGATAATTAGATATACTCACAAAAGGTCAGGGCCCATTTTTGAAGGTACATGAACACAAATTCACAGACCCACAGCAAATTTTGAAAAATGTAGAACATTTAGGGTGAGTGAACTGCTGTTGCTCACAAGAGAGAGAGAGAGAGAGAGAGAGAGAATAGAGAGAGAGAGGGTGGGAGAGAAAGAGTGATTGAGAGAAAGAGATAGACACTGTTCATTGCGATGCGTGTGTGTGAGTGTTGTGGTGTGTGGTGAGTTGTGTGTGTGTTTGTGTGGTGTGTGTGTGTTGTGTGTGTGTGTGTGTGAGAGTGTGCGTGCTGATTAACAGTTAAAGACCGGAAAATGCAGATACTTTAAATGCATTGACTCCGATCAACAATCCGCGATGAACACACTTTTGTCGGGAAAATCATTGACACACACATAATAATAAACGAGAGAGGAAGTGGCTGAATACAGAGAGAGACAGACTGATAAACAAAGAGAAGAGAGAGAGAGAGGAGAGAGAGAGAGAGAGATAGAGAGAGGAGAGAAAGAGAGAGACAGACAGACAGACAAGACAGATAATATACAGACTACACGACAGACAGTTTTTGAGAGTTTTTAAACGATTTAATCTTGTTCTGCCCGTATTAAAAAAGACTAAAGTGGAGTGTAAAGAACTAACAACGACATTTTTCAAAGGACTCTCTCTCTCTCTCTGTCCTCCTCATCCTCTCACACTCATCTCTCTCCGTTCATCCACACTCTCACTCTCCTCACTCCTCACTCATCCTTAGAAAAAAGAAACTGAGAAAAAGAAATAGTCCGTGAAAATGAATATGGGTACAAATAATCTTGACTCCTCAGACGCGGTCGTGAAAAAGACAGTGAAAGTGTAGTGTGTGGTGTGTGTGTGAGTGTGTGTGTGTGTGAGTGTGTGTGAGAGATAGAGAGAGAGAGAGAAGATAAGATAGAGATAGAGGAGAGACAGATGAGATAGAGACAGACATACCATCAGACAGACAGACAGACAGACACACAGCGCTTATGCAAAATACTTTTACAAGAAAAGAGAAGTAATTCTGTAGCACCAAGAACAGAATATGAAATCCATGCATTATCATTTTAATTTATATTTTGTCTGTGGTCAATTTCCACTCAACAGCACTGACAAAACTCCATTCCCTCAGATTCCACCGACGCAGACACAATACCATCCACAATCAATTCCAGTCCGTCCTCAAACACACAGAACCATCCTTTGTAGGGATCCCGTTCCCAGCACATCAATAATCTCACCGGTTTGAACATTGCCTGCTGTGATTCCATGAACATTGCCTGTTGTGATTCATGACAATGCCTAACAATGCCTGTTTGATTCATGAACAATGCTAACATTGCCTGTTTTTGATCCATGAAACATTTTTCCCAACAAAGCCTGTTGTGAATCAAGAACAAACATTGCCTGAACATTTGCCTGTTGTGATTCATGAACATAGGCCTAACATTGCCTTTTGTGATTCATAAACTTGCCTAACATAGCGCTGTTTGATTCATGAAATTGCCTAACATTGCCTGATGATTTCATGGAACATTGCCTAACATTGCCTTTTGTGATTTATTAAAAAATGCCTAACATTGCTGTTGTTATTCATGAATCATAGTCCTAACATTGCCAGTGTTATTCATGAACATTGCCTAACATTGCCTGTTGTGATCTCATGAAGCATTGTTCCTAACATTTGCCTGTTGAGATTCATGATCATTTCCTACCATTGCCGTTGTTGTTGATCATGAACATTGCTAACATTGCCTGATGTGATTCATTAACATTGCCTGCTTATGACTCAATGAACATTGCCAGCGTGGAGTTCAGGAACATTGTGCCCCCCTGCGTGAACCAAGACCATTGCCTGCAGTGATTCATGAGACATTGCTGTTGTGATGCCAAGAACCTTGCTGCTGTGATTCATGAACAGGCCTGCTGTGATCCATGAACTTGACCTGTTGTGATCCATAAACCTTGCCTGCTGTGATCCCTTAACATGCCTGTGTGTTATCCATGAACAATGCCTGTTTTGATTCAGTGAACATTCCTGAATGTGATTCAAGACATTGCCCGTGTTGTGATCCATGTAACATTGTAAGCCTGTTGTGATTCATGAACGATTGTCCTAACATTTGCCTGTGTGGTTGATCCCATGAACATTGCCAGTGTGTGATTCTTAACATTGCCTGTTGTGATCCATGAACATTGCCTGTTGTAGATCCCATTAACATTGCTGTATGTGATCCATGAACCAAGCTGTTGTAGATCCATGAACACTAGCCTGTATGATTCATGAACAAAGACCTAACATTGCCTGATTGTTGATCCATGAACAATTGCCTGATTTGTGAAGCCAAGAACATTTGCCTGTTGTAGATCCAAGACATATGGCCTGTTGTGATTTCACACCAAACAGTTCCAAAGAAACCCCTTCCACACATAAAAAAATAAGATTGGCGTCAAGATTTCCGTGATGTTGGATTATTTTTATCAATTGTGATAAAAGCACACAGAAGTTTACATGCCGATGCTGGTAACTGAAAACGGAACAAGAAACACAGAACTCATAATACTGAGCGAAAAAAGCATTTGTTCATAAATTCAACCAAACATCATTAAAAACTTTCAGAGAATAATGTAATGGCATATAGATCACAGTTTAAATGTAAATAACCAAATGCATCTGAACAATATACATCCAACATACCTCACAGACACACTGACAAACACACACACACCACACACCCCACATCCCACACACACACACAACACACACACACACACACACACACACAAACTCCCTTTCTATTTCTTTCTCGTCGAGACTCTCAGAGTAAAAAAAAAAGGGGGGTGTGGTTGGGGATGCACCACACTGGTCAAAGACCCAGAACAAAAGATCAGAATGAACCGATGCTTTGACAACAACACAGAGTATGACTCCATTGTTATGCAAAACGACGTGCAATGCAAGAACAATTGCACCAGAGCAGATGAGGTTCATTATCTTGCACAATGCTGTATTACACACTCATACCAATCCCACAGAGAGGACATGATTGATTCAAGCAGCGTATCCACTGACGAACTGTCACATGCAACACGAGCGCCCACAGAACAAACAGAAACCACGACCGCAAGGTGAAAGAGTGACATCATACCTGTTCAAAGTTCACATTATGCTGTCCTCCCTAAAATAAAAAAGAATTGAGTGGAAGTGGTTGAGTACGACCTTATTGAGAAGATAGAGGAGAGCCTCAAGACTCAAAGACTCAAAAACTTTATTACTTTATATTAGAGAGAGAGAGAAATATAGAGGAGATAGAGAGCAGAGAGAGAGAGAGAGAGATAGAGAGAGCGAGAGAGAGAGAGAAGAGAAACCACCACACATAATCTGATTGTAAAACAGAAATGAATACTAGGTCAAATGAAATGTTTCTCTCAGTATTATTTGAGTTACTCATTACTAGTTGCCATCCTCCAACCAACAGCACAGGAGAAACTTGTTCCCCTACAGGACAGCCAGCACAAATTATACCGCATCCATACCAGAGCCTCATTCAGTTTCCCACATGGAGACCCCTTCGAAGTAGGTAGACGCATCACGCCAAGGAGACCATCTTTGTTGTTCAATAATGTCTTCAATGATTCGCCAACAAGGTGGACAAAAAATCTGGAAAGATGTTCTTAACAGTTAATGTTGATTTAAACAAAAGGATCAAAGAAATTGAACCAAGTGCAGGTATACATACATATTCTATTCGATCTGTCTATCTATCAGTCTGTCCTGTCTGTCTGACTGACAGTTATCTCTCTCTCTCTCTCTCTCTCTCTCTCACACTCTCTCTCTCTCTCTCTCTCTCTCTCTCGCTCTGCGTGGTGGTAGTATGATGTGGTGTGTGTGTGTGTTTTGTGTGTGTGTGTGTTTGTGTGTGTGTGGTGTTTGTATGTGTTTGTTTGTGTTGTGTTTGTGTGTGTGTGTGTGTGTGTGGGTGTGTGTGTGTGTGATTGTGTTGCATGCACTCGTGGTGAGTTTAAGTGTGTGGTTATATCTTACTCGCTCTCTCCACTTCTCTCACTCTCTCTCTCTTCTCGTCTCTCTCCTCTTCACACTCGTCTCACGTCTCTGCTCCCTTCTCTCATCGCTCTGCTGTTGTTAGTAAGTGTGTGTGGTGTTCTGTTGTCAGTGTCTGTGTGTCTGTGTGGATAAACTGAGCAAAAGTTCCCAAAGGCACTGACAGTGATAGGCTCATCATCATTTTATTGCAAGTGATATAGATCTGCCATCTTTGATAAACCCAATTTCTGAACTAATACACTCTCTGAGAGAGAGATAGAGAGTATAGAGATAGAGAGAGAGAGATAGAGAGAGAGAGAGGATAGAGATAGATAGAGAGAGATTGAAAGAGAGAGAGGGGGGGAGAGAGAGAGAGAGAGCAAAGCGAGAGAGAGAAATTTCTGTGCAAAGAGTGGAACAGCAAGATACATATGTGCATTGCCTGTAGTAATGTCTGTCTCATCTATGTATCTAACTTTGTACCTGTCAATTCTATAAGCGTTATGTAAATTAAGTGTATGTATTATGAATAATGTATGTATGTATGTATGTAATGTATGTATGTATGTAATGTATGTAATCTATTAATCTAAGAATTTATAATATGTAAGTGTCCACGAGATATTGCCAGAGCGTGTGTGTGTGTGTGTGTATGTGTGTGTTGTGTTGTGTGTGTAAGCAGCGCGCGCACGCGCATAGTGAGGACGGAGACAAGGGGAGGGGGGAAGGAATAAGGAGAAAGGAAACATAAAGCTTAGAATGATGGAGAATGAGTAAGCGGAAAAACATACATACACAAAGACAGGGCACCAGCAAAAAGGGGGAAAATGGACAAAAGGAAAGTAAAGTGAGCAACACAAAACGATATATACCCTCCTCTGTCCAGTCGTCTGTCTGTCTGTCCTCTCTGCCCTGGTCGGGTCTGTCTGTCCTGACTGTCACTCTCTCGTCACTCACTCAATCCTCTCGACATCTTCTCTATCTTCTGTCTATCTCTCTCTTCTTCACTCACTCTGTGAGTTTATTTTAGTGTTTGTGTTTGTGTTTGTTTGTCGCACGCGACTGCCAGCTCGCTCACTCACTAATACATAATTGATCAACGACCACACCATGCCGACCAGACAGTGCACGTGGAAATTGAATGTATAAACGTTGCAGAGAACAGTGAGGTTCATCGACAGGCAACACCAACTGGCCACGACTCAAGAAAAGAGGTTGTGTTAACATTGCCACCCACCCGATAATCGCACCGTGACAACCCACCTCGCGTACATCGGCAGTGACAACATACACCAACCTCGTCAGGAGAAATAGAGACATGGTGTCTATCTGATCTGCCTATGTTAATATTTCTAGAGAAGATAATGGAGGGATAGGGACAGTTGGTGTCAGATGGTCCCGACAGAGATATAGAGGAAGGGGAGCATGAACACACACAGAGCGAGAGAGAGAGTAGAGAGAGAGAGAGAGAGAGAGAGAGAGAGATATGAGAGAGGAGAGAGAGAGGAGAGAGATAGAGAAGGGGGAGTGAGAAGCGATGGAAATGAATATGAGATAGAACAAGAGTGAGATTATTAGATGCATTTGCGTGACTCGCGCGGTGTGTGTAGTTGAGTTTTGTGTGTGTGTGTTGGTGGTTGGTGTGGTGTGTGTGTGAGTGCGTGCGCGCGAGCTGTGCGCGTCCCAATGTGTGTGTTCACACGGTGTTGTATGAGATAGATATAGAGAGGAGATAGAGAGAGAGAGAGAAGAGATAGTAGAGAGAGAGAGAGAGTAAGAGAGAGAGATAGGACTAATCAAAGAAGATCAAAGTTGTAAAAGTTTATGCATGACATTGAACATTTATCACGAGGAACAATCTCTCTATTGAGAATGAAGCAATGCGGCATGTAAAAAGAATTTATGGTAACAAATAAATAAGCTTAAACAGACGCATCAGGATAGTGACTGTGTGTGAGAAGAAGAGGAGAGAGAGAAAGAGAGAGAGGAGAGAGAGAGAGAGAGATAGAGAAGAGAGAGAGAGAGAGATATATATAGAGAGGAGAGAGAGAGAGAGAGAGAGAGAGCGACCGATGCAACTGCCGTTTCATCAAGAAAAGAGAAGTAAATCTGGGACACATGACAATTACAAAATTTCTTCTATTACCTATTTAGATTTTATATTTTGCTTTTTCATCCGCCATTTACAGTACTGACACAAACCTTCATCCCAATTGCATGTTGCATACGCGGACACAACCACGCCACCATCTAATGCCGTCCTGTCCTCACACAGACAGACACCCTCGGTAGTATACCCAGCATTTCCTAATCAACGATGACTGGAGCGGAACCCTGCCTGTGTTAGATTCATCTCACAACCATTCTAAGTGATACCTGACTTCAATCAGGAAGATTCACACATAATAATGCCATGACGTTTATTTTCACAGTACGTCCCATCATTGTGGCAACGCATCAGTTCCGAAGTCACATGTCCGTTTTGGTAAACAGGAAAAATAATATAGAGAAACAGACAGCAAAATTGCTCTGCATACACCCCCCCCAACCCACTGAGCATAGTGGTTTGTTCACAAGACACTTCCTATGTAATCAAAAGTGTTGTGAGAAAGGGAAAAAAAAAACAGTCCATCAATCTGGAATTTTGGGTGAAATAATTTAATGAAGCTAATTCAGCCGTAATTGAATGCTTTGTAGTATACGCCTCATAGTTCGACAACTCGTCATGAGAAGTTTCATACAACAAGCAGTTACAAAGATCTTAATGAATGAATTGCGATCCCTCCAAAATAAAACAGAACATAACTTGAAAAAACAGAACACATGTGATTTGACGATTGAAGGATTACTCTACGTTTCTGTAATTACAAGCGAAAACACACTTCAGGAAAAAAATAACATGTTTTCTGAATATTGATTAAATCAAAGTGTTGAGCCAAGTGCTGCAAACCTGTACAATCTAATCAGTCTTTTCATTCTTTCCTTCTTTCTTCTTTCTTTCTTCATTCGATCAGTCTTTGTCTCGTGTAGTATGTGTATCAACCATCACTTTGAAACACACACAGAGAGAGAGAGATGAGATAGAGAAGAGAGTGATAGAGTAGAGATAGATAGAGAGAGGATAGAGAGAGCAGAGAGAGACAAAGAAGAGAGAGAGGAGAGATACAAAGAGATGAGATATACCAGAGACAGAGATAGAGATGAGGAGAGAGAGAGAGAGAGAGAAGAGAGAGAGAGAGAGAGAGAGACAGACAGACAGACAGACAGAGAGAGAAACCGACAAGAAATCGAGACGGTGACCAATAGCCTGGCAAATCCCCACGACATGTCTCATCTTCACCCACAAATCACGTTCAAAGCATGACGTTAATCTGATCAGATTGCTGATGAGGTTCATTGGACTGCACATAGCTTCCATTACACCATAGCTAAAAAAAGTGAGGACGTTGAACGTGCCACGCCTCCTGTATAATTGCGTATGCACATTAGTACCGGCATCGCAATGAAACAGAACCCGCGAACGTTAAAGAAAGAGAGAAATGATGACATCCAACTGCTGGTTGGATTTATTTAGATGGGAAAAACACACAGAGAGAGAGAGAGAGATAGAGAGGATATATAGATAGAGAGTAAAAGAAGTTTAATTGATTAGACCATATAGAACCATATCACTAGGCAGCCAAGATTCGTATTTTTAACATGATGAGACATACTTCTGACTCAATCATCAAGCTGACTTCCTATCTGTTTTCGTGAACGTGTAGAACAACTGAATAGAGAAAGAAATTTTTTTTTTTATTTGTCTTTTTAGAATAACACCTTAACGCGACTGTAGATCTTTAAAGGCAAATCCACTAATCTGAAGCGAATAAAACATGTTCGCAACCTGAACAAGCTTCATGTGGCTCGAGAGATGGCGCAGAAATTAAGGGATATTTAAATGTGAAGAACAATGTTCATCAAACTCGCAAGTAAGATCTTCGAATGCTGTGCGCAAATGCCGACTGGCCAGCTGGGATCAATCCTGCACGCACCCTTATGATAAGGGAAAAACCACCCAAACAACTGCACCCACCTAAGACAAGGGACACAACTGCACCACCCTTAGAAAGGGACACAACTGTACCACCCTTAGATAAGGACACAACTGCCCACCACCCATAATAAGGGACACACATTCTCCTTGCAGATGCCATTTTTGTGTAGATCCAGCCATACTGCAACACACATAACCTCTTCTGGAGGCGTCCCCGTTGGTGTACCATTCCATACGACAGCACCACAGAGCCCACTGTCGAAAGAAGCCACCATCAATTGCATACAGCAGCAGCATCCCATAGCCCTACTCGTCGCTGTTCATTGCTGAGGGTTCAAAACTATGACCCAAATAGCC
The DNA here is from genome assembly GCA_018398815.1 of Conus ventricosus. Classification (NCBI taxonomy): domain Eukaryota; kingdom Metazoa; phylum Mollusca; class Gastropoda; order Neogastropoda; family Conidae; genus Conus; species Conus ventricosus. Next base: position 42,519,368 of record CM031624.1, on the reverse strand, counting down.
AGGATGTACCAGAGAAGCGCTGAGCTCAACTGCCAATCCAATCAGCTTGGAGCAATCAAGATAAAGACGATCTGAACTTGCTAGAGAAAGAAAAAAAACATTCGTTAAATGTATGAAACTTGCCATTCTTGGAGTAACCGCGCTAACATGCCCTTGCTGAAACACTCAACTGAAAAAAAAATACATCGCCTGCCTCTTTGTGCTATTATTTCCTCCAAACTGTTTTAAAGTCCATTCTGTGTCTACTGTAATGAAATTATCAACACGTTACTTTCAATCTGTTTAATGCAGATATCAAAGCATTAAAAAAAAAAACAAACTTTTAAATGGGAATCCCCAGAGGTGGATCATTTTGATCACATAATCATAACTTTTTCTTTCATCACTAAAAGCACACATAAATTCACCATAAAAAGTGACGATCTGTTTTCACCGCAGGCTCGTCAGATCATTGCGTTAAAGGATAAATACCACACACATAAGTAAAGTGCAAACAATCAATCATTGCGTTAATGGAATATTCCAAACTCTTATGTAAGTTCAAACACTCAGATCAGTGCGATAAAGGATATAGTTCCAAACTCTATGTAAGTTCAAACAATCAGATCAGTGCGTATAATGGATATATTCCAAACACTTGTGTAAGAGCAAACCAATGATAACATCTCCATGCTGTACAGATCAATGCCCGGGGGGGGGGGGGGACAACACACACCTCTATTGCACAGTTGACGCAGGCTCCAAATTAACAGATACAAACAAACAAACAAACCTCTAAAAAACAAAAAAAGTCCCTGCATACCAGCCGAAACCTTCCTCACCCCAGCATATCAAAACCAGGCGAGATAAAACCCACCACATAAACAGACAGTGTAAGCCAAAACCCCCTACAAAGGCAGATGCAACCACAACAATAGACCTTCGTCATACAGTCCACTGCAACTGATCATTTAAAGAACCACCTTATCCCATCGAACCCCCTGGAGTGGAACACTCTGGACAACAACACCATCCAACAGCAGAATGCCAGTGCCTTCACCCCCGCACAATTCCGGTTGATGCTGCCAATTTCCCACACTAACCCTGCCTCACCCCACCCCCTCCCCCCATATCCCTCTCCCCTCGTTTTTAATCCTTTTAAAGTCATTTGCGCTGGGGGGGGGGGGGGGGGGGGGGGGGGGGGGGGGGGGGGGGGGGGGCGCAACCTGTTGTGTAATAGCCATCACCGGCTCCTACAACTATCCGCCAACAAACAACTACAGCGGAGATCCAGAACCAGAACAGAATTTGATGGTCCATCACCTTGAGTGTTCTGAAAGTAAAACTCCTTTTTGTGGTCCTCGTCTTGATTAGCAGGCATCCTTCAAAACATGCGAAAAAGGATAACGAGATTGAGAGTAAACACCACGATACTAAAACGTTAACGAGTATTTATCAGTAACCACCAAACACTACACCACACGCCGCTGCAACGTGTCGGCCCTTTCCTAGATATCATTTATATTTGATTAGCAAGGATAACATCCATACCCCGTCTCACGGCGTCCACATGTCAGATAACTAGAAAAGTGTTTGTAAACCACAGCAGTATCATAGGCTGAGATGAGTCATCCCCCATACATACGAATTAAACTGCAGTAAAGTCTGGCAACCAGATAAAAGCAATTCCGCAGTTGTTTTTTTAAAGTTAAAACCGCTGGTCGTTGAAAATAATAAAAGCAACACAACAACTTTATATTTCCCTTGTTTCAGAGCTAGGGACGTTGAAATGATTTGTAAATTCACCACCAGAACAGAACTTCAACTAAAACACACTTCTTATGACTTCCTTGTTTTGCCATTCAAACCACGGTGTGTTGTGATGTAGTGTTTGGCGCGTATGTGTGTGAGGTGTGTGTTGCGAGCGTGCGTGAGTGCGTGCGTGCGTCGTGCGTCGTGCGTGCTTTGTGTGATTCTTGTATTGGGTGTGGATTGTGTGTGTATCTGGGGGGTGGGGGGTGGTAGATGTGTGCTGCATGTGTTAAAATATATATATGTGTACAGACAGACACAAGCTGGATAAAAGATTGACAAGTGAGATGACCTGAGCACAGTTGTAAAACAAAGAGTGGAATCATTTTATTATATACTTGTTTATAGTTTTGTAATGTGTGAATTTTTGATAACTGCACCACAAACAAATTTACCTTGTATTTTTTATGAGGACAAATATAGCATTCGTGTATCGTGAATCGTGTATCGTTTTGTGAGAGGAGAGAGAGATAGAGAGAGAGAGTATTAATAAGATAGAGAGAGAGAGAGATAAGATAGAGGGAGGTTATAGAGAGAGAGAGAGAGGTGTGATGTGACTAGAGTGTTGTGTTTTGTGTGTGTGTGTGTGTTTGTGTGTGTTGTGTGTGTTTGTGTGTGTGTGAGTGCGTACGTGTGTGAGAGTGGTGTGTGTGTGTGTTGTGGTTGTGTGTGTGTTTGTTGTGTGTGTGTGTGGTGTGTGTGGGTGTGGTGTGAGTACGTGCGTGCTGCGAGCGGGCGTGCGCGCTTAGATGCTTGTATGTTATGTGTGTGCGTGCGTGCGTGCGTGCGTGCGTGCGTGCGTGCGAGCGCGCTTGCATTCTTTCTTGCGTTGTACGTGTGCGTGTGTGTGTGTTGTTTGTGATGTGTGTGTAAGTGTGTGTGGTCCGTGTGAGTGCATGCATGCTGTGCTTCCGCTGCGCACGGCGCGCTCGTGTGTGTTTGCGTAAGTTGTGTCTGTGTGTATGCATGCGTGCGCGTATGCATGTATATTTATTGTACTTGTAATACGTGCGTGCGTGTGTGCGTGCCCTGCAAGGTGGTTGTGAGTGTGAGTATGTGCGTGTGTGTGAGAGTGTGTGGTGTGTGTTGATGTGATTGTGAGTGTGAGTGTGTGTGTGTGTGAGTGTGAGTGTGCGTGTGCATGTTGTGTGTGGTTTATCGTGGCGTGCGTGCTTACAAAGCTAGGCTTTATGTGTTTCTGTGCTGCAAACGACTGTGCGCCTATGTGCATAAATGTGTATATGAAGGAGGTGTGGAAAGTTGTAACTGCTTAAGTTGTGAGTCGGAAGGCAGTGTGATTGTGCTCTAAGTTGTCTGTCTGTCCTGTCTGTCATCTCACCCTCTCTCACCCACACACTTATTTTTGTTATGTTTATTGTTTCTCGTCAATTCCACTTTTCATCCATCCTTTTAACTAAGAACATGCTAAAATTGAACATTGACATAATGTCTAATCAGATGTCGCCCGCATGTGCTCCATAAGCAGAACAGATCTTCTCCTCCTCCTCCTCCTCCCTTTCCTCACACACAACACACACACACACACACACACACACACACACACACACACCCACACACACACGCACACAGTGGACTATACAGACCAGACGGACCAACATAGACAGAATACATAGAGACACCACAGTCCTAACGCAGTCGACGCTCAGAAGCCACCGAAAAGAAACCCTTGTTTAGTTGCTCCCTAATTAATTCTCTAGTAACTTAATTTCCAGTGGAAAGCCACGAATGAAGCCTGAGTGTCAAGCGTTTGCCGCGAGGACTACGCCAACCGGGTGATATTTATACGATTACAGCATTCATTCCAGTTCACATTAAAGTCGATTAAACGCAAAGAAAGCTCTGATTATATTTTTTCTCTCCTGTAAATTGATGAAGACTGGAGGGGGACAACTGAGGTTCGGGGTGAGGTGTGTAGGAATGAAAAAGATGGAGCAAAGGGAGGTGCAGGGATTTGAAGGTGTGGAATGGGAGTGGGGGGGGGGGTGGGGGTTTGGTCTTTTCCATTTATCAATGACGCTGTCCCCATTAAAAGCCAACTCCACACGAAATAAACGAAACACAATACCAAATGCACGATATTAGTCGCCTCACTGCAGATTTGATTGCGGTGCCAGACATTAACAGAAATCATTTTTTTCCCCCCTTTAGTGCCATGTGCTGGCGTGTATGTATCGTGCGTGCGTGCGTGCGAGCGTGCGTGCGTGCGAGCGAGTGTGCGTGCGTGCGCGCTCGCGCGCGCGCGTGTGTGTGTGAGTGTGAGAGTGTTTGGTGTGTGTGTTGTTTTTGTGTGCGTGTTGTGTGTGTGTGTGCGTGTGCGTGTACGCGCGTGCATGCGTGATCTCTGCGCGCTCGCATAGACAATAAAAACAAAATTCCAGACTCATTGTACAATCCCACCAAGCAGATTAAAATGGATGAATGCAAAATCACATTAAAGTGGTCCACTGCCTAAGCAATACAATCGCGCTCTTTCAGCTGTACAAGAGAACAAACCGCATGGCGGCCAAAAGAACCGGAACGTAGCATGGAGAAAATTGGGATCACGGGCAATGAATATTTGGACAGAAAAAGAAATCCGACAAAAGACTCGGGTAATAATAAAGCAGAGGCAATGGAAAATAACGAACGACTGAGCCGAGGATTGGTTTATTTCATCTAACATGAAAACCATGATAGAATGAAAGTAACGCATAATTACTACATGCAGAGACATCTTAAAGACTAAAGCCTTTCTGGACCTTCCCGACCGCGCATACAGAAGAGACTCCGGGCCTGAAAATGAACCAAAGGAAACACAACAGAAAAAACCTCTATCAACAAGATCTACAAACACATCACACGATTCAATCTAATGCCCGAACAAAACCAAAATTGGAAAAATCTACGCCGAGATGGGAAGCCATCCCGTTTAATACTTCTCCTCCCTCTCTCACTCTCTCTCTCTCCTCCTGACATCGGTCTCCTCTCTCGTCACTCCGCTCTCGCTCTCTCTCTAACTCTCTCTCTCACTCACTCTCCATCAACACACACCACCCGCGCGCGCGCACGCACGCACGCGCGCACTACACACACACACACACACACTAACACACACACAATCACACACACACACACACTCACGCATAAGCCGGTGTCTGCGCCCACACAAAACCCACGCCCCCCTCGCCCCCCCACCCCCGCCCACACACACACACACACACATACAAACACATAAACGCACATTCGCCGCGCACAAACGCACACATGACACTTACGCAAACAGAAGCGGTTCGGGGAAGTTAAACACCCTCATTTCTTTCTTTTTATACAAGTGGGTAGATTGTAACTGGGTACATGTACACACTTTCCCACCCTCATCCCCCGCCCCTCCCCCCCCCCACCATGAGTGTAGACAGTAAATGGTGCTTGAAGGGTTAATGGGGAATAACAAATGCTATCTCAAATGAGCTTCCAGCAAGCTATAGTCTCCAAGGGGACACCAAAGAGCCACTGACACAATCAGCCGTGTCTACCCTGATGAGTCCGATCCAGCGGACGAAAGGCCTAGTATGATGCAATACAAAGAAATTTGCCTTTGAGAGTGATTACGATGTTCCCTCAGGCAGCCTAGTAGAAGTTGGCTTCACATAATATAATATATTCCCCCGATTTATCTCATCTTCAAAAACATTTTTTATTTTTTATTTAAAGTAGCAGAACTATAAGACAAGTCAATTACAATAACGACTTGAAGAAAATTAAAGCCTGCACTTGTTTTCCTCCCCCCCTACTTAATTGTTCACATAGAACAAAATAATATATATAAGCTAATAAAAATAAATATATATAAATATATATATAATATATAAAAATAAATATATATATATATATATAAATATTCTGTTAAAAATATTTACTAAAAAGAAGTGCTAAAATCAACAAGCTTGTTTCGAGCTTCTGCCTCTCTCTCTCAGTGTATCCTTTTGGTTCCACTCTTGACGTTCTTTAATAGTGATGCGGGACCTGATTCGTTTCTGCATTGTTGATTTTAATCACAATAATAATAACTAAAAGTGTGTGTATATATATATGTATGTATATGTATATATATATGTATATATAATATATATATATAATATATAATATATATATGTATGTAAAATGTATATATATATATATATATATATATATATATATAATATATATATATATATATATCTGTGTGTGTGTGTGTGTGTGTGTGTGGGGTGTGTGTGTGTTTTGTGTGTGTGTGTGTGTGTGTGTGTGCGTGTGTGTGTGTGTATACGTGTGTGTGTGTGTGTGTGTGTGTGTGTGTGTGTGTGTGTGTGTGTGTGTGTGTGTGTGTGTGTACGTGTGTGTGTGTGTGTGTGTGTGTGTATGTGTGTGTGTGTGTGTGTGTGTGTGTGTGTGTGTGTGTGTGTGTGTGTGTACGTGTGTGGTGTGTGTGTGTGTGTGTGTGTGTGTGTGTGTGTGTGTGTGTGTGTGTGTGTACGTGTGTGTGTGTGTGTGTGGGGTGTGTGTGTGTGTGTGTGTGTGTGTGTGTGTGTGTGGATAGGGGATGTAACGACTTTCTGAAACAAAACCAAGTGGAAGGGCTAGAAAGGAAACGAAAATGAATTAAGTAGAAAAAAGGAAAGTGGGCGAGTGTTTAGAAGGATGAAACATTACAAAGAAGGCTGAACAGAACATTAAAAAGAAGGCTGAACAGAACAGAGCGACAGCAAAAGAGGAAATTATCGGCAGAGAATTCTCAGGTGGGATTATAGTTGATAATGACAGGGCCACGGACGTTTAATTAACTACCAAGTACCAGCGTTTTACAATTTATACCTGCTGCAGAATAGAAATGCTACCGTACCGCATCTTACGAAACACCTACAAAAATAGTGACGTGAGTGACTTCATCTCAAAGTGCTCGCCCCGGGAAAGAGAACGGTTCCCAGCGGATGAATACCCAGCATAACCTAGTACCCATAACAAATCTGCTGGCTACCCAGCATAACCTAGTACCCATAACAAATGTGCTGGCTGCAGCTGATGGACAGAGGCTGAGGCAGTTGGTTGTAGACCATCATGTACGTAACAACAGCTTAAAGCCAAACTCCGTTCCTGCCAATCGCAAGGCAGTTAACAAAACTGGACGAGGCAGCCCAACAGACAGAATGATATTTAGAGATTTGGAGTAGGCTGCCTTAATGGCGGGATAAAAAAACGGTCAAACACACGAAACTCCTCCACTCCCTTTGTTGGGAAGATTGGATTAATACGTGTCTGTCCATATAGGGAGTGTCCGCAGGAGTATCAGCCTGCGTACGCAGAAGAAGAAGAAGAAGAAGAAGAATCTAGATAAAGAAAACACACATTGAAAAATACGGACGGAGTTCGAGCGATCAAGTCTCGTATTTCGCTTGTTTCTGATACCGTGCATTTCGTCTTTGATATGAACAGGATGCTTTTCTTCCTAAAGCGCTAGAGATCAAAAAGGAAATATTTGCAATTTATTTCAGCTATACTTTTTGTCCCATGTATACAAAACTAGAAACACTCTGAGATCGGTTCAAAGAGCCGCTGGACTTACTCTCTCTCTCTTCTATTTCCAGTATTGTGGTTGTAAAGGGAAACGCCTTGAGCCATCATCTCTTTCTACCTTGGTTTCAGTTTCTCCTCTTATTATCCAGTCGTCCACCCGTGGCCGTGTCAGAGCTGGTTCACCTGAAGAAACACCATTTCTTTCTTCTTGATTACTCTGTGTGTGTGTGTGTGTGTGTGTGTGTGTGTGTGTGTGTGTGTGTGTGTGTGTGTGTGTGTGTGTGTCCCCATGCCTCTCTCTCTCTCTTCTTTTCTTTCTCCTCTCTCTCTCTGTCTCTCACTCACACACACACACACACACACACACACACACACACACACACACACACACACACACAGAGAGAGAGAGAGAGAGAGAGAGAGAGAGAGAGAGAGAGACAGACAGACAGACAGACAGACAGACAGACAGACAGACAGACAGGGCAGACAGATAGACAGACAGAGAGAAACAGATAGACAGAGATACAGACAGACAGAGACAGAGACAGACAAGGGAAGAGAGGGAAGAGAGAAGAGAAGAGAAGAGAAGAGAAGAGACAGAGCAGAGACAGAGACAGACAGACAGACAGAACGAGAGACAGACTGAGATAGAGGAGGGAAAGAAGAGAGAGAGAGAGAGAGAGAGGAGAGAGGAGAGAGAGAGAGAGAGAGAGAGAGAGAGAGAGAGAAGAGAGAGAGAAAAGAAGAGAGAATGAGAGCAGAGAAGAGAAGTGAAACAGAGAGAGAGAGGAGAGAGAGAGAGGGAGAAACAGACAGACAGACAGACACATGTAAATTTACAATTACACGGAAATGAACCTTTGACAAAAGATGACTCATACCATTTTTTTCTCGCAAAAAAAGAAGATCTAAGCTGTTTCTCATATGTCATTTTCCATCCAACAGCACAGAACATACCAAGTCCCTCAGACTCTGCCAAATGTAGACGCACTCATCTAAACCTGATGTACCCCCCCCCCCCCCCCCCCCACACACACAACACACTCACATGGAAACTATCCAAATGTAGGAGACCCAACAAGCAAAAAAAAACCCTCTTTTAGTTTATACTGCCTGCATGGATTCTTCACACATACCATTCCAATGCAAATTCAATACATGGATGGATATTTTTAAGATGGTATTGATGTTTGGTGACATGTCTCTTAGTTTGTCAAAGCATTAACAGAAGTTATAAGTCATACTGAAAGTTAAGAACAGAACATGAGGAATAGAAATACATCTTTATTGAACACGTAGCATTGCATTTGCTCACAGGTTCCAATCGAACGTGACGGAATTTTCTGGAGAAAAAAAACCTCTGTCATTCTTAACATTGATTGTCATCAAAAGACTAAGGATTAACATCAAAGTGCTGCAACACTATATATTTGAACTCTCTCTCTCTCTCTCTCTCTCTCTCTCTCTCTCTCTCTCTCTCTCTCTGTGTTATATATATATATATATATCCCTGATGAGTCCGATCCAGCGGACGAAAGGCCTAGGAGCAGGCAATACAATAAATGTGCTTCAAGAGGGATTACGATGATTCCCTCAGGCAGCTGGTGAAGGGTTCTCATATTTAAATATATTCTACCCATTTTCTTCATCTTGAAAATTTTTTTTTCTTTTTTTTTTTTTAAAGTTCAAATCTTTGCCAAGTCTTACTATAACGACTGAAGAATTGTTAACCTGCACTGTTTTCCCCACTACTTAATTGTTCAGCATTCTATATATATATATATAATATATATATAGATATATATAATATATATATAATATATATAAATATATATATATATGTGTGTGTGTGTGGTGTGTGTGCGTCCATGTGTGTGCGTGCGTGCGTGCGTGCGTGCGTGCGTTCGTGCGCGCGCACGCGCGCGCGCGCGCGCGTGTGTGTGTGTGTGTGTGTGTGTGTGTGTGTGTGGTGTGTGTGTGTGTGTGTGTGTGTTTAGACAGAGAGAGAGAGGAGAGGAGAGAGAGAGAGAGAGAGAGAGAGAGAGTGGAGGGAGAGAACAATACCACCTACAAAAGACAAGAAATCCAGAACAGGGATGAATACCTTGAGAATTCCCGCCAACATGTCTCACCCTCACCCACTAAGCACGTGCAATGCATGACGTACATCGATCACAGGGGATGACAGTGTTTATTATCTTGCAAAGCTGCTTCATGACACAACATAGCAAGGAAGGAGGTGAAATATGTCAATCCACCTGTTAATTACATTGTCATAGCACACAGCGTCGGCAATGATAACAGAATCACGATCATTAGGAGAAAGAGCAAAATAATACATTCTGTAGGGGGTTCTTTAGTTGGGATATACCAAGATCGGAGAGAGAGAGAGAGAGAGAGAGAGAGAGAGAGAGAGAGAGAGAGAGAGAGAGAGAGAGGGAGGTTAGAGAGAGAGAGGGAGAGAGAGAGAGAGAGAGAGGGAGGGAGGGAGAGAGAGAGAGAGAGAGAGAGAGAGAGAGAGAGAGAGAGAGAGAGAGAAGAGAGTAATCAAGAAGAAACAAAGGGTACGATTGTTTCTTCAGGTGAATCAGCCCAACAAGGCCATGTGTGCACGGCTGGTCAATAGTAACACAAACTGAAACCAATCTTGGTGAGCAGCGTTTTAAAAAGAAAATGAAAATTTCCAAGGCTAGCACGCCTCCCTTAAATTGGTGATTGGTCCAGGGGCGCGCCGGGGCGGCCGCGGCGCCCCGGGGGGGGGGGGTTTTTTGTGTGTGGTTGTGTGTTGTGTGTGGGTTTTTTTGTTGTGGTTTTGAA
>CM031624.1:42492469-42508210 GCA_018398815.1 Conus ventricosus | reverse complement strand
ACCCCCGGGGGATTAAAAGCAGGCTAGCCCAGACTTGCCCCGGGGGTAAGTTCCAAGGGGGTTAAGAACGGACTGTTACACCGTACCGCGAGGTCGAACAGCTAACCCAAATTCTGCCGGCGACTGACGTAAACACGGAACTCCACGTGCACCAACACGGGCACTGGGCACCGGGACAGAACCGACCGATCATAACGGAGTGCCCCATGAGTGCGCGAAATCCCCCACGCAACACGAACTAATCTCGAAGGCGGAACCACGGCTAAAACCACTGCTCAGTAACATGAATGGGAACAGATGAGAAGGGGGGGGGGGGGGGGGGGGGGGGGGGGGGGGGGGTGGGGGGGGTGGGGGGGGGGGGGGGGGGGGGGGGGGGGGGGGGGGGGGGGGGGGGGGGGGGGGGGGACCAGAAAATGGCGCAATTGGCCTTTGGAAAGACACTTAAATGTTCCGGAAGGAGACTACTCCCTCATTATCAACATACCCAACAAATTTATTATTCCCAATCACCACAATCCCCACAAATTATGTGGACAATCCAAGAAAGGACTTACACCATCAGCCTAGATAGAAAACAAATAAACTGCTTGTGTGTGTTGCTAGACAGAAGAGGAAAGCCTAACAACTTAGGGCTAAACCCCTTAGACTAAGCAACCACAGAGTCTACAACCTAGTGTGTAATAATGAAATAACGCACACCACCAAGAATAAATAGTCTTTCCTCGGTAATCTTGTAGTTTTAGCGTACTAAACTCAGGGGCGCCGTTCAAATGAAAACATAGAGGTGTTTTACCCACGTGATGAGGTCAGTCAAAATGGCGTGCATTCGGGAATACACTTACCACCGTGATTTCTCGCAGTTTTCGTGGCAAAAGGAAGTGGTCTTAGAGCTTAGCTGCGGGTTGCATTCGACTCAGCGCATCGAGGTTAGTGTAAACACCTCTATGTTTCATTTGAACGGCCCCAGAGTTTAGTACCTAAACTACAAGATTACCTTTTCCTTTTTTGTGAACTTAAGTAGCTAGCCTTCGTAACCGATTTCGCGCAAACTCCCGTATGGAACTAAGAAAGTGTCAAAGTTTGCTTTGTAACCAAAGCACAGAACTCCTTGGCCAGCCTGCCCACACTTACCTCACTAGCCACAGTCGGCGCTTGGTACAGGCAAACGCAGACAACAATCCTAAATCAGCACAAGCAACTGATATCGACGACACTCACAAGCAAGACAATCTAAAGTTCAAAAGCCCTTCTATCTCCACCCCAAGTACCTATTCTAATAAGGTTATGAGAAAAGGCCGAAACGACTCTAGAAAACCATTGCCAGCGTAGTAAGACAAAAACAAGATAAACACGGAGACGAACGCGAACCGGAAGCGCCGATGGGTCCGACCGCGGACGCGGACTCACTCCGTACAGCACCCCCCAAAACCGTCCCGCTCCAATGGTTCCCTACTAACTCTAGAACCCACCCAACCAACCAACCCGTTAATACACGTATAGAAAGAGAGGTCCTCTCAAGGGTCGGACGGCCAGCGATTCCAGAGTGTCGCTTTGACAACTACCACTACACATACCTCTAACCCAAATCACCACCATAATTTGACACGTGGGAATAACACCCTGACATGGGGAACAAATATAGGTACTGGTGCAGTGCAGAAACGGAGCGAGCACATCAAACCTCCACCACCAGACCACAAGAGGAGGAAGTTTCACCACTTTTATTTACCAATACAACCATCCCTCTCACTAGCAACTCCAACGGGGTAGGACTCTAAGAAAAGAGAAGATCGTCAAGAGAGGAAGCGGGGCATAGAGGAAGGACACTACACAGAACTAGCTGTCCTTAGGGGACCAAGTAAACTAGAAAAGAAACAAGAAAAAAAAAAAACAACCACTTCCCAAATACCCCAGGAATCCCGAGAGAACAGGAAAACCTTCATTCTGGCTCACATTCCGTTTCGCCGCTCAACCAGTTTTCCGGGCGAAAGTACCAGAATAAAGGTTTTCCTGTTTCTCTGCCAAGTAAGACTTCATAATAACCCAAAAAATAACGATTATCTACAAACAAACATACTGTGGGCGGGTTATTATTTTCTATATAAATCTATCCCGATTTTAATACAAAATTTACTTAAACCTTTCAGATTTAAAGTTTTTGATTTAAATCCTAAATGTTTATTTCCGTGAATCATATTCAATAACAATCATTTCGCGCAAACATTCTTCAAATGAGTCCTCTGTCTTTCATGTAAATAATAACACTAACAGGTCCTTTAAACTGTTCTCTCAAGTCTTTAAAACTGAGTTATATTTCTGACATAAAATCCACACACTTATCGAGCATGTCTTTTTTTTTCCGCTGAAGCTAGTTTCGACAAAGTGTTTTCTCTTTTTAAACTATGTCTTATTCAGCTGAACATCACTATAATAAATAGCGTCTGCGTTTCCCTCAAACAATATAAAAAAGCGTTCTAGACCTTCACTTCAGTTTATTGCAGGATCAACTAAATATTATTCATCATCTGTCCATATAAACCCTTCTATCATGATATCATTTGTTACCATTTAAGGTGTTGGACAGAAAATCACAAAATGATTAAAATTATAACGATAAACTGTTTGTAATAAGTCAAGACAAATATTGTATTTCCCCACAACCAGTCTGCCCACAAATCAATGACAATGAGGGGATTTTATCATAAAGTTAACTGCTCCATAGTTTTAATAACAGAATTTAATCTAATCCATTATTTAATTTTTATCATACTCTCCGTCAAAAACTTTTCAGTATAATAAAACCTCTACGAGGGGCCTAAATGTGTTAAGATTAATCCAATTCAATTCTGTAAGAATGTTTTCTATTTAAGTCAACATAGATTTTGTTGCTTGTTGTTATGAACTTAATACCTCGCCATTGGAAAACGACGATGGTACCGTTAAGCGTTTAACGTCTCAGTTTTGCCAGCTAATATAATCCTTTTATAATTCATCACTAACGCCCCAACCCCCATCCCTCTCCACACTTTAAAGACAGAAATTTCAAATATCATTGTGAACGTGTCTCCTAATATTCTGCTTGAAAAAGGAACATGTAAATTTTGTAGAAGCTTTTTTAACAACTGTTTCTTATCTGTGGAGGATGTACTGTTTTTTCCAATACGGCGTTTTTTTTATTTTTTTATTATTATTTATTTTTTTTTTTTATTTTTTTATTTTTTTTTTTTTTTTTTTTTTTTTTTTTTTTTTTATTTTTTTTTTTTTTTTTTTTTTTTTTTTTTTTTTTTTTTTTTTTTTTTTTGAGATTTGTTTTTTTTTTTTTTTTTTTTTTTTTTTTTTTTTTTTTTTTTTTTTTTTTTTTTGTTTTTTTATTTTTTTTTTTTTTTTTTTTTTTTTTTTTTTTTTTTTTTTTTTTGTTTTTATTTTTTTTTTTTTTTTTTTTTTTTTTTATTTTTTTTTTTTTTTTTTTTTTTTTTTTTTTTTTTTTTTTTTATTTCAATTTCTTTCCGATTAATGTCGCCGGCATAAGACTTACATGTAAGGGCCAGAGGTTGAATGCTTTTCTGAAACTTTTTTGACGGCTAAAATATGTAAATGTGCTTTATGAATTCAAATTTTATTTCCCGTCATTCTAAATATGGTTCCAATGCCATATGAGGTCAGTGTTTTCGAACTATTTTATATTCATACTGGCAACATTATTTGCCTTCTAGATTGCGCAGTTGTTCTAGTTTTAGGAAACTTTTTGCTGTCGCCAACCTCTTTGCGTTTATAAACACCATCTTTAGTGTACTCAAAACCATACAAAGCGCCTATCTCAACCATTTTGTTTCAAAGTCCGCACGTCCTGCAAGGTCTTTTAATTCAAAAGTTTATACACTCACAGGCCGCTATGTAACTCCTGGTTCTTCTGCCCACGCGACATATTTTTTAAGTAACGTATTATTTTATTACCCAAAACAATGTGCAGGTTATCACATTTCACCGACTTCCCTGTTTTGTCCTGCAATTTTTATATTAAATGAATCCAACCCTCCCACAAACCTAATCTTTTTAAACTGTAAATTAGGGAATTGATAATTTCATAATCGCAATATGCAGCTTCCCTGATGGAAGAGCTCTTATAACATTTGAGGCCTTCCATCATATAAGTTTTCATCAGTGCTCAGCTCATCCAAAATGAACATAGAGTAATGAATGTAATGCCAGATCGAGCGACTTTCTCCCACATAAGTATTTTTGGTCGGTGTAACTCCTAATCATAATTGTTAGCCGAAAAGCCTACAATTTAGCAGCTCTTTATCAAAATAGTAAACCTCCTTCATCTTTCAGCTGAACTGGTACATTGTTTTCATATTTGCATTAGTTAAGATTTGAGAAGTAATTTCAAAGTTACTCCATTGCTACTTTAGTGACAAAAAACCCTTAATAACCATCAGGTATTGTTAACTGCTAACTTAGTTCCCAGAATTGTCAAACTTTTTAGAACCGTATTTTATTCTCCTAGCATCGCTTCTATTAAAACAATAACGACTTTGTCGAATATATCATGAGCGCGACCGTTTTTGGTGCCCCGCAATTGTTTTATCATAGCAATGTTTCTAAAACAAGGACGTCTTGAGTTGTTATTAGTTACAAAACATTTTTTAAAACAAATTAAAAATGAGTGCATTCAAAAATACTGAAGCAAAATATTCTGTTGGGGGGCCGCACTACAATCTTAAAATATAGCAACTGTGATACTCTTGACATTGCTGTGACCCAGACTGCCTCATTTTCATAAAAAGGTGAGTACTCCATTGAAAGGAGCTATCTTAACCCCCCTATTGAAAAACGAGCACATCCATAAAGCGTGGTTTAGGTCATCCGATGCTGTTTTATCAAACCAGTTAAACTTTGCTGGTGTTTTGTGCATCAACTGGGTTGGAGTGTCGTATGCTGATCATTATAATCACCATGATCCTTTGGTGCGTCAGTGTACAGATTTCATTTGTTAATACACCTTCAGACGTATTTTGACTGAACGCAAAAGCGCCATACCAAATGACAAAAAACAATTAACTTCCATTCAGCAACAAATAGACATGAAGGCATTTGAAAGGATCTGTAACAATCAATATTAACATCAAACAGACTTTAGACAAAAGTTTGATCATTAATCATGGCCTATGCGTCATTAATTTTTCGGGCACGCACAGAAAGTATAACTAATGACTGGCGTTCTCCATTCAAATTGTTTCGCCCTGTCCATAGAGCAAGAGCATAAAACAGCATGGACGACATGTTATCTTAGTCACTTCTACGGCCTAAACTAGAGCGGGAATAGAAACGAATAAAACGACCTCTATTCGTACTTACGTTTGGTTACTTGCTAGGGTCGCAAGCACAGGCGAGATCGAGATAACTGATCCTTCTACTGGCTTATATGCCTAAAAACAATACTTCTAGTCAATTAAGAGGATGCCCTTAATTCAACAGTTGATTTACCTTCAAGTATTCAAAGGAACCAACATGTTTTTACAATACGCCCAAGATCGAAAGAAAACTTTGCTGTTGGCACAGATTAAACATGCTGCCTTTGACCTCACTCCAGATAGAACAATAATAAACTATATAATGTTAGGGGGAAATAGCAGCAATGAACAGAAGGTTGGAAAAACGACATAAATTCAGAGCCAGTAAATATTACAAAACAATAAAAGAACGCCAAGATTAAGTCATCTAATCCCCGAAGTCCAAACCCCCAAAGTCCATTGAAGACTCAGCAAAGCTCGCGACTCTGTTCGCGATGACCATGAATATGAAAAGACAGCGCTTGTTCTATGATTAACAGGCAATAGATTACTTGTTCTTTATCTTACTAATAGTAACCCAAACTATACAAGAACTAATGTCCAAAAGTCTCGGTCCATAAACGGGACAACTACTTTGCTTGCAGTAGACAAAAGCCAGCCTGACAATACACCCAAAATCCTGGTAAAGCGTCCACGGCTTTACCAGCAATTTTATTTAATAAACTTGCAAGATGACAAGCTGTTTTTTTACCCATGATTTATCAGCGGAGCGATGGCGGGAGAGGCACTGTACTTTGACCACCCGCCGCCTGTAATAGCCAACACCTTGTACTTATAGCAAATCCCAAGCCGTTATAACGCTATGCTAAAGTGACGCATTGCTCTCTAAACAGCGTTCGTATTCGTTCAGCTAGCGTTGTGTCTTCATATAAAATTTTCCCGATAGTTTCTCTTATTCCTATTTCACTTGAGTCGTAATTGTCTCGGTTAGTATCAGCGCTTCTAGTCTTGCTGATTCTCACTTGTTTCAAGATCTTTTTAGTCTTGGGTTATTCTTCTTTAATATCACAAAAGGCCCTAAGTTGCGTCATCAGCCTCAACGAGTTTTTCTTTTCTCATTTTATATGCTCATCTAGTTTCGCTAGTTTTGCTAAATTGTTTTGTTAAATCGCCTCTAATGTTCTTAAAGAAGCATGATCAAGGCCTTATTTCTCTGGCATGGGATAGCGGTGAGTCGTGCATAGACTTCAATGCTGTTTCTCTGAAAAGCTGGTTTCTCTGCTTTTCTATTGCATTTTATTATTTCATCTGCCGATTTATTTAATTCATCAAGTTCCATGTTTTTGTATTTGGTTAGCTGTAGGGAGTTCCTGCAGTGTGTTTTTTGAAGTTTAGAAACTGCCTCCGCCGCTTAATTTCGGTCCTAACAAGACCAAGGCGATTTTTGATCTTTCAACACTGAGTCATTGTATAATTTGGTACTCTTGGCTAAAAACTTTTGATGGTCTGGTTTAGTTGTAGCCGAAACCAAGTTGCCCCTTGATCGGTTTTTTACAGACAAATGACATCTTTTAATTCAAAATCATTTGGGTCTATAAATTCCGGGAGGTTCTTGCCTAACTTATTTCGTAAAAGGATTTAACCATACTTTCTGTTAATTCATGCGCTTGAGAGCGTTGAGCGATGTTGTATTAAAGGGATCATTTCACACATGTCGTCTCCAGGATAAAAAACATCATAATCTTCTACATCTTCAATCTGCCATGTTTTTTTAAAAATATTTATTTTTTATTTGCTTTATAAAATGTCACTAGCACATGGCTCGATTCTTGACCCGCAATAGAAACAGAAAGAAATCCCTTTGGCGTGAGGGAAATAAGCGGACTATTACGTTTCCAAAATAATCCATCTACTATTGATTCAGATCAAATCTTACTGTCAAAATTCCAGACTAGGATCAAATGACGTGATGTGCCAGGCTCTGCGCGTTCTTACTTTCAAAATGCGCTCGATCAACAACAACCCAAACAAGACAGGTACAGAATCAGGGGCGGGCAATCGTTAAGAAAAATTCAAATTTCTATAAAACTTGAGGCAAGAAATTTTTCTTTACACAATGCAGACATTTTTTTAACCTATTCTGATCTATGCTAACCGGACTTAAAGGCTTGACTTTGCGTTTCAAGAATAGAAAATTAATAAAGAAATAAAACATGAGAATAGGTGCACGCAGATACAAAAGACGGCAAAAAGTATTGGCTGTAAATTTTGCGTTTGGAAATCGCTTTTTTTTTTCTCCATTCCCTAGATTTTGAGTTGTTAACAGCGCATGCGCCAACTTTCAAGAGCATTAACAGACAAGATAGTTATATGAACTAACTTTTAATGAATAACAAACGGTGTTATCCAAATCATCAGACACCGAAGCAAAGTACAGCATTTCTGACATCTCGTTAGAAGTTTGACTTGTAGCAACCCAAATTTACAAGGCTGATCGAACAACAATTATCAGTCAAAATTAGCAATAATTACGAAAGAGTGATTCATCATACAACATATTCCTAGAAGCTGGGCAGAACACCTATTATGGATTTTTATTTAAGCGTCTCCAGCCAGATCGCTTAAAAGTAATTAATTGCTGTGTGAAGATGATGACCATTCAAAGAGGAATGAAAATTTTTTTAATCCGCAAAAATAACGAAAGTACAATGTTCGATTGAGGGCAGTCCTAACCAAATCTATGCTAGCGCTTAAAACCTTACAGCACATTTTGAATGAAAAAAAAACTGTTTGGAGTGGGAGTGTAAGAAACCAACAGTTGACCTTGTGGCTACAAATAGGACAAAATCTACACCTTCACATGTAAGACCTTGAAGATTAATTAACAACAAAAAACGGTTTTTATGGATTGACCTAAGGTCACGGAGGATAAACATTTACATGGAAGCGGAGAACTGTGAGAGACGTAATAAACATGCAAATTGATAAAGAAGAAGAAGCCGATAAACAGCATTAATGTACATTTGTTTTTAATATATGATGCCAGCTGAATCTTGAAAATATCAGATTAAAAATATACAATACTAAATTACTTTTAATTTATAAAAAGCATGTCTGTTCAGTTATCCAAATGTGCCTACAGCGCCCGCCAAAAGAAAGATAGTAGAAACCCCTAACATAAAAACCTCAGATTAACAAACAATACGCAAATGCAGTCCAGTACTAGAGCAAGAAATTTCAAAATACAGCAAAACCAAACGAAGGTATTCTGCTGCCTTTAATGCTGTACCATAATGTTAATACTGAGCATCAACTATAAGTGCTCTATCAGCAGGAACAGTGTTGGTCCTCTTAGCAACGGGCATAGGCGCACCCACACCGCAGCTTTACCTCTAGGAGGTTAGTCCTGTAGCTCCTCGGCTGTGTTCATTAGCCTGAAGTGCGGCTGGCAAAAAAATTAAAACTAAACACCAAAAAGCACACAGCTATGGGTTCAACATAATAACGGCAAAACTTAAGTTCGTTAATTTAAACTGACAATAAATAAAGCGTCTTGTTGACTCAAACATCACGGATGCAGAATTTAATCGTTTACAGCCGAATTTGATGACATACAAAATACAAAAGTTTGATCCTTCAAGAAGGGCGAGGACAACTTTTCTCACAGCCAGAACGCCGAGCAGATAAAAAAGAATGCTTTTAAAAAAATATACGAGACATTAACTCTGTTCTAAACAGCTCACAAAGTAACAACACCGACGGGTGTTTAATACGTTTATTTTTATGAGTCCAAGCAACAAAAAGACCGTTTGATATTGATTTCTTGATTAAGTCTTATTTTTTAATTTAAATAATATTTTGAGTTGGAAAAGAAACTCAACAAGGCTAAGATATATGACGGACCCGTAACTAATTGTTTGACGGAATGCTTGATATAGAGCGTTTATCAAGAAGCACTGAATGATATGATCCTAGAATTCATGACCCAACATAACGTACAGGCAAGTTTGTTCATGCTATTTCTCAAGTTCCAGGCAAACTAACAATTAGACCCCCCGCCTTTTATAAGTACAGTTAGCTGTTTTAATCGCCTATAATAACGCCGTTGAATGAAGCAAATCTAAAGTCAGGGTCTCACCTAAACAACAGACTATTCTTTACTCGTAATGACTTAACACCTGGTTGGGCAGACGAACTGCTTGCACAGTTTGACGCTGCGCTGTAAGAAGCCAAATTAGAGCTCTGGTTGTCAGAGGGCGAAGTTTTTAGAGATTAGATTTGAAAACGGCTAAGAGAATGCACCGATTTGTTGGCCAAGTCTTACCATTCCACTGCCTCGAGAGTTGGTAGCGAAAAGAGCAGTTCTAAACAATAAAGAAATCAGACAACAAATTTTTTATGTGTGTGGTTCTCGCATGGCTGCATTATACCGCAAAAACGCAGAGAAGTGGTCTAACTATCACCCTTAGCATCCATGATCTATAACTTTAGTGGAGTGTCCTTTCCTGTTAGATGGTAGACAAAAATTGATCAGTTTGAAGAACAAAACAAACCAATAAACTGTTAATGTATACACATGGGATGAGGAAACAAATTTTGGTGCCAATTAAAGTGTCCAAGAACAGTCCAACAATAAGCGAACCAACAAAAATCAATGTTGACACTTACTACTGATGCTTCCAACCAGCGGGGCTACCGCATTACACATTGATACAACAATGAGTAGACTAATGCAGCAATACTTCAAAAGATCATGGCCAAACAAGAAATTCTGTAGAAAAAGTTTAACAAGAATGCCATCTGTTCAAGCCGCGAGCTAACCATATAAAACATTGTAAAAGTTCTGTATACAGTAATTACAGAACACTTACATAACGTACGATTACGACGACGGTACGACGGACGCACGCCCCCTCAACTGAATCAAAAGTTAGTTTTTAAGAACTGAAACGGAAGCACAATTCTCCAAACCGTCGTTTTACGACGGCAGACTTCGATTCGCTTATTGTTCCTTTTATGAAGGGCCAGCAAACCACAAAAAACCTTTCGAAAAACAGTTTATAATGAGTAAACATCATATTTGTTCATTATGCTTTTGTTATTGTTAGGTCGATGGCGCTCATATTCAACACCAGAATTATACAGAGGCCCAAATGCGGCTAAAGATTTTTATACCAAGCGCAGCAGAAGTGCCGTAACGATTGTTCTAATAATCTGAAATTATCTGAAATCATATGGCGCAGAAGACAGCAACAGTATGCTTCAAATCAGCCAACTCCACTGTTGGATTTGTGGTTTAGGCCTCTCAGCAGACGCAGCGAATCCAACCGTAAGAGACCATGATCACATTAGCGGAAAGTCAGAGGATCGGCGCAGAGTAAATGCAATCTTCAACGAAAGTCCCTAAACAATGCATGATCCTAAGACATGAAGCTTCCCAATCTTCTTTCATAACTTGCGAGGTTACACTCTCATCTTATATTGCAAGCAGTAACCAACGCCTTCAGGTAGCATGCTTCACAGTCATCAGAAAAGTACATGTGCTTTAATCTTAAAAAACATGTCTTTTTATGACTCTATGCAACACATGAGGGATCATTAGAGACACTGGCTATGTCCTTTAAAGTCCTGCCTCAATAACGGAAGAATACTTTGACCCAACTCACGTTAGAAAGGCGTTTACCCTTATGAGTACATGAACAGTTGGGAAAGGTTGAAATGAAGACTCACTTCCTCCAAAAAGCGCGTCTTTTCTAGTCTCAGAGAAAGGACATCACGAATCTGTTACTAACATCGCAAGATGCGTGTCAGAAGTTAGATTGTAAAATGGGGGGGCGAAGGGAGACTATCATGACATCATACTTGATGCCGATTATGTATTGTTGCGGACGACTTTGAAAAGTATATGAAGACCTGCATGAAACATTACAGCTTGGATCCTGCGCATATATTTCTGCGCCCGGATCGATTGGGATGCTTTCTTAAAGTTTACTGGAGTACAGATTGATTTGTTGTCAGATTTACCAATGCTTCAGATATTGAAACGGATTGCGTGAGGAATTAAGTATGGCGTCGCACCATTACTGTAAAGCAAACAACAAATACTGGACGGCTATGATCCGAGTAAAGGTCTAACTATCTCATGTATTTGACAAAACAATCTGTATGGAAGGGCATGGCGCAATCACTTCCGTACGCCTCTCAACTTAACAATGTACACCGGCGGTGATCCGAATAATATTCAAAAGGCATTAAAGTGGTTTTGAACAGTTTAACTGCCTGATCTGCACGTGGCTTCATTCTAGAAGTTGACTAGAAAATCCTCATGAACTCCATGACTCCATAATGACTATCCATTAGCAGCAGAAAGAACTAAAGATGGAATCCAAGAGAGCCACCTAAACTTGTGCCCAATCTTCGGGCAAAAAAAATTATGTCTGTCATTACAGACTCTACATTTTATTTAAGACATGGTTGAAGTGACAGCTGTTTCATCGCCACTTGCATTTGATCAAGAACAGTTCAGACACCATACATCATGAAGAACACTGACCTCAGAACAAAATCCACAGATCTTCAGAAAAAGACTTTTTCAATCTAATGAACAACAGCTGTTTTGGAAAGACTATGGAGAATCCGCACAAGCGCAAAGATTCAGATTTGGTCACCAGAGAGAACGAACAATTAAGCTGACTCCAAAACCTAATATCAGGGCTACAGAAGATTTCATGATCACCTTTTGGCATAATGATTAAAAAAAGAAAGTCCAAATTGGACAAACCCCTGTATTTATTGGGATTTACTGTTTTAGAATTATCAAAGCTTTTGATTTTAGAGTTTCATTATGACTACATTAAGCCCTCGTATCCTGAGGTCCAGAGTACATTACACAGATACAGAAAGTTTTGTTATAAATACCCTACTGAAGACATCTATAAAGACATTGAAACCGAAGTAGCTAAGGCATTGCGGTGGTACACACATCGATTACCCTACAATCGCCTTGCATTCATCCGTTAATAATGAAGGTTTTCGGAAAATGAATGATGAATTATCTGGAAAGGTGATCAAGGAGTTATGTGGGATAAGGTAAAAAATGTACATATATCGCGCCATGAGAAAATCATTAAGAAAGCAAAAAGGAATATCTCGCAGCGTTGTGCATCAAAACATATCACATACAACTACAAGACGCCATTTGTTTGGCAATAAGACTTTTCATCATGACAACGTAAAACTGCGATCTAATCTACTTGATATCAACACAACAGTTTGTAACAAAGAAGTCATTAGATAGAACAAACACATAAACGGGTGTTTGTTATACCAGAGTATTCATATGCAATGGGCACGGAGAACCGTAAATTAAATAAAGCGGAACGGTGCCTGCTGGCTTATCTGCAGTTCTTCCTTCACCAAAGATCTTTGAGGGGCTGGCTGTTTTGTTGTGCCAGTTTCTCGTAAATAATACACGGGCAGAATCATTTTACAATTCTTTTATTTCGTACGGGTCAACACTCAAACTGGATCTGTTGCCCTATGCGAGTGTCCCTTCTGCTTCCCCGGTAAATAAGTACCATACATTTAAACCCAAACGTAAAGTTGCCGGATGAAGACTCCCTCCATCAACAACATTTAATGATTTTTCTTGATTGCTTGTACTGGTTTTAACCCTTAAAATTCATCATTATTCATTGCGCGCAAACCGAGGGCAGTCTCTAACCCCATTCTGTGTTTCGAGAATTGTCATCAGCTCTCTGTGGGATACAGGGTAGGAGAAAAGTCTTCAGCTAAACTTTTGTTAAAGTTTATCAACTAAAGCCTGTGATCTGAGAAACTCCCGGAATGCCTCTTTTAATGAAACTCTATTTTTAACAATAATTGAATCACTTGGCCCTTAAATTCTTTCAGCTGCGGGGGGACTTGAATCATGCGAGGATAAGTTAGGCGGGCCTCGTTGATAAATCAGTTTGTATGGCAACAGCAACACAGAAGCACTCTTTTGAGTTAATGGTTCCGCATCTTTGTATCTTGAAGCTATGCAATACGTGTAAGGCGTACTTAAAATCTTTTCCGTCTAATCGTATCAGAGGAAAATATAGAAAGATCCATTTGATGGGTTCCGTTTGGAGTTGAATGACAAAGTGTGGTCTCTGTATTCGTCTAGGCGCCGTAAATAAATTTGCAATCGCTTGTTTAGATAATCCAAATCTTTGCTGTTTGTTCACTGACTCAGCTGCATGTCTAGCTATTGTATGGCTGTGATGCCCTTCCAATACCTTGGGCGAATAATAGATTTTGTCATTTTTATTCAGCCAATATTATGTGCAACAAAATACACGCCGGTCATACCAACGACAATAACCCATTCTTGCATCTTTGTGGTGCCGGGGGATGGTTGATAAAGTCACTGAATATTGTGGGGCAATGTCCGATTGGTTTGCCTGTTACAAGATAATATTGTTTTTATTGCTTGATCAACAATTTTAAATGATGTAAGCTGCATGCCCCTGTCCTTTTCAGTTGTCAATAATAAAATCTAACTGCTCAAGTCTCTGCCTTTCATAGGCGTCCTTGTGCAGCTGCTAGTTCCACCATAGCTTTGTTATGTCTTTTTCTCTCGCCGTCATACCGCAGTTTATACTAAATGCGAAATTACTTCCGCTAAAAGCAAGCGCATTCACACAGCGCCGCCTATCATTATTGCGAGAGAAGCCATTTTTTATAATGTATTTTTTAATTTACATATTTATACGTCTGGAAGTATTCTTGCTTGACTATAAAACTTTCGTGGCAACCGAATCTGCAATGAATAGCATCAGCTTGCTGATCCTCAAGTCTAGTTTGCCAAGATCTGCCGGTTTTTTTTAAACAACATTTACCAAGCATTGGGGATATCCTAACACCTAGCCCTCCAAAAACAGCAAAGAATGGTATACAAGGATGGCAACAAAAAGTTTTGATTTTTATTAAGATATTTTTTTATCGGTGCTCAATTTTTAAAAAATAAAATAATTATAATTAATATAAAAAACTGAACAGCGATGATCTACTACACCTACCAGGAACCTAAACCTTCCTGAAACTTATGAATGACCAAGTTGATGAACAAGCTATTATTCCCAAAAAGGAGAGGCTGTTATCTTTGGCAGCATGGGGAAAACAAAACCGTTCCTCGGACAGAATTCAGCATAGAACAGATCAACAGATGTCTCCACAAGACATATAAGTAATCATAACAGGTATGAAAAGCGCAGCAGGGTCTAGAATGGAGAAAGTGTGGGCAAACGGTTTTCTTAGTTTTGTACAATAAACTATCAGTAGATTTGCTCCCATAGATATCGACAAGATCTTATCGTATGAGTAACGCAAGATCCATTTTAACAAAGTCATTAGAGTCCTCTAGGTGTGATCTAACTATAGATTTGAACAGATTGTTATCGCCATTAATCATGGATTAATAACTTTTAATCATATAGATTTATTTCCCTTCAAAATGACCGAGCCAGAAAATCAGCAGAAACAGAAAACACTGAATCAGTGAGAAAGTACCAAGCCAGAAAAACAGCAGAAAACGCTGAATCAGGTGGAGACCATTACAATCCCTGGGCGTTGAAGCAGAAGAAAATTATCAGAGTGGAACAGACAAAAAAAATAATGTTTACAGAATATTACTCATAATGAAAACATAACCACCGCCAACGCCAGAACAAGATTGATTCAATGCCCGCTAAAAAACTTCAAATATTTCAGGGCCTACAGCGCCAAAGTCTTCATGGTATATTGAACTTAAAACTGTTCCAATTTTGGCGCCATTGCTGCTGCTGGGCGGTTATTACGGTTATAAAATATATAAAGATGGCAGCCAAACAAAAGCAATCAAAAATACTGGAACCACTAAATACAGAAACAACAGCACGCCAGAACCGTCCCATCAACAAAAGATCATTTTGATCCATTTTCATATGGAATAATATTTTAAGAACTTAATTTATAAATTTTTAATAAAATAATCATGCGTATTATAAAATGATGAAGTCAATAAATAAAGACATGGAGTCTATAAAAGCATTTCCATAGACCAGAATTGTAATCATGCGGTTGCTTCGGATGGTGAAAAACTTTCATTCGATCTAGCAGAGAACGCTGAGCAAGACTTTCTCACCTTACACGTTATTTGAGGCGTGTGGAGTACTAATTTAGGCCAATTTACTATTTTAAGATAAACAACATAAATGGGGGGGGGGGGGGGGGGGATTTTTTGATAATTATAAGATAACTTAAATAAAGAACTTGGTGTACATAAGGATGACTTAATACCAATCTTGAGGTAACTAATCAAGAACTTAATTAAAATCTAAGAACTTATAAAGAACTTGAAGTAACTTAATTAAAAAACTTAATAAAGAACTTGGGTAACTTTAAATAAAACGTTAATTAAGAACAT
>CM031624.1:42479969-42487469 GCA_018398815.1 Conus ventricosus | reverse complement strand
TTATAAAGTTACCTCTGTGTCATTTATCTGTAATTAAAGACAAGTATCTTTCTGGCTGAAAAATGATCTGAAAAGAATGATACCATTTGCATTTGTCATTGTTTTCTAACGCTAAATGCCGGTTTGGCTTCTTGTACGAAATAAGTCTGTCTTTGAATTCAGCAAGAACACTTTATCCCCTCTCAACACCTTTAAACATCCACACTACACCAAATCTATGTTCACACACAACTTTCTGCATATTGATTACCTAACTGTTATGCCCAGATTCATATATAACAAGAAGCATCTCATACGCCTGTTTGCATAGTCGTGACGTGCATATTTTACGGAGCTTTAGCCAATACCTATTACATGTCATAGTTGTTCTTACACTAACAGAATATCCACCGGTTTCTCCACAGACCAGTTTGTTTGAGGCGTGCAGAGGAACGTTCAGAATCTTTTAAAGCCAATTGTGTATGTTTCTAAAAGATCACTATATTTCTCAAGACTCCACGCTTCAGCTGCGCAAGTCAAAAGTAGTTCAATTTGTGTATCAAATAGTTTCACAATCCTTAACAAGCACAGTGAAGCGAATACCAAAAGACATGTACTGACAGCAATTCTTTTACCACCATAGGTTTATCTCTCACTAAGAGAGAGAGAGAGAGAGAGAGAGAGAGACAGAGACAGAGAGAGAGAGAGACAGAGAGAGGAGAGAGAGAGAGAGAGAGAGAGAGAGAGAGGAGAGAGAGAGAGGAGAGAGAGGGGAGAGACGCTTCAGACGCTTCAGATACGTTTTTATTGACAATGGCCTACATGGCCTTTATGTCAAGGGGGTGTACATCAATATTTGCAGCGCCGAAAACAAGTTTATAATGCAAAAAACATGAATTGTAACGGATTACTACACTAGTGAAGAAAACAAAACCATTTCTTACCAAGGTCATCAAACTTGCGGAATACATGAAAACAAACTCAAACATTAGTTCTCAACGAACATTTCTTTTCCTAACATTTGATGCTTCTGCCACATACTTAGCCAGTAGAGTTATTATCCTATTATTGTCAGAGGTCAACAAACTATATAGGTTATGATTTCTGTCGCAATAATATTAAAAAGTTGAGACTTCTGTCTGATATCGTTATAAGCCGCACAAGAGAATAGAAAATGATCTTCATTTTCTCTAATACCATCTGTACACATTACACACAAATCGTCCACAATGCCTTCGGGATTAAACCATCTTTTGTTTGCATTTAGTCCAAGTGTCCTACTTCTAAATCTAGCAAGCATATCCCTGTGCCATTTATTGGTAACTACAGTCAGAAAGTTTCAGGTTGTAAAATACTTTTAAACGAAATGGAACCAGGAATACTTCATATCATCTTCCATCTTGGAATGCCAATTTTGTTTTAACATGCGATGAGACGGTCTTTAAATTCCAACATAAATGCTCTTTTATCGCCAACCCCCTGACTAAGCCATACCACACCAAATCCGTTTACTGTCAAAACCCGTTTTATAGTAGCAACCCAGTTCTGCTTTCCTAACTCAAATTGCCGCAGTAACATTTCGTATGCTTGTCTACATAATCTGCTTGTAGGTAGTTGGGTAAGTTTTAACCAATATTTAACGCATTTCCCAAAAGATCGAATGAAAAGAGGATATCTTCCAGAATCGCCATTGCCATTGTATTTGATGAATGCAATGGAATATTTACAAACCGTTTAATCGCAAAGTATGTACTTTTTCCATTTGCAAATTTTCTTCAAGTCCCCATATTTCTGCTGCATATGTTAACATTGGTTCTATTTGTGTATCAAATAATTTCCAAAATAAAGAGGGATCAATTGCATTTATTTTTTTCATTGCTCTTAGAATTTCTATTACTCCTTTCTTCCCTTTCTTAAACGTTTCAGACCATCCGGAATGTAAACTTAACCTCGTTGTAAAGATCATTCCGAGGTATTTGTATGCATTGGTTACCTTTACCTCAGCATTAGAGTAATACCATTTTTCTCTCTGAGACAAGTAACCACCCATGCGAAAAAATATTATATTTGTTTTATCTAAATTAACAGTTAATTGTAATCTATCTGCCTCACACTTCAACACATCAAGCTGACTCTGTAGACCAACAGCAGTGCTTGAAACTAAAATTACATCGTCAGCAAATAGCAACATAAATAATTCAACAGCTCCAGGGATCATCTGTACACCATGTCTACCTTTTCTGGACATTTCAAGGACTAATTCATTTATAAAAAATGCAAACAGCTGTGGACTCAAAAGGCAGCCTTGTTTTACGCCACGTGGACATAAAAATAAATCCGAATAAGCATTCTTTTCACGCACACAAGCAATGACCGATTCGTATATCCCACAAAGCGCCAGGTACAATTTACCATTGACACCAGTTTTTCTCAGGACATGCCATAACATATTTCTATTTATAGAGTCAAACGCCTCTTTAAAGTCCACAAAAGCGAATATAGTTTAGTGTTCTTCATGAGAAACTTTTGTACTAATGCATACAAAGTGAAAATATGGTCAATAGTGCTGTATCCTGCTCGAAATCCTCCCTGTTCTTCAACTATCTTCTCCTCTCTCTGTGCCCAATTAGTTAATCTTTTGTTCAAAATATAAGTGTACACTTTACTAACTACACTTGTAAGAGCTACGCCTCTGTAATTATCTGGACTATTTGCATCCCCCTTTTTATAGATCGGTACAATAATTGATTTCGACCATCCCTTGGGAAAATGTCCCATTGTCAAATAATGTGTTTAATAACGAAACCAAAAAGTTTAGGACGGAATCATTTGCATGTCTTAACATCTCACTAATTATTTTATCTGATCCAGCACTTTTTCCATTTTTTAGATGCCCAATACTTGATTTCACTTCTTCTAATGTAATAGGATCATTAAATAAAGGTTCCCCCAACGTTTCTTCGACTTCAACGTCTTCGGTATATGCAATGTCGTGTTCATTCTCAAATAAGTTGAATACACTACAAAAATGGTCGTGCCACTGTTGTGAAGTTATTTCATTATAGATAACAGCCTTTCTATTAATTGACCTGATTGTCGTCCAAAACAACCTTGGATCATTTATCGACTCTTTTAACTTTTGCATTTTTGTTTCGTCAAATGCCCTCTTCTTTCCTTTTCTCAGTTCAATGTATTGTTTCCTCTCTTCAGTATAAATGTTCTTCTTCTCAATTTTTCCTTTGACTGTTCTAGCTCTCTGAAATTGTTGTAACAGTCTTCTGACAAATTTTTTCTTCTTTTCACATTCATCATCAAACCATTCGTTCGCTGTTCTTTTCTTCCTACTTACCATCCTAATCATACACGCAGCAGCTCCATATAAAGCATTCGAAAAATGTTCAACACACTCATTCACATCATTAACTAAAATATCCGTGGCTGTGGCAATACTCTCTTTAAATTCGTCAGACTTTAACTCGTCTTTAAACATCTGTACTTTTTCATCTGACCATATCACTCGCTCTTCACTGGTGATGGATATAGCTGGCATGTCTTTTCTGACTGGACATTGTTTCCATGTAAGCTGCACTGGTAAATGCCATGAAAAAAGATTATCATTCACTTTTAAATTGCAATCAGAAGCTATTTCTCTCGACACCAAAAAATAATCAATAACACTACAACCATGTGGAGATACAAAAGTAAATTCTCCTTCTGCATCAGTGCTACATGAACCATTTACAATCGAAAGATTAAACAGAAAACAGAAAACCAACAACGACTGTCCAAATTGTTCACAATTACATCCTTGGAATAACGCTTTATGTAACAATCTTCTCATCATCATCTGCACACTGTACATAATTGAACATCTGCTCCTCTGTAGGTTGTTCACTACTGTCCTAGCGTTGAAGTCTCCACACATTACGAAGTAAACATTTTCATAATTGATAGTTTGCAATACATTTTCTTCAAGAATCAGAATCCCATTCTTTCAGTTCCTTGTTGTTGTAAAGTGGTCCTCCTTCTGGGACCACATAACACGCAATAAGAATAACATCTTTTATTAACACCAAAAACGCATTTATTTATCCGGACAACAACCACATTCTCACAACTAAATTCAATTTCTTTCACAAAGTCAGCAAACTGTTTTCGGATAAGTAATAAAACACCTCCAGAATTTCTACCGTGGGATGACAATTTTTTGGCAGGGGAGCTAAATTTTATATACTCATTAAAGACGCCACTAAAGTCAAAAGAGGCATCAATGAAAGTTCTGTTAAACATATAATGTCGAAATCTGAAACAAAATTTACAAAAGAAATGTCAGCAAGTTTTTTTATACAGATTTTCAACATTATAATTCAGAATTTGAGTTCAGACGTTTGATGACCTGGCCTGTCCTATCTACATGTGTTTGTGCTAGAGCGCAAGGCGCGACCACAACGTTGTTGGGGCAGGTGATTTATTCAAACAACTAGGCCGCCCACTGAGGTAAGTATGCATCCCCGCTTGTTGTTTATCTCTACTTGCCGACTTTGCACGACCGTTTGCACGTGGCCCCAACGCTTGTCGTCCGCCACGCACATTTCTGTCAAGTTGGGGTGCAGCTGTACTGGCACTCACTCCGTCACGCTGGCGTGTTGCACGGGCTCTAAAACTGGAGTTCTCATCAGGGGTCTGGGTTGCGGGGATTTTGCGGTCATTACCTGTGGCTGGTCACATGGCGGGGAAACCCCCCTAGTGACGTGACCACTGGCAATGGGTGGGAATTCCTGGGTGGGGAAGGGGGAGGGGTGACTGTGATCTGAGTCCCGATGGGTGGGGTAGGGATTATTCTTCCTGGTGCTGTCACCTG
Organism: Conus ventricosus; assembly: GCA_018398815.1. NCBI lineage: Eukaryota > Metazoa > Mollusca > Gastropoda > Neogastropoda > Conidae > Conus > Conus ventricosus. The sequence goes on along the minus strand of CM031624.1, from coordinate 42,482,629 downwards.
TTCCTGCAGTCACCTCCGCATAACTTTTGTCCGCATTCCTACGCGGCCCAACTGTCAGTTTCCCCTTAACAAAAAAGCTGCTTTGCCTTCTCTCTTTGCGGTGGCTATTATGTCCATTTGTCTGTGGGTCAGATCATTTGCTATCCTTATCCCCTTCCTCTCTAACTTTCCCCTCAACTCTCTGTCTCTGATCAACATCATTTTATCTTTCCACCGTTTAAACTTGATGATCATCGTTTTTGGTTCTCCTGTCTTCTCTCTTCCCACTCTATGTGCCCGAACTATGTCCTCTTCTATCCACTCCCTGGTCCCATCTACCCCGTTCAATGCCTCACACACTGCCTTGGCACATGCATCATAGTCCTCTCTTTCGCCATGCACAAGCGGGGCAACACCAAACATACGGAGGTTATCTCGACGTGAGAATTCCTCCAATCTGTCAACCTCATCATGCATTCTCTTCATTTCTTTTTTCAGCCCATCCACAACAGCACACGTTCGAGCACATTCTTCTTTACCGTCCATAACATCTGCATACAAATCACTCAGATCAGAAGAAATATCATCAAATCTGCCATGCAGTCTAGTGTTCTCACTTTCTAGTTTTATCACAACGTTCATTAATTGCTTCACATTTTTGATACTTTTCTTAAGTCATTCTTAATGTCACTCAGTTCATCTCTAATGGCCTTGTTCTGTTCTGCTTGCTCCTTCCTCTGTTGACTTAATTGTCTGTTTTGTTCATCAAACTGTGATTGAAGCTGTTGAGACTGAAGTTGGATAGCTGCTAGAATTTCTGACACTGCCCCTGAAGTAAGCTGCCTGTCTCCTTCAACTGTCAACAAGTCCGACCCAGTTTTCTCGCTCTTTTCCGTGCGTTCCACGTGCTGCCCGTCCACTGGCCTGGGTTGACCTCGACGTCGTTACTCAGCAAGATTCGCCATGCCGAGAACACAGCGTTGACAGCACACATGGAAAAGACGATCGGCACGTACATGTAAACTGTACACAGTGTGTCACTGTCACTGTTCAATCCAATACGCACATTCCCCCCACATGGCATTGTCCCTTTGATTATTCTGTAATCCTGGCTGGCAGGAAGGAAGGAAAAATTGTACACCACCACTGTGTTTGACACCAAACTGTAAATAAAGTTTGCTCCAAAACAAAGAGCACACATGCTATAAAAATGTCGGTCTGTGTCCATCCACTTCACATCGCCCACCTGTGTTGTCCCATGTTTGAACCTGAACACACCCTCGATTGGAGGATTAAAAGAGGCCAATACGGGCCCTCCACGCATTCAGTTCGATCATAATCCAGCGCTTCTCGTACGGGAAACAAAATTTAGTTCACACAGCACGTAATTTACATTAGCTTCCAGAACAACTCCCCCAAATTCACTTTAATTTGGGAAGACTCATTCGGCAAGCTGCTGTCAAGTCGCCATTTTGCCACACCCCCCCGTGAGAGAGGGGAGAGAGAGAGAGAGAGAGAGAGAGAGAGAGAGAGGAGGGTGATTTACGACGACTGTCCCAAATAACATGATCTTTTTTGCAGTTATACATACATATGTAAGAGGACTGAGAATTGCTTTTTTGGGTGATCAAACTTTTGACATGTTTTTGCACGGATGCCATTCATGTTGAAAAGAAAATGTTTTGAGCCCTCCTGAATCCATCCATCTCTCTCTCCCCTCTCTCTCTCCCCTCTCTCTCTCTCTCTCTCCCTCTCTCTCTCTTCTTCTCTCTCTCTCTCTTTTTTTCTCTCTCACACACACACACACACACACACACACACACACACACACACACACACACACCACACACACACACACACACACCACACATACGCGCGCGCCCCGCACGCACGCCAACAACATTAAATAAATAAAGAAAAAAGAAAAACAAATAAACAAAGGCACAAATGCATAACAAGATGCGAAGCATATAAAGGACTCCCAGTTTTCCAAAACCCGCTTATAAATCAGCCAAGTGCTTTATGAGATAAGAAAAAAAGGCAAAATAACGTTTTAACGGTTATTTAACCGATTTTTACACTTTTGAAAATTGGTATTTTAGTCCTCACTGGGCTAAAGCCTGTGTACATCCCAAATTTCATCCAAATCGGACAATATGTCAAGAATAAGGGTTTTTTTAACGGTCAGATTTTGAAACACTGCATGGAAGTGCCATTTGTGTGTGATGACCTTTCTATATACAAAATTGCATTAAATCCACTAATATATAAAAAAAATAACGGCAAAATAACATTTTATGGGTTATAAAACCCGATATGCACTTTTGAAACCGGTATTTTAGTCCTCACTCGGCTAAAGCCTGTGTACATACCAAATTTCATCCAAATCGGACAATATGTCAAGAATAACGGTTTTTAACGGTCAGATTTTGAAACACTGCATGGAAGTGCCATTTGTGTGTGATGACCTTTCTATATACAAAATTGCATTAAAACCACCAATATATAAAAAATAAGGGTTTAAAATAACGGTTTAACGGTTATATAACCGATATGCATTTTTGAAACCGGTATTTTAGTCCTCACTGGGCTAAAGCCTGTGTACATATCAAATTTATCCAAATTGGACAATATGTAAAGAATAACGGTTTTAACCCGGTCAAATTTTGGAACACTATATA
>CM031624.1:42472469-42474969 GCA_018398815.1 Conus ventricosus | reverse complement strand
GGAAAGGGGAAGGAAAACGGAAAGGAGGTGTGAAAGAAAAGCAGAAGGAAGGAAGGAAGGAGGAAAGAAAGAAAGGAAAGAAGCAACGAAGACAGAGAGACAGACATCATTGATTGAACGAATGAAAGGGAAGGAGGACCGAGGAACAGACGATGCACAGGAAGGAAGAAGTGAAAGAAAGAAAGCAAAAAAAAAACGGAGAACAGAATAGAGATAAACAGAAGGAAAGAAGGGAAACATGGGGGAAAAAAAGTAATAAAAAACCCAAGAGAGAGAAACGGAGTGAAGAAAGGAATCGAGAGGGACAGATAAAAGCGAAAAAGAGAGAGAGAAAGAAAGGACAAAAGAAAGCATAACGAAAAAAAAGAGGAAAGCAAAGAATACAGAACGAAAGAAAAAAGGAAAGAAGAAAGAGAGATAAGAACGAAGAAAAGAAAGCAAAAAGAAAGAAAGGGAAAATAGGACGAGACATGAAAAAAAAAAAACAAGATGCAAGCAAATTTTAAACGTACTCTAGTTTTCCAAAACCCCTTATAAATCGGCCAACTGCTTTTTTGAGATATAAGAAATAAAGGCAAATAACGGTTTTAACGGTTATTTAACGATGTACACTTTTGAAATTGGTATTTTAGTCCTCACTGGGCTAAAGCCTGTGTACATACCAAATTTCATCCAAATCGGACAATATGTCAAGAATACGGTTTTTAACGGTCAGATTTTGAAACCCCTGCATGGAAGTGCATTTGTGTGTGATGACCTTTCTATATACAAATTTCATTAGAACCCACCAATATATAAAAAATAACGGCAAAATAACGGTTTAACAGTTATATAACCGATATACACTTTGAAACCAGTATTTTAGTCCTCACTGGGCTAAAGCCTGTGTCATATTGTATGTGTTATTGAAGACACACTCTCTGCTTCAAACGTAATTTCAAAGGAACGGTACCACGCATATTTATCGTTAGCTTCAATTGCTGAATGCCACATTTGTTTTTGACACGAAACAAGCCTGTCCTTAAATTTGATATGAACCCCTCCTCACAGCCAACACCTTGACACACCCATACTATACCGAAGGGAGAGAGGAGAGAGAGAGAGAGGAGAGAGAGGAGAGAGAGGAGAGAGAGAGAGAGAGGAGAAGAGAGAAAAGGGGAGAGGACAGGGCAGACAGGGCAGACAGACAGACAGACAGGGGCAGACAGACAGACAGACAGACAGACAGGACAGACAGACCTACGACTGAGACAGAGAGAGAGAGAGAGACAGACAAACGGAAGCCGTGAGAAGAGAGACAGACAGAGACAGACAGAGACACAGAGAGACAGAGGCAGCGAGACAGAGACAGGCAGCGAGGCAGAAGAAGAGGGAATTCCAGTTCTTTGCTTTCCCACATAAACCCCCCTTTTTTTGTTATATTTCCGTTGGCAACTTTCAGAAAGTTCAGGGAAGAGACGCATCCCGGGTGGAAGCTCTCAGCGTTTCCGCGGCACAAACCCGGAACTTATTGCCCGTCCCCACCCGCCCAGTCCGTCACTGTCATCCGGCAGAAACCCATCTCATGACCCTTCCTTCCAACATCTCTTCCACTGATGCCTCCTAGCCTGCGGGGTGCTTGCGGAGGGGCAAGAACGCGGGTGTGTGTGTGTGGTGTGTGTGTGTGTGTGTGTGTGTGTGTGTGTGTGTGTGGGGTGTGTGTGCGTGCACACGTGCGTTGCGTCTGGTGTGCGTGTGGGGGAGGGGAGGTGGGGGGGGGGGACGCATAAGTGTGAGCGTGCTTGGGCATGTGTGTGAGCTGTGCATGGGTGCAGAAGGGATGCATGCAAGCGCAAACGCGCGATATGTATGTGTATGTTTATGTGCGGGTACCTCTGGTGTGCGCATACGCGCGCGCGCGGGAGCGTGTTGTTATCATGTTTATATGCATGTGTGTTTATCTGTCTGTCTGTCTGGGAAACGCCACATAATGAAAAGCAAGCAAGCAGTTCTTTCTTTCCCAACCTTTCGGCACTGGCCCTTCCTCAGGGACTTGTTTGTGTTGGTACTCCTACGCAACTAAACAATCCTTAATCTTGCCTCTGAATATCACTCACGAATGAAGCTGCCTGACACAGGCACCCAATTAGAGAACAAATCGAAATCAGACAGGAACGGCAGTCATTCGAAAAAACACTGCGCCTGTAGACACTCCCATCCCATCCCACCCCCCCTCCCACCAACACTCACTCTCTCTCACAACACACACACACACACACACCACACACACACACACGCACGCACGCACGCACACACGCACCACATACACCACACACACACACACACACACACGCACGCACGCACGCACGGGACGAACACCACCACACACACACACACACACACACCACACGCGCGCGCACCACACATATGCACTCATGCACACACATACGCGCACGTTAGCACACACACGCATGTACACAGCTTCCCCCCCCCCCCCCCCCAAAAAGAGAGAGAGAGAGAG
>CM031624.1:42464969-42467469 GCA_018398815.1 Conus ventricosus | reverse complement strand
CTATGTGTTGCCGTTTTTTTTCTTTTGTTTTGTAATTTGTGCGTGTTCCTGTGGTCGGATGTTGTTCTCATGCATTTCAATGTCGGTTCTCCTGTTGCTTGATTCTGTTTTCCTCTGTCCTCATGTCTGTTTTCCTCTGTTCTCATGTCTTTTTCCTCTGTCCTTATGTCTGCTTTCCTCTGTCCTTATGTCTGATTTCCTCTGTCCTTATGTCTGTTTTCCTCTGTCCTCATGTCTGTTTTCCTCTGTCCTTATTTCTGTTTTCCTCTGTCCTCATGTCTGTTTTCCTCTGTCCTTATTTCTGTTTTCCTCTGTCCTTATGTCTGTTTTCCTATGTCCTATGTCTGTTTTCCTCTGTCCTTATGTCTGTTTTCCTCTGTCCTTATGTCTGTTTTCCTCTGTCCTTATGTCTTTTTTTTTCCTTGTTCTGGAGCCATTTCTATCTGTATTCTTCCATGTCTGTTTTCCTTGTCTAGCGTCCTTTCTACTGTATTTAATCTCTGTTTTCCTGTGTTCTGAGAGCCATTCTACTGTATTTTAATCTCTGTTTTCCTGTGTTCTGAGAGCCATTCTACTGTATTTTAATCTCTGTTTTCCTGTGTTCTGAGAGCCATTCTACTGTATTTTAATCTCTGTTTTCCTGTGTTCTGAGAGCCATTCTATTGCATTTAATCTCTGTTTTCCTGTGTTCTGAGAGCCATCTACTTACTTAATTCTCGTTTTCCTGTGTTCTGAGAGCCATTCTACTGTATTTAATTCTTTTTCCTGTGTTCAGAGCCACTTTTATATTTATCTGTTTTCCTGTGTTCTGAGTGCTTTCTACTGTATGTTAATGTTTTTCCTGTTTCAGATGCTCTGTTTGTATGTTTATATTTTGTTTGCCTAGTTTCTGATGTCTGTCTTTTGTGTTCATGGTTTGTTTCTTATATTTGTCTCGTTTTGTGTTCTGATATTTTTTGTGTCTAATGTTGTCTAATGTTCATTGTTCTTGTCTATAATGTTGTTCTATGTTGTAACTGTGTTCTAATGTTTTAATTTTTGTGTGTTCTTATGTTTGTTAACTTGTTCTAATGTTTGTTAACTGTGTTCTAATGTGTTTGTTAATGTTCTTGTGTTTTCTAAGTTTGTTTGTTTGTCTTACAGTTGTGTTGAGAGATGGAGGGTGCGTAACACACAGAGAGTAGAGAGGGAGGGAGAGAATAGAAGTAGAGAGAGCGTTGGGGGTGAGGCGGAGAGACAGAAAGGTGGAGGGTGCGTGAACACATCAGAGAGAGAGAGAGAGGGAGGGAGAGAGATAGAAGTAGAGAGAGCGTTGGGGGTGAGGCGGAGAGACAGAAAGGTGGAGGGTGCGTGAACACATCAGAGAGAGAGAGAGAGGAGGAGAAGATAAGTAGAGAGCGCGTTGGGGTGAGGCGGAGAGACAGAAAGGTGAGGGTGCGTGAACACATCAGAGAGAGGGAGAGAGAGGGAGGGAGAGAGATAGAAGTAGAGAGAGCGTTGGGGTGAGGCGGAGAGACAGAAAGGTGGAGGGTGCGTGAACACATCAGAGAGAGAGAGAGAGAGGGAGGGAAAGAGATAGAATAGAGAGAGCGTTGGGGGTGAGGCGGAGAGACAGAAAGGTGGAGGGTGCGTGAAACATCAGAGAGAGAAAGAGGGAGGGAGAGAGATAGAAGTAGAGAGAGCGTTGGGGTGAGGCGGAGAGACAGAAAGGTGGAGGGTGCGTGAACACATCAGAGAGAGAGAGAGAGAGGGAGGGAAAGAGATAGAAGTAGAGAGAGCGTTGGGGTGAGGCGGAGAGACAGAAAGGTGGAGGGTGCGTGAACACATCAGAGAGAGAGAGAGGGGGAGGGAAAGAGATAGAAGTAGAGAGAGCGTTGGGGTGAGGCGGAGAGACAGAAAGGTGGAGGGTGCGTGAACACATCAGAGAGAGAGAGAGGGGAGGAAAGAGATAAAAGTAGAGAGAGCGTTGGGGTGATGCGGAGAGACAGAAAGGTGGAGGGTGCGTGAACACATCAGAGAGAGAGAGAGAGGGGGAGGAAAGAGATAGAAGTAGAGAGAGCGTTGGGGTGAGGCGGAGAGACAGAAAGGTGGAGGGTGCGTGAACACATCAGAGAGAGAGAGAGGGAGGGAAAGAGATAGAAGTAGAGAGAGCGTTGGGGGTGAGGCGGAGAGACAGAAAGGTGGAGGGTGCGTGAACACATCAGAGAGAGAGAGAGGGAGGGAAAGAGATAGAAGTAGAGAGAGCGTTGGGGGTGAGGCGGAGAGACAGAAAGGTGGAGGGTGCGTGAACACATCAGAGAGAGAGAGAGAGAGAGGGAGAGAGAGGAAGAGGGGAGAGAGACGGGGGAGATGTTGAGAGATAGATGATAGGTGTATAAACAACTCAGAGAGAGAGAGAGAGAGAGAGAGAGAGAGAGAGAGAGAGAGAGCACATTTTTCAGCCTTATTTCCTTTCGTAACTTGGAAATGGAGCCAATTTGCCGTTTTTAAGAGCTCATTG
>CM031624.1:42449969-42452469 GCA_018398815.1 Conus ventricosus | reverse complement strand
GAAATGATACTTCCTACTGCTGGTGGTATTTTTTAGATGGGAAAAACACACACACACACACACACACACACAGAGAGAGAGAGAGAGAGAGAGAGAGAGAGAGAGAGAGAGAGAGAGAGAGAGAGAGAGAGAGAGAGAGAGAGAGAGAGAGAGAGAGAGAGATGAGAGAGAGAGAGAGAGAGAGAGAATGTTTAATTGATTAGGCCATAGAACCATATCACAGCAGCCAGAGATGCGTTTTAACTTTAACATGTTGGCATACTTCTGACTCATTCATCAAGCTGACTTCTGTTTCTGTGTAGAATCAACTGAATAGAGAAGAAATTCTCTTTTTAGAAATTTCTCCTGAACGTGATCTGTGGATCTTTCTAATCTGAAGCGAATATAACATGTTCCAACATGAACATGCTTCAGCTGGCTCAGAGATGGCGCTGAAATTAAGGGATATTTAAATATGAAGAACAATGTTCATTCAAACGAGCAAGTAAGATCTTCCGAATGGCTGTGCGCAAATGCCGAACTGGCCAGCCAGGAGCAATCCTGCACCACCCTTAGATAAGGGACACAGCGGCTCCTTGGCAGATGCCATTGTGTAGTAGCCACCAGACGCAACACAACAGAACCTCTTCGGAAACGTCCCCGTCGTGTACCAGGCCATACGTCAGCACCGCAGAGCCCACTGGCGAAAGAACCACCATCAAGCAAACTGCTGCAGCATCCCATAGCCCTACTCGTCGCTGTTCACTGAGGGTCAACCAGTGCAACTGCAGACACAGCTCAGCTTTGGCCACAGGGTGTCATGTGCCCTCTGAACAGGGTCCAGGGATTCAGTCACACTGCCCACAGATGTTTCAATACGGTCAGTCACTGTGCCTTCCTATGGTCAGTCCTTCCAACCGTCACTGTACCCTTCCTATGGTCAGTCCTTCCTAACCGTCACTGTGCCCTTCCTATGGTCAGTCCTTCCTAACCGTCACTGTGCCTTCCTATGGTCAGTCCTTCCTAACCGTCACTGTGCCTTCCTATGGTCATCCTTCCTAACCGTCACTGTGCCTTCCTATGGTCATCCTTCCTAACCGTCACTGTGCCTTCCTATGGTCAGTCCTTCCTAACCGTCACTGTACCCTTCCTATGGTCAGTCCTTCCTAACCGTCACTGTGCCTTCCTATGGTCATCCTTCCTAACCGTCACTGTGCCTTCCTATGGTCAGTCCTTCCTAACCGTCACTGTACCCTTCCTATAGTCAGTCCTTCCTAACCGTCACTGTACCCTTCCTATGGTCAGTCCTTCCTAACCGTCACTGTACCCTTCCTATAGTCAGTCCTTCCTAACCGTCACTGTACCCTTCCTATAGTCAGTCCTTCCTAACCGTCACTGTACCCTTCCTATGGTCAGTCCTTCCTAACCGTCACTGTACCCTTCCTATAGTCAGTCCTTCCTAACCGTCACTGTACCCTTCCTATGGTCAGTCCTTCCTAACCGTCACTGTACCCTTCCTATGGTCAGTCCTTCCTAACCGTCACTGTGCCTTCCTATGGTCAGTCCTTCCTAACCGTCACTGTGCCCTTCCTATGGTCAGTCCTTCCTAACCGTCACTGTGCCCTTCCTATGGTCAGTCCTTCCTAACCGTCACTGTGCCTTCCTATGGTCAGTCCTTCCTAACCGTCACTGTGCCTTCCTATGGTCAGTCCTTCCTAACCGTCACTGTGCCCTTCCTATGGTCAGTCCTTCCTAACCGTCACTGTGCCTTCCACACAGTCGGTCAAAAGGAAGACAAGAAAACTGTGCACCCAAAGATGCCAGTGAGGTCCAGAGAAGCGCTGTGCTCATCTGCCAATCAAATCAGCTCGGAGCAATCAAGATAAAGAAGATCTGAACGTGCTAGAGAAAGAAAAACATTCGTTTAAATGTATGCTTCTGGGCCATTCTTGTGTAAACGAGCTAACATGCCTTTGCGAAAACTCAGCTGAAAAAAAATTCATCGCCTGCTCTTGTGCTTTTTTTCAAACTGTTTTAAAGTCACTCTGGTCTATTGGTAATAGATGATCATCAAGTTTCTTTCAATACTGTTAATGCTGATATCAAAGCATATTTTTTAAATACTTTTAAATGGGAATCAAGGGGGACATTTTGATCACTAATAATCATAACTTTTTCTTTCATCGCTTAAAGCCCTCTTATATTCATACATAAAAAGTGACGAGCTGTTTCACCGCAGACCATAAGATCAGTGCTTTAATGGATAGTTCCAAACTCTTTGTAAGTGCAAACGAGTGAACTATCTCAATGGCTGTCAGATCATTGCCGACACCACACCTCTTTGCACAGTTGAGCGCAGGCTCTATTTCAGATACAAACAAACAAACAAACAAACAAACAAACAAACAAACAAAACCTCTATCAAAAAAGATTGGTCCCTGCCATACCAGCCGAAACCTTCCTCACCCCAGCAGATCAAACCAGGCGGAGAATTAAACCAACCACATTAACAGACTGTGTA
>CM031624.1:42444969-42447469 GCA_018398815.1 Conus ventricosus | reverse complement strand
TAATGTCAACCTAATGTCAACCTAATGTCAACCTAATGTCAACCTAATGTCAACCTAATGTCAATCAGATGTCAACCTAATGTCAATCAGATGTCAACCTAATGTCACCTAATGTCAACCTAATGTCAACCTAATGTAACCTAAATGTCAACCTAATGTCAACCTAATGTCAACCATGTCAACCAGATGTCAACCTAATGTAACCTAATGTCAACCTAATGTCAACCTAATGTCAACCTAATGTCAACCTAATATAAGCAACCTAATGTCAATCAGTAGTCAACCTAATGTCAATCAATATGTCAACCTAATGTCAACCTAATGTCAACCTATGTCAACCTAATGTCAACCTAATGTCAACCTAAGTCAACCTAATGTCAACCTAATGTAACCTAATGTCAACCTAATGTCAACCTAATGTCAACCTAATGTCAACCTAATGTCAACCTAAAATGTCAATAATGTCAACCTAATTCAACAATGTCAACCTAATGTCAACCTATGTCAAACCTAATGTCAACCTAGTCAACCTAATGTCAACCCAATGTCAACCTAATGTCAACCTAATGTCAATCAATGTCAACCTAATGTCAACCTAATGTCAACCTAATGTCAACCTAATTCAATCCTAATGTCAACCTAATCAACCTAATGTCAACCTAATTCAACCTAACCTAATGTCAACCTAATGTCAACCTAATGTCAACCTGATGTCAACCTGATGTCAACCTGATGTCAATCAGATGTCAACGAGTCAACCTAATGTCAACCTAATGTCAACCTAATGTCAACCTAATGTCAATCCTAATGTCAACCTAATGTCACCAATGTCAACCTAATGTCAACCTAATGTCAACTCAATGACTAAGTCAACTAATGTCAACCTAATGTCAACCTAATAATAAACCTAAGTCAACCAATGTCAACCTAATGTCAACCAATGTCAACCTATTCAACCTATGTCAACCTATGTCAACCTAATGTCAATCATGTCAATCAATGTCAACCTAATGCAACTAATGTCAACCTAATGTCAACCTAATGTCAACCTAATGTAACCAATGTCAACCTAATTCAATGTCAACATGATGTCAACCTAAGTCAACCTAATGTCAACCTAATTGAAACCTAATGTAACCTAATGTCAACCTAATGTCAACCAATGTCAATCATAACCAATGTCAACCTAATTCAAATGTCAACCTAATGTCAACCTAATGTCAACCTAATGTCAACCTAATGTCAACCTAATGTCAACCTAATTCAATCCAATGTCAACAGATGTCAATAGATTCAACCAATGTCAACCTAAATGTCAACCTAATGTCAACCTAATGTCAACCTAATGTCAACCTAATGTCAACCTAATGTCAACCTAATGTCAACCTAATGTCAACCTAATGTCAACCTAATGTCAACCTAATGTCAACCTAATGTCAACCTAATGTCAACCTAATGTCTAATGTCAAGTCAACCTAATGTCAACCTAATGTCAACCTAATGTCAACCTAATGTCAACCTAATGTCAACCTAATGTCAACCTAATGTCAACTACACCTAATGTCAACCTAATGTCAACCTAATGTCAACCAAAAATGTCAACCTAATGTCCTAATTCAAATGTCAACCTAATGTCAACGCACTGAAGTCAACCTATGTCAACCTAATGTCAACCTAATGTCAACCTAATGTCAACCTAATGTACCAATTCAACCTAATGTCTAACAACCTAATGTCAACCTAATGTCAACCTCAACCTAATGTCAACCTAATCAACCTAATGTCAACCTAATGTCAACCTAATCCTAACCTAATGTCAACCTAATGTAATGTCAACCTAATGTCAACCTAATGTCAACCTAATGTCAACTAATGTCAACCTAATGTCAACCTAATGAACCATGTCAAGTCAACCTAATGTAACCAATGTCAACCTAATGTCAACCTAATGTCAACCTACAATGTCAACCTAATGTCAACAATAATGTCAAACCTAATGTCAACCTAAGTCAACCTAATGTCAACCTAATGTCAACCTAATGTCAACCTAATGTCAACCTAATGTCAACCTAATGTCAACCTAATGCAACCTAATGTCAACCTAATGTCAATGTCACTAATTCACCTAATGTCAACCTAATGCACCATGTCACCTAATGTCAACCTATGCAACCTCAATGTCAACCTATATGTCAACCAATGTCAACCTAATGTCAACCTAATTCAACTAATGTCAACCTAATGTCAACCTAATGTCAACCTAATGTCAACCTAATGTCAACCTAATGCAACCTAATGTCAACCTAATGTCAACCAATGTCAACCTAACTCAACTAATACACTAATGTCAACCTAATGTCAACCAATGTCAACCTAATTCAACCTAATGTCAACCTAATGTAACCTAATCAACCTAATGTCAACCTAATGTCAACCTAATGTCAACCTAATGTCAACCTAATGTCAACCTAATGTCAACCTAATGTCAACCTAATGTCAA
>CM031624.1:42427469-42429969 GCA_018398815.1 Conus ventricosus | reverse complement strand
GAAGAGAGAGAGAGAGAGAGAGAGAGAGAGAGAGAGAGAGAGAGAGAGAGAGAGAGAGAGAGAGAGAGAGAGAGAGAGAGAGAGAGAGAATATTTACACCCTGAACGTTCAGAAGCGCAACGAAAAGACCTGGTTTTTCATGCACATTCTCTATGACTTTATTTCCCGTGGAAGCCACGAATGAAGCCCGAGTGTCAAAGCGTTTGCCCCGAGGACTACGCCATCCGGGTGTTTTATCGATTACCTGCAGTCATTCCAGTTCACATTAAATTCGATCGCACGCAAAGGAAGAGCGGTCGATAGTTGTTCTCTCCTGTATAATGGATGAAGACTGGGAGGGGGCTCGGTGGTCGGGGTGAGGGTGGGGTAGGACGAAGAAGAAGGAGCAAAGGGAGAGCATGCAGGGAGTTGGGGGTGGGGTGGGGAGGGTATGGTCTTTCCGATTTATCATGATCGCTTCTAAATTAAAAGTCAATTCAAAACAGCATGAACCAACCCTTTTAAAATGTTTACACAGGAATGCACTATGATCAATTCGCCGCTATGCATATTTCATGCAGTCTGTATTTGCCAGGCATTAAATGGAAATGGATTTTTCTGTTAACGCTGATGCACGGTGTGTGCGTGAGTGTGTGTGCGTGCGGGGGTGCCTTCTTGCATGCAAGCAAGCGCGCGCTGTGTGTGTGTGTGTGTGTGTGTGTGTGTGTGTGTGTGTGTGTGTGTGTGTGTGTGTGTGTGTGTGTGCGCGCGCATATGACACAAACTACAGACTGATTGTTCTTTCCTGTGAAGCGAAACATGACAGAATGAGTGAATAACATAAAAACGTCACTGCCTATGTAATATACAATGGTCTGTCAGCTGCAACAGACAAACAGTATTGTGGCTGGGAGAACCGGAATGAGCAACGCGGGGAAAACAGGATTCAGCAGGCATGGATGGTTAGACAAACAATAACATGGACAAAAGGCCGACTCAGTATAATGAAGCTGTAGCTGTGGAAACGGCGGTCATTCACTGTGAGGAGCATTCATATTTTAAGAAAAAAAAAAACCGGGAAAAGAACAAGAAACAGCTTCAACATGGCAGTTTCATTTCATTATGGCCCATTCAACCACACACCGCCCCTTCTGGGCTGTCAGCGCAGAGAGAAAAGACTCCAGTCGAGAAATAAACACACAAACAAACAAGATGCAAAGCATATAAACTTTCACCCAGCACAGTGCCAAGAGGGGAGACAATTTCTAGTTAGTGGAAGAAAAAAACTCGACACTGCGGTGGTTAGTAACGGCTATTCTGGTAAAATAAAACATCGGGCATCATCCGTGACCCATAATGAACATACCTACAAATTTTCAGAAAGATCGGCCCAGACGTTTTGTCTGGAACGAGTGGAACACATTTTGACCACAGACGGACACACACACACACATACATACACACACACACACACACACACACACACACACACACACACACACACACACACACACACACAGAATTTTTTTCGTTCCCATTGTAAAGTAGTCCCTGTTCTATAAGAACTGGGAGTACAAAAAGCACAACAGAAAAGGCCTCTATGTATCCAGAAAAATACATCAGTTCATACCATTCATGTTACGGTACTGACAGCCTCCAGGGGGATAAATCTAGCCCGGGATGTGGGCATCAGCCATGCTATTTAATTTATCACCCCCACACTATTGGGAAAAAACCAACGGTGGCGTCAGAATCGGGCGATTGGGGGGTGGGGATGGTGGGGTGGGGTGGAGGGTGAGATTGGGAAGAGGGCATAGCCTCTCCCTCTTCCATCTTCCCCCTGATGAAAACATACCTTGTGGACCCCCCCCCCCCCCCCCCCCCCCCCCCCCCCCCCCCCCCCCCCCCCCCCCCGTAATCCAACATTTGAAGCCAAATAACCGAGAAGAAATGAAGACAGAAACAAAAAGGGGGCGGAGGGAGGGGTGGGGTGGGGGACGTGACACAGTGTAAGTCACTATGTTGCTTGTGTGTAAGTCACTGTGTTGTTTGTGTGTAAGTCACTGTGTTGTTTGTGTGTAAGTCACTATGTTGTTTGTGTGTAAGTCACTATGTTGTTTGTGTGTAAGTCACTGTGTTGTTTGTGTGTAAGTCACTATGTTGTTTGTGTGTAAGTCACTATGTTGTTTGTGTGTAAGTCACTATGTTGTTTGTGTGTAAGTCACTATGTTGTTTGTGTGTAAGTCACTATGTTGTTTGTGTGTAAGTCACTATGTTGTTTGTGTGTAAGTCACTATGTTGTTTGTGTGTACCTGAGCGGCAGTTTTGTGACATGAACTTGAGGTAGATCAGATGGCGCCATTTTGCTTCGTTGGATATAAAAAAGGATGCATGTTACGATTAGTCTCTCTCCCCAACTTTTGCGCGCGCGCGCGCGCGCACGCGAGAGAGAGAGAGAGAGAGAGGAGAGAGAGAGAGAGAGAGAGAGAGAGAGAGAGAGGAGAGAGAGAGAGAGGAGAAA
>CM031624.1:42409969-42424969 GCA_018398815.1 Conus ventricosus | reverse complement strand
GTGTGTGTGTTGTGTGTGTGTTTTTTCTTAAATTTAAACGTATATCCCGTTAAGTGATATTGGGCAATGTTAGAGGGAAGGGGGGGGGGGGGGGGGGAAGGGGGGGGGGGTTAGGTGAGGTATTAAGTAATATCTTCAAAGGCTTTGGGGGAAAAAACACAACGCAACAATAAAATAAACAATAGAGTAAAAAAAGAATACATAAAAACACTCAACTCGGTTCCAGTTTACGAACAGAAAAAAAGGACTTTGAGTATTGAAACGTATTTTACACCAGTGAAAAATTGATACAACGTGACCCCGAGAAATTTAGGTGGGGTGGTGGAAGGGTTTTTAAGTGCTCACATTGAAAAAGGATGTGATTTATTTGAATTTTTCCCGCCAAAAAGGCTGTTTTGTTTTCAAAATTTTGTTTTAAAAAGCATTAAATTTTGTCTTATAAATAAAATAAATTATAACCCGGAAATAAGGTAAGCTACATTGATGAAAAGAATTAGTGTGTCAGTGTTTTTAGGGCGTGGTGAGATCTAGAAAACCCCAATTTTTGTTTTTTCTAAATTTTCCAGCACGCATTTTTAATAGACTGTACCCCTCATGGAAGACAATGGAATATGATACATTCTGACTCGCTTGTATTTTGCCCCCCGTTTGGCTCTGTCGCCCTTCAAAAATGAATCCACGTGGAAGGAACCCAAACGAAAGAGATACCGCCCCTTTTAAAAACCCAAAAACTGTTTTAAATTGATGAATGTCTGAAAATTAAATTTTTCTTATTGTTGTTGATTTGCTGAGGGAAAAAAAACCGATTTTGAATCAACACAAAAGGGGCCTAAAGAGGGGGGGTAAGAAAGATCAAGAGATAATACAGGGCCTTAAAATGGCGGGTTAGCTCGGCTGTAAAAATGGATTTTTTTTTCCAGTAGAAAGATTTTTCCCCCTTTATAGCAGGATAGAAAAAGTTGCCCCTGCTTTTGGTATTTAAAAAGGATCCGTTGTATATATTGAGATGAAGCGGGTACGATTTTCTTATACTCTTTTATTTTTTTCCCCAATAAATTTTTTCATTGTACCTTTTTTCAAAGAGAATGGTTGATATGAAATGAGCTCTTTGAATTCCAGGTGGGCTGGGAGTAAGGGAAAAGTGGGGTTTTAAATTTTTCGTTATGGTTTTTTTGACTCTTCGAATAAATTGGAAAAAAGTCCTAATTGTCGTAAGCGAGGAGATTGATTTTGCTCTTTTAGGGAAAAAAAATATCAGATCTAAAACTAACTTCGTTTTAAATATTGCTGTAAATGTTAAAAGATCGTAAGACATATTTTGCGACGGGGAGCCGTGTACTCATTAATGGTAATCCCCCAATTTTCCGAATTTTCCCTGGGACGAGCTTTATGGTACACTTTAGCTTTTTGAAAGCTTTGAATCCCAGCTCTGCATTTTGTTAGCAAACTTGTCGGGCACTAAAGGAAATTTTTTTCCCGAAGTGAGTTTGACGTATCAGCGTTTTAATGCCAGGTGTTTGGTACTTAGCATTTTGGCCCCCCGTTTTGTTTTTGTATAACTTTTAAAAAAAATTAAAATTTTTTTTGGGCCCTTTTGTTAATGATATGAATATGATATTTCCACGATAACTTTGGTAATATTACTCCAAGAAATTTTACCATCGGTCTGTACTTGGGTTTTCTTTTTCTATTCGAAAAATGGGTAATGGGGATGGGCCCTTTGAAAAGTAAAAGATTGTTTTTTCCCGGTGATAACAAAGTCCTTTCCCCCAATTTGTAATGTTTAAAAGTTATAAATTTCCCCGTTGATACAATTTTCTAAATAGTTCAGTGTCTTTTGGGGTTTTTCCTTTTTTTGGAACTTTTCCACTGCATTGTCTTTCCATATTGTACGTTAAAAATTTATTTACACAATGTGGAAAATTTTTCAGCAGTATTGAAAAAATGAGGGGTATAATGATCCCTGTGGGTTTCCCCTTTTTGGGGGAAATCTTAAGGGTGGAATAGGAGTTTCCCTAGTTTTTTTGCTACTTCTGTCAGATAAAAAATTTTACAAGTCATGATATGTCCAGAAGCCCCAATTTTTTAAATTTTATCAGTAATTCCCCTCCCAGACTTGGTCATGGTTTCTTTAATAAAGAATGTGGCCGTACATTTTTTTCTGGGCAAACTGAGTTTAATCTGCTTTGTTGTTTCAAAAAATGATCTTGTCTTTCTGTTTTCCGAAACTGTTGATTGGTGGGGAAAAACTTTTCTTTTATCCAATGGTAAATTGTTTTTTAAAAAATGATTTTTTCTGCAGTTCCCGGTGTGTGATGTTAGAGAAAGGGTCTGAAATTATTTTTTTCTTTCTTTGACTTTCCTTGTTTTGGTTT
This sequence comes from Conus ventricosus, assembly GCA_018398815.1. Lineage (NCBI taxonomy): Eukaryota > Metazoa > Mollusca > Gastropoda > Neogastropoda > Conidae > Conus > Conus ventricosus. Next base: position 42,422,594 of record CM031624.1, on the reverse strand, counting down.
TGGAACTATGTTGAGTGTTTCCTCCCTTTTGGATAGACCTTACCCCGGCTTTTTTTTAAACAATTATGTAGTATTAATCCATTTTTTCCGGGAAAATGTTTTAACTTTATGCTGATATTGGCTGCTCCGACGGGCGTTTTCTTATCCTTAAAAAAACAGGTGTCTTTCATTTTTTCAAAGTAATTGGGGGGCTTTAAAATATAATTTGTTACTGGTACAGGTTTTTACATTCTTTTTGGGCTCGTTTTCCCCAAAGTTCTTATTTCTTTTTTAAAAATTAAGGAAGCATTTTCGAAAAACTGTCGACGAACGACTAGCTTTTTGTAAAATTTGAGGAAATTCATTACCTTCAAACCTGACTGGAATAATGGTAAAAGTACTCCATTTTTTGTTTTTGAATTTTGTCCATATTTTTGTAGATCTTTATGGGAAAACCTCATTTCAAAATCGCCCAATACTGCCGTTTCATTTGTATTTTTTTGTTTCTAGAATTCGCTTTCCCCAGGGGGATTTTATTTTCTGTTTTTTTTCCTGTAAGTTATTTTTAAAAAAGTTTCTTTTGTTCACACTTTTTCACAAACTTCGTTTCCCCCGGTTACCGAATGTTTGTCGATTTTAAAATTTGAATATTTTTGGGAGGAAGGCAGTGCTTGTAAAAACAGGTTGGATTTTTGGGAAAAAAATTTGTTTATATCTCACTCTTATGTCATTAGTATTTTGCGATTTTAGAATACACTCAAAATTTTCCAGTCAGCCAAATTATAATATATTTTGGCTAGATGTCTTTTTTGTCGGTTTGGACTAAGTTATCATTGGGGTAATTAAAGGGCAAGTGGTATTCCTAAGCTATCGTATGGTGTTCCCCATATTTGGTAAAGGAGGGGAAAAATATGAGACGATAAAGGCAGAAAACTCTTTGGGGGTTTCAGGGGTCCTTTTTAACTCTCCCCTCTTAAGTAGTAGGAGAAGCATCACTATTTTTTGCAAATCTGTTACTAGTCACAGAAACGTTATCAGTTTCCCCAAAAAAGGGGAATGAGCGTTGAAGTCCCAGCGATTTGCCCTTTCTCTTAGAATTGCATGGACGATCCATTCAGTATTTTCTTATTTGGCTTTTAGGTAAGTCCAAAATGGCGTTTTAAAAATTAAGTCTGACTGATTTTAATCCTTGCTGCACGGAATGAGTTGTAAATGTTTGTTTGGGGCGGTGACGGCACACGGTAAACCCTTTTTTAAATGTAAATGCCGTTTTGACTTCTTTCCTGCTCTGTCTTTTCAAAGACCCGGGGGAAAAAAAAAAGTTTGACTTTGGGTAGATTTTTACGGTCACATTTAAGCGCAAAATGAGAATTATAAGCGGAGGAAGCAAGGTGTTGAATAAGGGAAAGGCAGGGTTTGCAGTATGGTCTGCAGTTCCATTGCATAAAAATGTAGCTTTATTTCGCCCCTGACTCCTGCTTAATTCAGTACAAAAAAGTTTTGTATTTGAAAGGTGGCAAATGTAACTTCAAAAATAAGGTAGAGCACAAAAGTGAGAGAGAGAGAGAGAGGAGAGAGAGGGAGGAGAGGAGAGAGAGAAGGAGAGAGAGAGAGAAAAGAGAGGAGAGAGAAAGAAGAGAGGGGGAGGAGAGAGAGAAGGAAAGGAGGGGGTGGGGGGATAAATATAGTTCTAAGTACAAAGATTTAAACCCGGGGGATAACAGTAGTTACGAAGTGTGTAGTCAATGAAAAGTTTTATTTGTTGTCCCCGTAAGCGTATTAAACGTGTTTCATACCGTTCTTAATACTTCGAAAAAGGTTCTGCTGGGTCCCCTTTTCCCGGGAACGTGGAAACCCGTTCGGGGGTAGGGTGTTGGGCAGCTATAAAACGGGGCCTTGTGTTTTCTTGGCTTCACCCAGAAAAAGCTGTTCAGGGGTCGCCCCACGTTTCCCGCAAGGAATGGCCCCTTTGCGTTTGGGGAAGGCCGTCCTTTTCATTTGTTTTTAGGGGTTGCCATGGTGGGAAGGAGAATTTTTCCCCCCATCAGTTCTTGGTACCAGGCATGAATAAGTCCCGTTTAGTTTCCATGGCCGAATCTCTAAAAAGGTGCGATCTTGCTTTGACGATTTTTTGTTTTGGGGTGTCTGGCTGTGATCTCTGACAGATCAGCAAAGATTTTATTTTGTTTTGGGGTCGACTTTTTATGTCGTTGACCCCCCGTGGATGACTCACGTTTGGGACTTTTTAATGGATGAAAACAGTTTGGGCTAGGTCACAAAAAAGGCATTAGTCGTGGAAGTTTATTCTAGAGTTCAAAACCTAGGAAAACCAAGTCTGTCCCCATCAACTCCGTTAACCGGTCGTGCGTATTGTGCCATCGCTTGTGACTTTTTAATGGTGAAGCAGTTTAGTTAGAGTCACAAAAAGGTCAATAGTCGGGAAGTTTATTGAGAGTCAAAAACCCTTTGGAAAAACCCCAAATCTGTCCCCATCAACTCCCTTCAACCCGAGTGTGCGTATTGTGACCATCGGAAGATTTGTTCTTCTTTGGGAAACGAAGGTCCCTTTTTGTGATGTGTGACGTCGGGATGTAGTGTTGAGTCAGATTTTTTGGTATTGGACGGTTCTTTTCTTTTGAATCGCCCAAAAAAGCCGTTTTTTTTCCCTTTTGTGTTAGGCCCGTGTTCCCCTTTTGTGGTTTAGTACCTGGAAAAAAGACATTGGAGCTGGGCTAGTGCCCCAGGTAAAATTAGAAATTTGTTCCCTTTTTCAGAGAAAATTTTAGTTGCTGGGCGTCGCGGGTCCTGACAACCAGTCTTTCGTGCAATTTCATGTCAGCAATCAATTCATTTTGTTTTCCACAGGATTCCAGACATGAGGGCTCGTTCCAGAGGTTTTGATAACGATTGAAGACGAAGGATAATACTCACGAGCTTTATGTTTTCTTTTGGGTTTTTCTGTTTCAGATGTCCCCTTTGATTGAGCAGTTCTTGCTTCCGGGCCGTTTTTTCGTGTTCTGCTAAAACCTCTTTTCGAAAACACGCGCCATTTTCTAATTTTTTTTTGCAGGCCGGAACGTCCTGATTTTCCGTGGTTGTTTTAGACTTCTAGACATCGGGATCTTGTTAGTCTTGTCTGTGGTGGGTAGAACTGCAAAAACTTTTGGGCAGCGTTTGAATCAAATTTGGGACTGCGCCGATCTTGTGTTGTGTGTGTGTGTGCGTGTGTGCGTGCGTGCATCGGGATGCGTGCGTGCGTGCGTGCGTGTGTGTTTATGTATCCTGGTAAACATGGGGTTTTTACGCAGTTAAAAGAGTGGTGTGACCACTTGGCGAATGAGTGATTAAATTTTCGATATTGCTCTACGAAAATTGACCTCTTTTTAAAATTTTAACCCTACGTTGGCTTTACAAAAAGTCAGAAAGCGACGTTTCTATTTTTATTTTTGTGATTCACTTGAAGACGGTCGATGTTGATCGTCCTTTGAAAAGGGATAGAGGGGGTAAGGGAGGGGAAGGGGTAAAGGAGGAAATAAGGGGTGAAGGGGAATGGCGGCAGGGCGAGATGGATCAAAGAAATGGACGGAGAAGAATCACTGCTGTCCCTTCCTTCTGCCCCCCCCCCCCCCTCTCCCCCGTGATCATATCTACTCCGCTGATTCAAATTCAGGTCCACCGTCTTTTATCTTCGTAATTCGATAGAGCCCTCTCTTATCATCCGTTGGTCGGAACAGGCTTACGTATTCTGTTTGCACTTTGTTCCATTAGTGGTGATGTCAAAAGATGGAGGGAAGGGGCAGGATGAAGGAGGGAAGAGGAAAGGGGGGGGGGGGGGGAGAGAGACAGAGGTTGGGTGAGGTGATCAGAGGAAAACGCAAAAACGGATTTCACTTTGTTTTTTGGGGGAGGCAGATAAAACCAAAAATTAATTAAATGATAAAGAAAACATGGCCGTTGATGAGACAGAGAGATGTTGATGAGATTGTGCTACACAAACTAATGCCTTTCCTCGATCGTTCAGATATACAGGTGAGCCTTACTCCATAGCCATGCAATTCATCAGATCCAAACATTTTCAGACCTGTATCTCTACTTTCAATAGCTATCGTAATTCTAGAGAGACACACGCACAATCTTAGTTCATAGGAAAAACGAGACCTTTGGTCCCCCTTAAATACAGATTCCAGTGTGATCCCTCTGCAACGCAGCATTATCACGAAGCAGGAGCTCCTACATTTTGTTTATCTGCCGATTACAAATGACAGAAGCTATTTTGGTTTCAAAAGAACACATTTAAACACGTCAATCGTTCCATTCCACTCTAAAAAAAGCAACTCTTAAAAAGTTACAGTTCTTAAACAATCTGATTATTTCAGTTATAAGAGCATCTCATCTTGTTTCATATTTCTTAATGGCTAACCTTACTCTGTAGTCCATCATGAGATCCTCAAGCTTCAACTCCTCTTTTCATTGAATGTGTACTATTTATCCACATCAGACAAGGGAGTTAAAAAGGAATTGCTAACAACTTTCACTCCAAGCCAGTAGATGCCATTTAGAAGCAATGAAGCGTCCCTCCAAGAAAGTCTAAATAAGATATCAAACTGGTGTTATCAAAGCTCAATGGTCATGCTCACTGCCAAAACTAAACCTATGAAAACAATCATTCAGCCAAGCACCAGCTTGCTCGTTCTTGCAACCTCTTTAGATATACATAACAACAGATGAAAGACTTTAAATGGAAATATCATTTTTAAGCATTCATCCCAAATCATCAAAAAGATCTGTCTTTATCCCAGCCTACACGCTGTGTGTACCACACTGAACTAAAGCTCTTCTTACACACAAAGATAAAGTCACATATACGTTACGAAAACTATCTCGTAATTAGTACATGAAACGGCACATCACTCCTGTTAGAATGTCAGGTGTAGATTAGTAAGCTAAATTCATAAACATGATACTAGTGGACAACTGATTCTATCATGCACAGACCATTACACTGAGAATGAGGAGTTCGCCTCCATCCTCCCATCCTTTCTCTTCTCTCTACTCCTCCTTCACCCTGTACCTTCACTCCCCATTACCTTATCACCACTAATGGAACGAAGGCCAAACAGAATACGTAAGTGTGTAAGACCAACAGATGATAAAAGAAGATTCTATCAAATTATGGGAATAAAAAAGACTGGACCTGAATCTGATCAAGTGAGGTTAGATATGATTATGGGAGGCAGAAGGACAGGACAGCAGTGATTTCTTCACCACCCTCTTTCTTTCGGCCTTCTCGCTCCACCGCCATTCCCCTTCCTCCCTCCTCTCTTCTGTCTCATTCCCATGTCCGCCTCCGCCCCTGTCCCTAGAGGACTGATCATTGGTAGGCCCTGTCCCTAGAGGACCTGATCATGGTAGCCCTGTCCCTAGAGGACTGATCATTGGTAGGCCCTGTCCCTAGAGGACTGATCATTGGTAGGCCCTGTCCTTAGAGGACTGATCATTGGTAGGCCCTGTCCCTAGAGGACTGATCATTGGTTAGGCCCTGTCCTTAGAGGACTGATCATTGGTAGGCCCTGTCCCTAGAGGACTGATCATTGGTAGGCCCTGTCCTTAGAGGACTGATCATTGGTAGGCCCTGTCCTTAGAGGACTGATCATTGGTAGGCCCTGTCCTTAGAGGACTGATCATTGGTAGGCCTAGGCCCTGTCCCTAGAGGACTGATCATTGGTAGACCCTGTCCTTAGAGGACTGATCATTGGTAGGCCCTGACCTTAGAGGACTGATCATTGGTAGGCCCTGTCCCTAGAGGACTGATCATTGGTAGGCCCTGTCCCTAGAGGACTGATCATTGGTAGGCCCTGTCCTAGAGGACTGATCATTGGTAGGCCTTGTCCTTAGAGGACTGATCATTGGTAGGCCCTGTCCTTAGTGGACTGATCATTGGTAGGCCTAGGCCCTGTCCCTAGAGGACTGATCATTGGTAGGCCCTGTCCTTAGAGGACTGATCATTGGTAGGCCCTGACCTTAGAGGACTGATCATTGGTAGGCCCTGTCCCTAGAGGACTGATCATTGGTAGGCCCTGTCCTTACAGGTAACGCTAAGGATATATTGGTAGGCCCTGTCCTTACAGGACTGATCATTGGTAGGCCCTGTCCCTAGAGGACTGATCATTGGTAGACCCTGTCCTTAGAGGACTGATCATTGGTAGGCCCTGTCCCTAGAGGACTGATCATTGGTAGGCCCTGTCCTTACAGGACTGATCATTGGTAGGCCCTGTCCTTACAGGACTGATCATTGGTAGGCCCTGTCCTTACAGGACGGATCATTGGTAGGCCCTGTCCTTACAGGACTGATCATTGGTAGGCCCTGTCCTTAGAGGACTGATCATTGGTAGGCCTTGTCCCTACAGGACTGATCATTGGTTGACCCTGTCCCTAGAGGACTGATCATTGGTAGGCCCTGTCCTTAGAGGGACTGATCATTGGTAGGCCCTGTCCCTAGAGGACTGATCATTGGTAGACCCTGTCCTTAGAGGACTGATCATTGGTAGGCCCTGTCCCTTAGAGGACTGATCATTGGTAGGCCCTGTCCCTAGAGGACTGATCATTGGTAGGCCCTGTCCCTAGAGGACTGATCATTGGTAGGCCCTGTCCTAGAGGACTGATCATTGGTAGGCCCTGTCCCTAGAGGACTGATCATTGGTAGGCCTGTCCTAAGAGGACTGATCATTGGTAGGCCCTGTCCCTACAGGACTGATCATTGGTAGGCCCTGTCCTTAGAGGACTGATCATTGGTAGGCCCTGTCCCTAGAGGACTGATCATTGGTAGGCCCTGTCCCTAGAGGACTGATCATTGGTAGGCCCTGTCCTTAGAGGACTGATCATTGGTAGGCCTTGTCCTAAGAGGACTGATCATTGGTAGGCCCTGTCCCTAGAGGACTGATCATTGGTAGGCCCTGTCCCTAGAGGACTGATCATTGGTAGGCCCTGTCCTTAGAGGACTGATCATTGGTAGGCCCTGTCCCTACAGGACTGATCATTGGTAGGCCCTGTTCTTACAGGACTGATCATTGGTAGGCCCTGTCCCTAGAGGACTGATCATTGGTAGCCCCTGTCCGTACAGGACTGATCATTGGTAGGCCCTGTCCTTAGAGGACTGATCATTGGTAGGCCCTGTCCCTAGAGGACTGATCATTGGTAGGCCCTGTCCTAAGAGGACTGATCATTGGTAGGCCCTGTCCTTAGAGGACTGATCATTGGTAGGCCCTGTCCTAAGAGGACTGATCATTTGTTGACCCTGTCCTTAGAGGACTGATCATTGGTAGGCCCTGTCCTTAGAGGACTGATCATTGGTAGACCCTGTCCTTAGAGGACTGATCATTGGTAGGCCCTGTCCTTAGAGGACTGATCATTGGTAGGCCCTGTCCTTAGAGGACTGATCATTGGTTGACCCTGTCCTTAGAGGACTGATCATTGGTAGGCCCTGTCCTAGAGGACTGATCATTGGTAGGCCCTTGTCCTTAGAGCACTGATCATTGGTAGGCCCTGTCCCTAGAGGACTGATCATTGGTAGGCCCTGTCCTTAGAGGACTGATCATTTGTTGGCCCTGTCCTTAGAGGACTGATCATTTGTAGGCCCTGTCCTTAGAGGACTGATCACCGTTGTGTACGCCAATTGCAAAAACGTTTACATAAAATTCTCCGGATCATTCAGCCTGACATGTACTAATATGGATTAAACCGTTTTTAAAAAGTCTTTATTTCAGCTTCTTGTCATTCATAATGAATTTTATTGCTCGATGCAAACGAGTAGATTTACCGGCTAGAGGTATGAAAATCAAGTATGTTTTCTCTCTCTCTCTCTCTCTCTCTCTCTCTCTCTCTCTCTCTCCTCTCTCTCTCTCTCTCTCTCTCTCTCTCTCTCTCCAGTATATAGTAAAGGAAACCATTCTCTCACTGGTTGATACTCCACGCCCCCACCATCATATTGAATATCATTACAGAAAAGAGACATTCATTTATCACATGACGTCAAATATTCTCCCAGAAACGCATAACAGCTTGGATAAGTAACGCTAAGTAACGCTTTGTCGCCAAAACAATGGTAAAAATTCTGCAGCCAAAACAATGGTAAAGTTCTGCAGCCAAAACAATGGTAAAGTTCTACAGCCAAAACAATGGTACAGTTCTGAGCAAACAATGTAAATTCTCAGCAACAATGGCAAAGTTCCAGCCAAAACAATGGTATTCTGCCAAAAATGAAGTTCTGCAGCCAAAACAATGGCAAAGTTCTACAGCCAAAACAATGGTAAAGTTCTGCAGACAAAACAATGGTAACATTCTGCAGCCAAAACAATGGTAATTTTCTGCATCCAAAACAATGGCACAGTTCTGCAGCCAAACAATGATGAAGTTCTGCAGCCAAAACAATGGTAAAGTTCTGCAGCCAAAACAATGGTACAGTTCTGCAGCCAAAATAATGGCACAGTTCTGCAGCCAAAACAATGGTAAAGTTCTGCAGCCAAAACAATGGTACAGTTCTGCAGCCAAAATAATGGTACAGTTCTGCAGCCACAATAATGGTAAAATTCTGCAGCCAAAACAATGGTACAGTTCTGCAGCCAAAACATGGTACAGTTCTGCAGCCAAAACAATGGTACAGTTCTGCAGCCAAAACAATGGTACAGTTCTGCAGCCAAAACAATGGTAAAGTTCTGCAGCCAAAACAATGGTTATAAGTTCTGCAGCCAAAACAATGGTAAATTTTTGCATCCAAAACAATGGCACAGTTCTGCAGCCAAAACAATGGTAAAGTTCTGCAGCCAAAACAATGGTAAACTTCTGCAGCATTCGTTCTTTATCGTGTACTCTCACTGCCCCTGATTGTACCTGTATCAACCAAGTGAAATCCCTGGACATTATGCAGAACCTAAAATTTTTTTAAAAACAAACAAACAAAATAATATGTAAACTTTCATAATACACTTGGCTTGCCTCATGTGCTCTCTCTGTGTCTTGTCTGTCTGTCTGTCTGTCTGTCTGTCTGTCTGTCTCTCTCTCTCTCTCTCTCTCTCTCTCTCTCTCTCTTCTCTCTCTCTCTCTCTCTCTCTCTTCTACACGTAATTATCGTTATTTTTGATATGTCCGTTTCTTCCTTATTCACCATTTGTTTGGTCTTTGTTCTTTTTTTCTTTTATCTTCCACTATGTTGTGTTACATGAACTTATTTGAATGGGGGAAAAAGTGAAATCCCTGCTGCCACAACACACACTAATACAGAATCTCACAGATCACGGCCAAAAGGGAAAAAAAAGCAGAACACAGGACATCTCCGTTGGCGGGAGTGGACGGACCTCCCGGGCTGCATGGGTGCTGAGCGACAATTCTTGGTGAAAAATCGTTATCCGAGGCAGGCATTAAAGGCGTGTTATCAGGCGGCAGTTGTACAGTAAGTGGGGAGAGCTTCGGACGTGCCGGTCGTTCTTCTCCCTTTATCAGCTGGGGCTGGGAATGAAAGGCAAGGGTGTGGACGAAAAGGTGGAAATGGACCAACAAAGAGGAGGAAATGGACCAACCAAGAGGAGGAAATGATGCCGTAAGTCAGGCTGTGAAGACGGGCTTTGCTTCTGGTTCAAGTGTGCTGAGAAGGGAAATGGGATGTCCTTTGAAAGATTTAGGGTTGTCACCCTGTAAGATTAGTGAAACAGGACGCTCCCTGGCTCACACCCAGAAAGGACGAAAAGAAAAGTAAAAAGGCAAGAGCATCATAAACCAGGCACTAGCAGTGAAAGTGAAAACGATGCTTAAAGGCAGACGCACGTGCTCACACATCAATTGTTTAATAACGGCGGAAATAACGTAAGTCTGAAATGTCCTTGTTCCAGAAGGTGGGCGCTTTAGTGTCTGGTAGCATCTTGATCAAGGCATGTACGTTGGGATGCCAGCTGAGTCCGTGTGGTTACTGCTGCCTTGTGTTAACTGACTTTCTGTCAGATCGGTTGCTCCTGCAGCTCCGTTAGAATGTCTTGTATTGTACTGCTACAGACTGTCTCAACTCTACTACCTGTCTGCAAACACTGATTGTCCTCACTCAATGTGACTTTGATTTTTCACGATCAAACCTTTGCGCCAACATGTAAAGGAGAATGAAAACACTGATTCCATACATCATTAGGAAAAGTTTGAAGTGCTTTGCATAAAACGCGTCAAATTTCTGAACTTAAATTCGGGGCTGACAAGTCTTATGTGCAAAATTAATATTAACGCTAACAGATACGCTATTATTGAAAACTGTCCCTAAAACGTTTTACTTTAATTATTTCGACTTTCACACCATGAATCAATGGGCCTGATGTTGTGGACTTGTTTCTCTCTGTAATATATCAATCCCCTTTTTTTTCATTTTACTATACGCTGAAATTGATAGTCTCCTTCAAGTAAACAGCAAATGCATTCATATGGTCATTTAACTCACAACAAATCTTGTGTGTAACCTCAGCTGTACCGTCGTTTTTACTGTCAAGGTTTGTATCCAATTGCGTTATGATAACATAGACAGACACCCGCAGTTTCCCCTTCTTTGCACTCTCCACTATGTTTAAACAATGATATAAAATGTACATAGTTTTCTGGTGTACACATTAGTCATGTCTGCAAGAGCAAATTATGGTTTTTGTGACATTTAGATCTGGCTCTGATTCAGATCCAAACAGACGTGGAAGAATTCAAATTGACAATCAATGTTGACTAGAAACAAAGGCAAATTACAACCATTGACTAGAAAAGATGGCAAATTACAACCATTGACTAAAAAAGATGGCAAATTACAACCATTGACTAGAAAAGATGGCAAATTACAACCATTGACAGAAAAGATGGCAAATTACAACCATTGACTAGGAAAGATGGCATTTTAAAACCATTGACTAGAAAACATGGCAAATTACAATCATTGACTAAAAAAGATGGCAAATTACAACCATTGACTAGGAAAGATGGCAAATTACAACCATTAAATAGAAAAGATGGCAAATTACAATCATTGACTAGAAAAGATGGCAAATTACAATCATTGGCCATAACACGATCACTTGCGATCACGCCCTCTACTGCTATCCATTATCCGTCACTCTGTCCGCAGGTAATCACACCCCGTCGTCACGCCCTCTACTGCTATCCATTATCCGTCACTCTGTCCGCAGGTAATCACACCCCGTCGTCACGCCCTCTACTGCTATCCATTATCCGTCACTCTGTCCGCAGGTAATCACACCCCGTCGTCACGCCCTCTACTGCTATCCATTATCCGTCACTCTGTCCGCAGGTAATCACACCCCGTCGTCACACCCTCTACTGCTATCCATTATCCGTCACTCTGTCCGCAGGTAATCACACCCTGTCGTCACGCCCTCTACTGCTATCCATTATCCGTCACTCTGTCCGCAGGTAATCACACCCCGTCGTCACGCCCTCTACTGCTATCCATTATCCGTCACTCTGTCCGCAGGTAATCACACCCCGTCGTCACGCCCTCTACTGCTATCCATTATCCGTCACTCTGTCCGCAGGTAATCACACCCCGTCGTCACGCCCTCTACTGCTATCCATTATCCGTCACTCTGTCCGCAGGTAATCACACCCCGTCGTCACGCCCTCTACTGCTATCCATTATCCGTCACTCTGTCCGCAGGTAATCACACCCCGTCGTCACGCCCTCTACTGCTATCCATTATCCGTCACTCTGTCCGCAGGTAATCACACCCCGTCGTCACGCCCTCTACTGCTATCCATTATCCGTCACTCTGTCCGCAGGTAATCACACCCCGTCGTCACGCCCTCTACTGCTTCCATTATCCGTCACTCTGTCCGCAGGTAATCACAACCCCGTCGTCACGACCCTCTACTGCTATCCATTATCCGTCACTCTGTCCGCAGGTAATCACACCCCGTCGTCAGCCCCCTCTATGTCTATCCCTTTAACCCTCGTCCCAGGCCCCCACGTCGACAACCCCACATCATCCATTATCGTCACGGCAGGTAATACAAGTCGTAGCCCCATCTTTACCCCTGTAAACCTGACAGCGCCCACTCCGAGCCTGAGTGAGCAGCTATGGGCCATCCCGTGAAATGATGGTGACAGGCGTTGGGGCGTTGCTTTCTCCCCCGTATTCTGCTTTCCTCTCAGACAGCGTGTTTCACTCAATGGCATAACTCACAGCAGATCTTGTGTGTAGCCTCAACTGCATGGTCTTTTACTATCCAATGTTGTAATCGATTGCTCCATAATAACATCAGCATCTGCAGATTGCGCCATAATAACATCAGCATCTGCAGATTGCTCCATAATAACATCAGCATCTGCAGTTTCCCCCTCCTTTGCACTCCCCAGCATGTTTAAACAGTGATGTAAAATGCACATCATTTTTGTCTGTTCCCACATTAGTCGTGTCTGCAAGTGCAAATCATGGTTTTCATGGCACTTAAACCCGGTTTTGACTTGGATTCAAACTTACGTGGAAGGCTGCAAATAAACAACCATGGACCCCAAACCGATCGATTGTATTCGCGCCGCCCTCTGTTGCTAGCCATCATCTGTCTCCCTCTGTCAGCAGGTAATCACACCCTTTCGTCATGCGCCATTCTCACCCTT
>CM031624.1:42397469-42402469 GCA_018398815.1 Conus ventricosus | reverse complement strand
GTGTGTGTGTGTGTGTGTGTGTGTGTGTGTTTGCTCTGCATGGTGCATGTGTGCATCAGTTAGATCGTGAGAGTGTTTGCTTGATTCAGTGTGCTGGAATGTTTATATCATAGATAAACACATATATACATATAATGTGTGTGTGTGTGTGTGTGTGTGTGTGTGTGAGTGTGTGTGTGTGTGTGTGTGTGTGTGTGTGTGTGTGTGTGTGTGTGTGTGTGTGTGTGTGTGTGTGCATGCGTTCATGTGGTGTGTGTGTGTGTGTGTGTGTGTGTGTGTGTGTGTGTGTGTGTGTGTGTGTGTGTGTGTGTGTGTGTAGAAGCATTAAAAAACTCTTTGCAGCCAAACTAATCATGTTTTGATGGAAAGAAGCTCTTGGGAATAGTACCTTCCATAAAACCACACGCCCTCTCACCACCACCCTGTTCTATGAAATAATACACTTCTTTCTGGAAATCCAAATGCACTTTATTAGCTTTGTATTTTAGAGCATTTTTGACATTTCTTCACCAAAACTGACTTTGAGTCTTGTCAGAAAAAAAGCTCGTTACGAGAACGCAGTACACAAGGAAATGTTTCCTAGCTTTTACCCTGGAGGGGGTATTAACGGAAATCCTTTGGCATTTCCGCATCACGATTTTCCTAGCTACCGTCTCCAACCCTCCTACCCCTGTTTCTACCTTCATCCCGCTAAGTGGAACCCTGCTACTGCAGGTTATCACAGAAATCTCACAGATCACTGTCAACAGAAAACCCTGTTACTGCAGGTTATCACAGAAATCTCACAGATCACTGTCAACAGAAAACCCTGTTACTGCAGGTTGCCACAGAAATCTCACAGATCACTGTCAACAGAAAACCCTGTTACTGCAGGTTATCACAGAAATCTCACAGATCACTGTCAACAGAAAACCCTGTTACTGCAGGTTGCCATAGAGATCTCACAGATCACTGTCAACAGAAAACCCTGTTACTGCAGGTTATCACAGAAATCTCACAGATCACTGTCAACAGAAAACCCTGTTACTGCAGGTTGCCGCAGAAATCTAACAGATCACTGTCAACAGAAAACCCTGTTAATGCAGGTTATCACAGAAATCTCACAGATCACTGTCAACAGAAAACCCTGCTACTGCATGTTATCACAGAAATCTCACAGATCACTGTTAAAAGAAAACCCTGTTACTGCAGGTTATCACAGAAATCTCACAGATCACTGTTAAAAGAAAACCCTGTTACTGCAGGTTATCACAGAAATCTCACAGATCACTGTTAAAAGAAAACCCTGTTACTCCAGGTTATCACAGAAATCTCACAGATCACTGTCAACAGAAAACCCTGTTACTGCAGGTTGCCACAGAAATCTCACAGATCACTGTCAACAGAAAACCTGTTACTGCAGGTTGCCACAGAAATCTCACAGATCACTGTCAACAGAAAACTCTGTTACTGCAGGTTACCTCAGAAATCTCACAGATCACTGTCAACAGAAAACCCTGTTACTGCAGGTTGCCACAGAAATCTCACAGATCACTGTCAACAGAAAACCCTGTTACTGCAAATTACCACGGAAATCTTACAGATCACTGTTAACAGAAAACCCTGTTACTGCAGGTTGCCGCGAAATCTCACAGATCACTGTCAACAGAAAACCCTGTTACTGCAGGTTATCACAGAAATCTCACAGATCACTGTCAACAGAAAACCCTGTTACTGCAGGTTGCCGCAGAAATCTCACAGATCACTGTCAACAGAAAACCCTGTTACTGCAGGTTATCACAGAAATCTCACAGATCACTGTTAAAAGAAAACCCTGTTACTGCAGGTTATCACAGAAATCTCACAGATCACTGTCAACAGAAAACCCTGTTACTGCAGGTTGCCACAGAAATCTCACAGATCACTGTCAACAGAAAACCCTGTTACTGCAGGTTGCCACAGAAATCTCACAGATCACTGTCAACAGAAAACCCTGTTACTGCAGGTTACCTCAGAAATCTCACAGATCACTGTCAACAGAAAACCCTGTTACTGCAGGTTGCCACAGAAATCTCACAGATCACTGTCAACAGAAAACCCTGTTACTGCAAATTACCACGGAAATCTTACAGATCACTGTTAACAGAAAACCCTGTTACTGCAGGTTGCCGCAGAAATCTCACAGATCACTGTCAACAGAAAACCCTGTTACTGCAGGTTATCACAGAAATCTCACAGATCACTGTCAACAGAAAACCCTGTTACTGCAGGTTGCCGCAGAAATCTCACAGATCACTGTCAACAGAAAACCCTGTTACTGCAGGTTATCACAGAAATCTCACAGATCACTGTTAAAAGAAAACCCTGTTACTGCAGGTTATCACAGAAATCTCACAGATCACTGTCAACAGAAAACCCTGCTACTGCAGGTTATCACAGAAATCTCACAGATCACTGTTAAAAGAAAACCCTGTTACTGCAGGTTATCACAGAAATCTCACAGATCACTGTTAAAAGAAAACCCTGTTACTGCAGGTTATCACAGAAATCTCACAGATCACTGTTAAAAGAAAACCCTGTTACTGCAGGTTGCCACAGAAATCTCACAGATCACTGTCAACAGAAAACCCTGTTACTGCAGGTTATCACAGAAATCTCACAGATCACTGTCAACAGAAAACCCTGTTACTGCAGGTTACCTCAGAAATCTCACAGATCACTGTCAACAGAAAACCCTGTTACTGCAGGTTGCCACAGAAATCTCACTGATCACTGTCAACAGAAAACCCTGTTACTGCAAATTACCACGGAAATCTTACAGATCACTGTTAACAGAAAACCCTGTTACTGCAGGTTGCCGCAGAAATCTCACAGATCACTGTCAACAGAAAACCCTGTTACTGCAGGTTGCCGCAGAAATCTCACAGATCACTGTCAACAGAAAACCCTGTTACTGCAGGTTGCCGCAGAAATCTCACAGATCACTGTCAACAGAAAACCCTGTTACTGAAGGTTGCCGCAGAAATCTCACAGATCACTGTCAACAGAAAACCCTGTCACTGCAGGTTGCCACAGAAATCTCACAGATCACTGTCAACAGAAAACTACACACAGCGCGTGACACCTCCCTTGGCAAGAGGGGTCGGACCCCCTGCACTCCATCAGTGTTGAATGACAATTACTTGGGGAAAATCGCTTTGCACAGCCCACATAAACCGCGTGCTATCAGGAGGTAGTTGTGCAAGTAGTATGGAGAGCTTCGGACATGCTGGTCGTTCTCCTCCCTTTATCAGCTGGGGGCGGGAATGAACGACAGGTCGAAGAGGTGGAATGCACCAACAGACTGGAGGTAAAGACGCCGTCAATCAGGCTGCGAAGATGGGTCCTGATTCCTGTTAGTGTGTGGTGAGAAGGGAGAGGAGATCCCACTGGCAGATTTGGGGACGCCAATGCATAGGACAGCTCAATCAGGACGCTGTTTGGCTAACAGCCAAAAAGAGCCCAAAGAAAAATAAAAGAAAAACCTGAGAGTTATAAATCTGGCGTGTGCAGTAAAAGTATACTACAATGCGGACGCACATGCTCACATACTAATCATTGAACAGCTGATTTAACGTAGGTATGAACATTTCTTGTTCCAAGAGCTTCACATTTTGGTGTCTAGTAACACTTTGATCAAGGCGTGCAGGTTGGTAGCGTTGACTGAGTCTCTGTGTGGTGTTACTTGCAGGGAGATTGGCTTTCTGTTTTATCTGCTGCTCGTGGAGTACAATCATATTTTGTCCAAGGTCATTCCTGCTATCCCTCCGCAGACACTTACTACCCTTCACCGCATATTTCAACTTTTCACGCTAAAACTTTTACAACAACCTATAACAGACAATTTTAAGACTGTTTCACTAAATCATCTTTAAAAGTTTGAAGTACTTCAAAACTAACACGAAAATGTTGGAACTTAAAATTCTGGTTTGACAAGTGTTATGTACAAGATTAATGCTAGCACTAAAATTCGAGTCAACTGTGACTGATGCAAAACAGGTTTACTTTCACTAGCTCATCTTTCATACAGAATCAAAAGGTCTGGCATCGTGAACATATTCTTTATATAATCGATCAGCATTACCTGCTCTTCTGCACATAAAGATTTATAATTTCCCTCACACCAGCAGCGAATGCACTAAGATGGTCAAAGTATTAAGCAGCTAGAGACTACGGAAGAGAGGGATCCAAAGGGTACCGCCCAACTTTCTTTAAAGCCATAAACCCAAATGGAGCTATTTCCTTTAAAAGGAGGAAGTCGGAACTGGACCCAAACAACAGCCAGAGTTTTCAATTATTATGCATGCAGTATCCGGGCTGCTAGAAATGTAGTAGGACTTCCACCCAGCAGATTTACCATCCACATCCTTCCCAACGGACCCCCAAGGACAGAGATGAAAGGGACACCTAACAATGAGCTGGCCTCAGACAGTCGACAGGGATCTTCAGATGGTGAACAGGCCTTGGAGCAATGCACTGAGGATGGCTACTGACTGAACCTGCTAGAGCACTTTGGCCCACGCTTTACATGGCATGCAGCATCTACGTCTAATAACTCACTGAACACTGTATTCCTCAGAAGAAAGAAACAGAAAAAAAGTCACAGAAACACATCGTCAAGTTACTATCACATTCAGGTCACAGAAACACATCGTCAAGTTGCTATCACATTCAGGTCACAGAAACACATCGTCAAGTTACTATCACATTCAGGTCACAGAAACACATCGTCAAGTTACTATCACATTCAGGTCACAGAAACACATCGTCAAGTTACTATCACATTCAGGTCACAGAAACACATCGTCAAGTTACTATCACATTCAGGTCACAGAACACATCGTCAAGTTACTATCACATTCAGGTCACAGAAACACATCGTCAAGTTACTATCACATTCAGGTCACAGAAACACATCGTCAAGTTACTATCACATTCAGGTCACAGAAACACATCGTCAAGTTACTATCACATTCAGGTCA
>CM031624.1:42387469-42392469 GCA_018398815.1 Conus ventricosus | reverse complement strand
CCATGGCAATCAGCAACTGTGTGGGCAGTCATCTAGTTGTCATAAAGGGATTGTTTAGTAGCGATGACATCTGTCTGACGTTCCACGTGAAACATGGAGGACAGAGAGGGATGTACAGACAGACTGACAGAGAGAGAAGAGAGAGAGAGAGAGAGAGAAGAGAGGAGAGAGAGAGAGAAGGACAGAGAGAGACAGAGGGACAGATACAGAGACAGAGACAGACGGACAGAGAGACAGACACACAAATAGACAAAGAGAGAAAGTTTCAGCACGTGCATATATCTTTCCATGCTCTTATGTGTGCGTGTGCATGCGTTACACTCGTGTGTATGTGCGAGTGTGCACGGGCAGATAATAGTGCTATGACTTTGGGTTTTTCAGATTGGGAAAGGGTACACACACACACACACACGTTCCAACTCCAACAACATATCCTCTTCAAGCAAAGAGGCAGAAGGAGTGCTCCATATCTAAAATCACGATTGTAGTTACAGAATTCAGGGAATGGCGCAGCCAACACGTACACCAGTGCAGGACAATGAAAGGGACTTGAAACCAAAGGAAAGTTAAACAGTTTCATCTCCGATTTTCTTTTGTTTCCGTTCAAAATCTTTGACATTGCAATATTGATAATTGGCAACAGAAATGAAAACAGCCATGTTTGGGGGAATCTATCTTAAATCTCCCTTTCCCTGTACAGGCACATCTTTTGATCAACCATGAACTAGTCACAAATTGAAATCAACACTGACTGACTGACTCTCTCTCTCTCTCTCTCTCTCTCTCTCTCTCTCTCTCTCTCTCTCTCTCTCTCTTCTTTTTTTTTCAAAAGCATTCTGGAAACTTTTCACAGCTGAACTTACCTTTGTTTTGGATGTGAACCATTCTAAAATCCTTTTACAGCAAAACTGACCTTCGTTTTGGATGGAAAGAAGCCCTTCTGAATACTTCCCTTTGTACACCTCCCCTCCCCCCTTCTCCAAACCCAGTACCAAGCTTCTTTACAAATTACAATCTTTTACTTAAATCTAAAGCTACTTCATTGAATTCGTTTTTTTTTTTTTCCAATATGTTTTTTTTTTTTCAAAATTAAAATGACATTGATTCTTGATGAAATAAAGCTCCTGCACTAGATGGGGGTACAGAAGGAAGCGTTTCCGACCACGTATACTAGAGGCAAATGAAAGGAAATCCTTTCGCATTTCCTCTTCATAGTTTGCCCTAGCAACCATCTTCTACCCCTTTCCCTGCTTCAAACCCTACCCATCTCAACTTCAAACCATACCCATCTCAGCTTCAAACCATACCCATCTCAGCTTCAAACCATACCCATCTCAGCTTCAAACCATACCCATCTCAGCTTCAAACCCTACCCATCACAATTTCAAACCCTACCCATCTCGGCGAAATCTCCGCTGCCGCAGACAAGCAAGGTATCTCACAGTCCAAAAAGAAAAAAAACGCAAAGCACAGACCACCTCCATTGGCAGGAGGGTCAGACCTCCTGCGCCATATCAGCACTGAGTGACAATGAAATGGGAGAGAATCGTTTTTTAGGCAGGCGTTAACCACGTGCTATCAGGAGTGATCGTGCAATTAGTATGGAGGGAACTCGGACGTGCCAGACGTAGCTCCCCCTCTGTCAGCTGAGAGTGAGAATCAACGACAAGGTCTTGGACGAAAGAGGTGGAAGTGAAAAAAAAACAGTTGGTAAAAGGGCCTGTAAGTCAGGCAGTGAAGATGGGTGCTGCATCTTGTGTGCAGAACAGGGAAACGGAGTGTCCTCTGACAAATTGAGAGATGTCACTGCGTAAGATGACAAAAACAGTGCGCTCTTTGGCTAACCCAAAAACGAAGAAAGAAAAAGGCTGAGTTTTCAGAAATCTGGCGCATGCAGTCAGAGTGAAAACAGGACTTAAACTATTAAAGGCGACACACATGCTCACACATCAACTGTTCACATGGACTTAAACTAGTTAAAGGCCGACCCACAAATGCTCACATCAACTGTTCAACAGGACTTAAACTAGTTAAAGGCCGACACACATGCTCAACATCAATGTTCAACAGGACTTAAACTAGTTAAAGGCCGACACACATGCTCACACATCAAATGTTCAACAGGACTTAAACTAGTTAAGGCCCACACACCTGCCACACATCAACTGTTCAAAGGGGCTTAAAACTAGTTAAGCGACACACATGATCACAACATCAACTGTTCAACAGGACTTAAACTAGTTAAAGGCCGACACACATTTCTCACACATCAACTGTTCAACAGACTTAACTAGTTAAAGGCGACACACATGCTACACATCAACTGTTCAACAGGACTAAACTATTAAAGGCCGACACAATGCTCACACATCAACTGTTCAACAGCGGAACAACGTAGTATGTATGTTTTTTTTTCTAAGAGTTAACATTGTTGTGTCAACTAACACTTTAAAGGGCATGTAAGGTGATAGCGCAAGCCAACTCAGTGTGTCCTGTTGTCTTTCTGTCGATCGTCGCTCTTGCAGCTCTGTCAGATAGTCCTGCCTCGTCTCGCTACCTGTCGACAAACACTGATTGTCCTACTCAATTAGTTCAACCTTCAAGGTCAAATCGTTACATCATCATGTAAGGAAATGTTCGGACTGATTCACAAAATCATCTGAAAAAGTTTGAAGTACATTATATTGAGACACAAAAATTTTTGCCTTAAAATCTGGGCTTATCTGTTTTATGAGCAAGTCGATGTTACCACTAAAACATGTAAGTTATTCCTGATGACTGCCCTAAAGAGTCTTAATTTCATCATCTCAACTCTCATACCATGAATAAAAAAAAAATGCCTGGCATTATGAAAAGATTCTTTCTATAATATTCAATCTGCTTTTCCTCCAGTTTTCTATACACCGATATTTACAGTTTCCCTCAAAGCAACAGCAAATGTATGAAAAGTCAATGTATTCAGTAGGTGCAAAGAGGAACTACCAATTTTGATAACGTTTAAAACAGTGTGTGCCACAAAGAAAAGTTTATGAAAAAAAAATCAGCATACAAGCATATGGCCATACATTCAATAGGTAGGTATTGCATACAAAGCGCGGTTATCATGTTGTCCCCTCCCCCCCTCTCCCTCCCCCACTGCCCACTTCCTCCTGCTCAATACTTTTCCGCTAGTGTTCTTTGCTTGCTTAACAAATTCTGAATGTAAATCTACTTTTAAATACAGCTGATGTATTAAGTTAAAGCGTACATATAAACAGCCTAAAGCAAAGATTCGCAGGTGAGTCTGAATCAGATCAGCCATCTGATTGCTTCCAATATGAGACAAAATATGAATATATCTGACCAGTACACGTGTTCTAGGATTTTTCTCATCAAAGTAGAAGTTTTAAACTACCGTGGGATAATTCAACTAAGCAATTAACTACTGCAGCCTACACTCTATGGAAACATTGAATCATGAATTCTATACTTAAAATGATCAGTACTCCTGTTATACATGGTGCAGAGCTTTGATTTCCCTGTGCAGTTAAAACAAAAGACAAAATACGATAGGATGTGCACATGAAAACCCTTTTGCGAAGTTCTATTATTCAGATGTGATAAACACGTATACACTGGCTTTATTCATATTTGGTGTACTGTCCATTCGTATTTGTGTGATAACTGTGGTACCTGAAGCAATCTTAAGGTTGTTTGTTTTCGTTTTGCATGATCTTATTCAGAAGTGTTAATATCAATACCCCCTATAAATAATACCCTCACATCCAGGTCTGTGAAACGTTATTTGGCTCGCGATAGAACTGTGAACGTTCCAGCACCTGGTGAATTAGCCTGCCTTCCTTTGACACTAAAGATAATTTGCCAGACTATCTTTGTTTTTAGAATTCAGTCTCATAAAGACATGTTTAAAAGTATAAAAAAGCGTACGGCAGCTCGAGCTTGTCACTCAAGTCTTTGCTCGGTTGATTTTGATCATATTATGGTTGGCAAAGAGTGCACACAACACAAACAAAATAAAGTATAGAGTCTGAATGAATTCTATGAGAAATTTTTATAGAGAATAAAGAAAGAAAGAAAGAACAGAGAGAAAAAAAAAAGAAAAATAATCTAGCATTTCCCGATCGATATCTGCCGAGGCTAAAACCAAATAAACATTTGTCGTGAAAACAAACTGAGCATAGGATACCCATGAGTAAACCTCGTACATGTGCACATTCCTCTTTCAAGTAGAAAAAGGAAGATCAAGATAACAGATATTGATAAAAACGCGCTGTTGTGTAAAACATGAAAAGTGATAAGTAAACAAAATGGGTATCATTTCCATTTTACGTGTTTTAAATATGCTATTTTAAGAGAATGCTTGTTACAAGATGCGAAACATCAGTTGATGGAGTTCAATGATCAAGAAAGAAGAGGTTTTGTGTGTAGCCATGACTGTTTGGAATTTTTACTAGCAGAATTCGTATTCCGTTGCTTTAATAATATAGCATCGAAGTCTGCAAAAGTTTAGTTTCCCCTCCTTCACACACGCCAGTGTTAGGCCACTTCTTTGGTGTTTCTCAGGTTTGTCATGTCTGCAAATGCAAGCTATAGTTTTCAGGGCAATTGAACCTAATTCCCATTCCAGATCAGACACACGTGCTATTTGCGAGCAATGGCCAAAAGAAAACCGATCAGTTTTTCTGGTGCCCTCAACTGCTAGCCATTATCCATCACTCTGTCAGCAAGTAATCGCACCCTGTCATCATGTCTCACGCCTCCCCGCCCCCCTCGCCCCCCCCCCTCTCTCTCTCTCTCTCTCTCTCTCTCTCTCTCTCTCTCTCTCTCTCTCACTCTCTCTCGCTCTCCCAAATGATCGTCTGGCATCAAGTATGGCGACACAGCTCCACCATCAGACGGTGTGAGCATGGCGTTGATGAGATGCATTTATCCTCGTGAAATTGGACACCCCGTGTGTGAGCCACGGCTGATGGTCCAGGCATTAGAGGGATGTAGCATGT
>CM031624.1:42379969-42382469 GCA_018398815.1 Conus ventricosus | reverse complement strand
TTTATACCCTCATACCTCCAAGCCAAAAACTGTTTTATACCCTCATACCTCCAAGCGGAAATCTCCTGTTTTACACCTCATACCTCCACGCCAAATCTGTTTATACCTCATACCTCCAAGCCAAATCTGTTTACACCCCTCATACCTCCAAGCAAATCTGTTTCACCCCATACCTCCAGCCAAATCTGTTTATACCCTCATGCCTCCAAGCCAAATCTCCGCTGCCACAGAGTAACACAGAATCTCACAGATCACAGTCAAACAGAAAATACGCACAAGCATGACACGTCCGTCAGCAGGAGGGGTCGGACCCTCGCACTCCATCAGTGTTGAATGAACAGGACGGGGGGAAATCGCTTTTGCACAGCCCACATAACCCCGCGTGCATCCGGAGTTAGTTTTGTCAATTAGCAGGAGAAGCTCGGACATGCTGGTCGTTCTCCTCCCTTTACAGCTGGGGGTGGGAATGAACGACTGTCGAAGAGGTGGAAGGTACCAACAGCTCGGTGGTAAAGACGCCGTCAACCAGGCTGCGAAGATGGGTCCTGGCTTCTTGTTAGTTTGTGCTGAGAAAGGAGATAGACTGCTGACAGATAATCTGGTGCGTGCAGATTATACTACAAGGCAGACGCACATTGCTCACACATTGATCATTCAACACTTTTAGAGCATAGATTTGAAACTTGCTGCTCAAGAGTTTTCACCTTTTAAGTGTCCATGATTCTCACAGAGCATGCATTTTTTTGGCAGTGCTGGATGAGTCCCTCTGTGTGCTGTTGCTTGCAGCCGATTGGCTTTCGTTGTTTTAATTCGTTGCTCTGCGACACAATCATAAGCTGTTTCCCATTTATCCATGCGACCGCTCGCATTAGACACTTCTATCCTTCGTCCGCATATTTTAAAGTGTTTACACTCAAAACGTTTACACCAGCATGTAAGGGAAACTGTTAAGTCTGTTTCACTGAATCCATCATTAAAAGTTAAGTCACTTTTTAGCGAACACGAGACTTTGTGAGCTTAAATGCTGGGCTGTAAAGATCTTATGTGTCAGAGCCAATGGATAGCACTGAAACTTAAGTATGGGCTATGACTCACGCTGAGAAAGAGGTTACCTTTCACTAGCTCATCTTCCACACAGAAAGATGAGAGACCTAGTATCGTGGCAGATTCCGGTATATAATCGTATCAGCATTAACCTGCGCTTACTTGCACACAAGAATGATAGTTTTCCTAAACCCAACTGCAAATGCGTCAGCGGGCCAAGTACTAGGCACTGCAAACCACAGAGAGGGAGGGGGATTCGGGGTACACTAAATTCTCTGTCATGCAATAACCCACATGGATCGATTTCATTGCAAATGAGGAAGTCAGAACTCGAGCCAAACAACAGCAGTGTCTTCAGTCACAGGCATGCATCATCCGAGCTGCCAGAATGTAGCAGGATCATTCAGCTAACAGAGTTTATCAACCCCATCTTTCAAGGAACCCTCTGGGACAGAGGTGAAGGGACTCCCAAAGAGGAGTCGGCCCCAGAACAATCGACAGGGGACCTTTGAAATGGTCAACTGGCCTTGGAGCAATCCCAGAGACACCTACCGACTGACGACTACAGCATTGTGCCTCATGCTTTGCGTGGACGTGCCCATATGTTTTTTCTAAAGCACAGAAACAGAATCATCAGAAGTATCACATACAGTTTGCAATAAAGGACTGACGTGCGCATATTTTTCTGAAGCAGCAAAAACATATCATCAGGTAAGTATCACATACATTTGCAGATAAGACTGACTTGCAGCATTTTTGTTTCTGAAATCATCAAAAACATATCAATAGGTAAGTATCACAAACAGTTGCAGATAAAGGACTGCTTTATTTTCCCCCTCCTCCTCCTCTTTCCCCCTTCCAAGATCACCCTTCCCTACTCCCCGATCATAACTTTGAACCGTGTTTTCATTACTGCTCTACAAAAGTCTCATTAAAATGCTAAACACAGCTAACCACACATTAGTATCAGATGTAGACACTTACCGGTTTAGGGACAAAAATGTTTCATGAATGAAACTGAAGTATGTAGGCGGTCAAATATTTGCTTTCAGTATTAAATGAAATTTTAAGCATATCCGTTCATACAGTTATCTGTTTACACCCTCAGACCTCCAGCCAAAACTCCTGTTTACACCCTCATACCTCCAAGCCAAATCCCCTGTTTACACCCTCATACCTCCAAGCCAATCTCCTGTTTACACCCTCATATCCTCCAAGCCAAATCTCCTGTTTTACACCCTCATACCTCCAAGCCAAATCTCCTGTTTACACCCTCATACCTCCAAGCCAAATCTCCTGTTTATAGCCTCATACCTCCAAGCCAAATGTGTTTACACCCTCATACCTCCAAGCCAAATCTCCTGTTTATACCCTCATACCTCCAAGCCAAATCTGTTTATACCCTCATACCTCCAAGCCAAATCTGTTTTATAACCCTCATACCTCCAAGCCAAAT
>CM031624.1:42375338-42378969 GCA_018398815.1 Conus ventricosus | reverse complement strand
TACCTCAACCCAAATCTGTTTACACCCTCACCTCAGCCAAATCTGTTTATACCTATGCCTCAAGCCAATCTCCGCTGCCAGTAACACAGAATCTCACAGATCACAGTCAACAGAAAAAACGCACAGAGCATGACACCTCCGTCAGCAGGAGGGGTTGGGCTTCTTGCACGACACCAGTGTTGAATGACAAGTACTCGGGGAAATCGCTTTGCACAGCCCACATGAACCGCGTGCTATCAGGAGGCAGTTGTGCAATTAGTATGGAGAGCTTCGGACATGCTGGTCGCTCTCCTCCCTTTATCAGCTGGGGGTGGGAATGAACGACAGGTCGAAGGGGTGGAATGTACCAACAGATAGGAGGTGAAGACGCCGTCAATCAGGCTGTGAAGATGGGTCTTGCTTCATGTTAGTTTGTGCTGACAAAGGAGATGAGACTCTGCTGACAGATAATCTGGTGCGTGCAGATTATACTACAAGGCAGACGCACATGCTCACACACTGATCGTCCAACAGCTGTTATAGCATAGATTTGAAACTTTCTGCTTCAAGAGTTTTCACTTTCAGTGTCCAGTGATTCTTCAACAGAGCCATGCAATTTTGCAGTGTCGATCAGTCTCTGTGTGCTGTTGCTGGCAGTAAGATTGACTTTCTGTTTTTTTCGTTGCTCGTGCAACACAATCATAATCTGTTGGTCCATTTTATCCATGCGACCTGCTCGCAGACACTTACTATCCTTCTCCGCATATTTTAAGTGTTTACACTCAAAACGTTGCACCAGCATGTAAGGGAAACTGTTAAGTCTGTTTCACTGAATCATCATTAAAAGTTTAAAGTACTTTTTAGCTAACACGAGAACTTGTGAGCTTAAATGCTGGGCTGAAAGATCTTATGTGTCTGACCAATGATAGCACTGAAACGTTAAGTTATGTTCTATGACTGACCTGAAAGAGGTTACCTTTCACTAGCTCATCTTCCACACAGAAAGATGAAAAGAGCTGGTATCGTGGGAAGATTCTTTTATGTAATCGATCAGCATTACCTGCTCTTCTGCACACCAAGAATGATAGCTTTCCTTAAAAACCCAAAAGCAAATGTGTGCAGGCGGCCAAAGTATAGCAGCTGCAAACCACAGGGGAGGGGGATTCAGGGGGTATACATCCAAATTCTCTTTCATCCAATAACCCACATGGATCGATTTCATTGCAAATGAGGAAGTCAGAACTCGAGCCAAACAACAGCCAGTGTCTTCAGTCACAGGCATGCATCATCCGAGCTGCCAGAAATGTAGCAGGACATTCAGCTAACAAATTTGTCAACCCCATCTTTCAAGGAACCCTCTGAGACAGAGGTGAAGGGACACCCATAGAGGAGTCGGCCTCAGACATCGACAGGGACCTTGAGATGGTCAACTGGCCTTGGAGCAATGCCCAGAACTACCTACCGACTGACGACTACAGCACTTTGCCTCATGCTTTGCGTGACGTGCAGCATATTTTTTCTAAATCACAGAAACATATCATCAGGTAGTACACATACAGTTTGCAGATAAAGGACTGACGTTCAGCATATTTTTTTCTGAATCACAGAAACATATCATCAGGTATGTAATCACATACAGTTTGCAGATAAGGACTGCCTTTTATCCCCCCCCCCTGCCCTCCCTTTCCCCCTTCCAAGACCACCCTCCCTACTCCCCGATCAGTAACTTTGGAGACCGTCTTTATTAGCTGCTCTACAAAAGTCTCATTGGAAATTCTAAACACAGCTAACACAATTAGTTCAGATGTAAACTCATACCAGTTTAGGACAAAAACGTTCACGAGTGAATCTGAATTATGTGAGTGGTCAGATATTTGCTTTCAATATTAAATAAAATTTAAACATGTCCGTTCAGTACAGTATCTTGAATGATTCTTCATTAAAGTGAAAGTTTTTAGTTAATCTGGGATCGTTTAACCAAACAACCAGCCACTGTCGCTTTTTCCTGAGGAAAAAAC
Organism: Conus ventricosus; assembly: GCA_018398815.1. Classification (NCBI taxonomy): domain Eukaryota; kingdom Metazoa; phylum Mollusca; class Gastropoda; order Neogastropoda; family Conidae; genus Conus; species Conus ventricosus. Next base: position 42,376,972 of record CM031624.1, on the reverse strand, counting down.
ACTAATATGAAATCATGCACACAAACAAATGTGCAATATTTATTCATAACATACAGTTCAAAGGTATGTTTTCCATAAAAAGTTAAGACAGACAAAATATGACGTGATGTTTGTGTTAAACTTGTACCAATTTATCACTTTTTAATCTGATAGATACGTGTATAACTGATTCTATACGTGTTTGATGTTCTGTCCATTTGTATTGCGTTGCAAATGTTTCACCTGACGCAATTTCTCTGTTTGAATTTAATGCACTTTTTCCCCTCCAATTTCATCCAATACTTCCCTGTTTGGAGACTACAGTTTTTATCTTAAAAACTGAACTATTTTCATCGCATAATCTTGTTCATAGTGTTTAACGGTAAACTTTCCATATGAACAAACACTCTCACATCCAGTACTATGCGAGATAATGTGGTGTGCAATGCAGCCATGAGTGTTCTATTAAATAGTGAACAACGTTGCCTTTCTGTGGCAACACATATTTTTTAGACTGTCAGTTTTGGATTCAGTCTCATAAAGACATGGCTGAACACAAAACCTTAAAGGTGCGCAGTGCTTCTAGTTTCTGACGCACTTCTATGCCCGTTTAACTTTGATCATATTTGGCTGAACAAACGTTCACTCAACACATACAGGCTAAAGCATGAACTTGAGAATATCCCATTATACAACATTATGAGTGAAAAAAATCGAAAATTAATCCAATATCCCATTAATAACATTATGAGTGAAAAAAAAAAACGAAAATTAATCCAATCTACTACAATGCATGACTGTAGGATAGGTTTGGGCTGCAATCACTCTTGTCAGAAAAACGAAAAGAGCAAGGATACCCAAGAGTAAACCCTGAGCATGTCGCATGTTCGTTAAAGACAGAAAGGCAGCTCTAGATACACAGATTCTGACAATCGCACAAGATTTTGTACGAGCTCGTAGAACGTGAGGTGTGAGAGGCGACGAGTATATATTTTCCCCGAGATTTGCGCATTGGAGAGAACTCATATAAAACGAACAGCCGTGGAACAATGGAAACCGCGATCATCGACCGACAGAAAAAAGATCAGTTATTTTCCTGCTCTCTCCTGCTAACCATATCTGTCATTCTGTCAACCGGTAATCACAAACCATTATCTGTCATTCTGTCAACCGGTAATCACGTGCCGTCATCACTCCCACTCCCTCTCTTTCCCCAAACGGTCGTCTGGCATTACCTATGGCGACAGAGCTCCCTCCATCAGACAGTGTAAGACAAGGCGTTGATGAGAGAGAGAGAGAGAGAGAGAGAGAGAGAGAGAGAGAGAGAGAGAGAGAGAGAGAGAGAGAGAGATTTATCCCGTGAAACTGGACACCGTCTGTGTGAGCCATGGCTGATGGTTCAGGAATTAGATGGATGTGTAATACAGTGGCACTTTATTGCGTGGTCTGCACTGGTTTCAGTCTGTGTGCGTCGCTTAAAAGAGATACTAAAAATTCAATGTGTGTGTGTGTGTGTGTGTGTGGGGAGCGGTCAGATGAAGGTTGGGGGCGTGCCTATGTACATGTGAGCGTGTGTCTCTGCGGGTGGGGACGTGATGGTGTTCAGTCTTAAAGATTTTGAAGGCCTGGCCTAAATATCTGTGCAGGTTTTTCAA
>CM031624.1:42365338-42370338 GCA_018398815.1 Conus ventricosus | reverse complement strand
AGCTGCTTGTCTAGTCGGTATCGTTTAAAGGTGCAGCTGCTTGTCTTGACAATATCGTTTAAAGGTGCAGCTGCCTGTCTAGCTGGTATTATTCGGTCAGCGGTTTTCATTTGTCTGTGAGCCCAGTTGCACACCATCGCCATATTTGGCGCTTTCCCACTGAACTTCTCTCTCCAGTGTAATGATATGAAGACGTTCTTACAATCTGCAAGTATGAAAGTTTCAAAACTGTAAACGCGAGGAGATGGAGATGGAGACAGGGGATGGGGACGGAGGGGGTCAAACTACTTAGAACGTTGTCGTCTGCGTTGGAGAAATGGATTCTATTATCATTCCATTAACAGCTGCACAATGCGAAAAGGGGGCAGCTTTATCGGGATTTCCTTCCGATCTGTTGAACTCAATTTGTTTTACATTTTGATGCTTATTAACCGGCTGGAAAGAAAAAGGAAAACGAAAGAAATGCAGTGTCTGTTGAAAGGAAAAAGCGGTGGCAGTGAGAAATGTCGACGGGCTAGTGGAATGTATAATCCACTAAGCCGGCTAGGCAGTTAGATTTTTCGAATTTCTCTAACCCCTAGCAGGATGCTTTCACTAAAATTTAAAGCCTTAAAAAATCGAATGAATTTAAAGTGGGAGGTGTCCCTCTTAGAAGTAAAGCTGGAACAGCAGGATTTTCAACAATGACTTTAAAAAAAGGTCCAGGGTATTCAAACACAAAGGATGTTTATTGGCGATAAAGAGGGGGGGGGGGGGGGGGGGGTCAGAATTTCTAATAAAGTCTTTCTTAAATAATTTAGGAAAGGGAGAGGGAGGGGGACTCGAAGAAAATTAGTATTTCTTTGGAGATAAATCTGGGAGAGCTGGAGTCTTAACACTTCTGGAAATCATACAGTTCCGTTCACAAATCTGGGACGTTTAAAGGTCCTGTAAACCCGGTTTTAATTTTGCATAGTATAGCAAAATCGCTGTAAAATGTGAATCAAAATAATATATGAAATCATTATAATGCATGATATCACGCATATTCACACAGATTTAAGTCACATTTAAGAAAAAAAAAGCACACTCGGTCCGCGCATATTTCGTCTGCTCCCATGAAATCTCGTTCAAATAGCCCGCTGCTGACGTCAGCGCTGTGACGTCATGTCCAGGGCACTCGTGCAGGTGGAAAACGAAACTAAGCTGGCTAGAAACTTGACCGACCAGTACCTCGTGTTCATAAACCACTACAAAATGCCGAGAGTATGTGCTGCACCGGGATGTTCGGTGACAGCAACATCTGAATCGCGTTTATCTTTTCACCAGTTTCCAAAGGATCAACGCCGAAAGAAAGAATGGGCGTGTAGAATCAACAGAGTGGGTGCGCATGGCAAGTTATGGATGCCGAAAAGCCTCGACGTTGTCTGCTCCAAGCATACAGGTTATTTCACGCTGAGGTCAAGGCTCAGCGGAAACCACGGCATTCCTAAGTTCGCTCCCGAGCTAACAAGCGATGCCTCCCTCAGTCTTTGAGCACAACGAGGGAGAAAGAGAAAGGCATCAGGCTGCAGCTGCCAGTCGTGCATCGCAACGGAGAAGGCTGGACGTGAGTTGGCCTACAGTAACAAATCATGTGCAGTGCGATGAACGCCTGAGTGACTCATTAGATTTGAATCACATGATGATGAAATTCGAAGAAGGACATTTGCACACATGTTATCATTCCTCCGTGTGTCTCTCGTGCCCAGTCTCCTTGTGTTGACTATAAGTACTGTCAGATGTGTGAATGCTAGAAGTAGGAATACTGCAGTGCTTGAGCTTGGCTGTTACTATGTTTCTAAACTTTACCACTATATTTCTACTCGTCCTCAGAAGTTTTAACGTTGGTTTTTTTTTTCAGTTTCTGATTGAGAGACTGATTTGCAACAAATCATACATAAAAAAAGTTACAACACAGAGCAGGATAGAAAGTATATTGTACATAAATATATTTTGATTTCAGTCAATCAATCATGTGCCTTGTAGCTACCCTCCCCCCCCCCCCCCCCCCCCCCTCCCAAGCTATGGGCCATATCAGGGTTGACACCTTTGAAGTTAATTTCTATCACTGTCTTTAGGCAGGAGACTATACAGATACTCATTTATTTTGATTTACATGAACCACAAGATGAAGTCTTATCCCAAACCCATGTTATCATGAACTGCATATACACTCATTCTCAAACAAATCATCAACAGAACATTAATGTGGTAGGAAGGGTCATTTCAAACAATTCCTCTGTACATACATCCGTTTTGAGTGAAATGTCAAGTTACTGGACTGGAACTGTCAGTTCATTTCCAAAGTGCTAAACTATGCGAGGACAGCAGAATGCTGGAGGAAGCCTCGATGGTGATAACATCCCAGCAACTGGTACAGAGGATGAAGAAACCAGAGCAACCACTACACTGTGTTGTGACATCATCAAGGCTGAGCACATTAATCGATTCAGCGGAGAGAAGGTCAAGTGGTGCCATTTTCAAATAAGATTATTTTCAACAAATAATAGATGTCACCAGGAACGCACAGTGTATTCATTCTTTGATAAGGGCAATGGTCTATCTTTCTAGTTTCTTAACAACCTTATTCCATTAGCTGTTCACGATTTGATTCATTATTTGACAAGTTTGATATCACATATGTGCCGAAATGTGCTTTTGCAAGCAACAGTATTATCAGTTGCGTATGGCAACTCTCTCTCAGCATCATCCTAAATCCATTACATATGCCTACTTGGAAGCACACTTTGCCATAAAATGAACACGCCGTTTGGGGTGTTAATCGGGTCAAAAATCAACTGCAGCCCTACTCACAATCACAAACTCGGAATGTACCGTTTGTATATTCTGACTAAGAAACATAATGCTGATAATTGGCATTTATATGGTGCAAATCCTAAAATAGCTCTAAGCGCTTTACAATAAAACGACTATCGATTCCTTTCACCGAAAGCACACACACACACACACACACACACACACACACACACACACACACACACACCACACACCCAGAAAGACAAAGGCGTGCATGCACCCCCAACACGCACGCACACACACACACACACACACACACACACACGTCCCCGCACAAGTGCAGAAACGCGAAAGCCCACACGCAGACACGCATAACTCGCGAGCAGATTCTAACACGCCCACTCGCACAATTTGACATGAGGACAATTGACGATAGAATAGCAAACAGCACACTATATCACGAAACTGGCACACATAGCGTACCATTCCTAAACTATGCTCCTACAAAAACAAAACAGATCCTGAGACTGGGAAACAGATGTGATATTCAATGGCTGCAGGTATCGACGGCACAGTTCCGTGTTTACCTTTCACTGTCGTCTGCGACAGCTGGATTGGGAGCAAACTCGCGTTCACCCAACGTTTCTGACGACCAATCAACCCCTTTCTGCTGCTGCACCCCACGGCCGATAGAAGTGGTTCGTCTTGATATGGCTCCATATTCGACGGTATGATGGGGTAGGACAGTTGAATTTAGATCTAAAGCTCGCCGAACGCAAAAACCCTGTAAGATACGTCACAACAAAGAGCGATAACTTTTGAGGCCGACGAAACCTCGCGCGAGCCAGATACCATGGCAGTGACAACGAAGGCGAAACATTCTGCCGTTTGAAAATGTTTTACGGATTAAAGTGTACATCTGCTTACTTCAACTCCACGAACGTGACTTGAAAATTGTGTTAACATAATAAAGTGTCTGTCTGTTCCAAATAAACGCCCTGCAAAAATGCTTCAATGCCTTTCAAAGCGATTTCCCCTCCGAAAACCGGGTATACAGGACCTTCAAAGGGAATGAACCTTTATAGGTATGCAGTCCTACCAAAGCGAGATTCTCTGAACAACAACTTTCCCATGTCCTTCAAAACATTCTCTGGTGTGGGGGACAGTGGGATTTTCCTTATGAAAACGTTTCTTATATTCTTAAAAAAAATGGGGAGCGTGTATTTGAAAAGAAAAGTGGGAATGGGGGGGGGGGGGGGGTGTAAAGCTGGTACTGTCACCCAGTCCAGTTCTGTGCTACGGCCCTGCACACAGCTGATGGTCACACCAGGTTTGTCGCTTCGTCCATATCGATTCCATCTATCTGTCTATCTGTCTGTCTATCTATCTATATACATACATACATATCAATTACTTTAATGCATCAACTTGTCAAATCAACAACAATGCACAGTAGTCCAGATTGCAGGCGTATCGATAAAAGTTATCTTTCACATTCTCTCTCTCTCTCTCTCTCTCTCTCTCTCTCTCTCTCTCTCTCTCTCTCTCCTCTCTCTCTCTCTCTCTCTCTCTCATCCTCTCTCTCTCTCTGTCCCCACGTCTTTCTTTCTGTCTCCGACTGGCTCCAATTCTTTGTCTGTCAGTGCTTAGTCAGCTTTATACATCTAATACCATTTAAAGCACAGTTTGAAATCATCATTGTCAGTTTCAAGGCTGGTTCGTGAGGTGATTCCGTCTTGACCAAACACGCCTAGACCCAATCATGACAGACATGCTCAAGTATTTTGCGATTTGTTTACATACATACATGCATACATACATACATGCATGCATATAGAGATCTCAGAGAAAAAAATTCTGGATTCGTAAGCTACAAAAACAGCATCCACAAAGCCTGAACACACATGACTAATCATTAGTTTACACGTACTGAGTTCCCTTGCATTTAATAGTGACTCAGTTGTTCTCTCTGGTACAACTAACATTATAATGAAAACCAAGAGACAGACACTTGACGCTTTGATACTTTGACATTTTATTGTCATTACCAAGAGGTTTTTGACAAAGGGGGAGGAGAGGTAACAGAACAATAACATTTCCCTCTTCTTTTCCTGCAAACAAATAGTACACATTCATTCCTAGTATGTATGAAATCCAAGGTTAACATAAACAAATAAATTTGTAACGCTTCCTTACGTCCTCACGCACAGTAGTAATGCAGT
>CM031624.1:42327838-42360338 GCA_018398815.1 Conus ventricosus | reverse complement strand
AACTGGAATAGCTGAAATCATAGGAAAGAAATGGCACAGGCTGATTTGCTCTTCATATATCGATTAATTCTGACATGATGTACGGTTCTAAAACACCAGTAGTGATGAAAAGTCTAAACTGAATTAATGTATCTCTTTCAAACTTTTGATGACACCATTGACGCTGCGCTACGATCACTACTCCTCTCTCTGGCAAGTGTCAATAGGCGACATTATGAAGGTCCAGGCTTTTTTCCAAGGGAAATCAGAATGCGTAAGAAATTAAAGCACTTATGGTAAGGGGGGGGGGGTAGCAGAGAGTTCTGCCATTACTGTTCAAAAGTAATAACATCCTGTTTACTAGCAAAAATTTTTTTTTTGAAGAGCGAGACAGAGAGAGCGAGCAGAGAGATGAGAGAGAGAAGAGGAAGAGAAGAGACAGACGAGCATTTTCCTAAATGAGGAAAGGCGGAGCGATCCTATTTGTTGTCCAGGGTATGGGTCCGGAAGCAAAGCTTTCCGTCGCCCTCCCTCCTCCACCCCCCACCCCCTCCCCCCTTTGTCAACCTCGTGGCTGCCTTGGGTCGCCTCAGCCCGTGTTATCTTCCAAAGATCACGGACGGCAGATATTTTTAAATGAGGGGGAAAGCAGAGCGGGATTCGCTTTTTGTTCTTTTTTCTTTCTTTTAGTGGAGATGGAAGACCGGAAACAACCCCCTACACCACTCCTCCCCGTTTCCCCTTCATGACCTAATTCGGCTTTGCATAGATCGTCGTACACCCAGGAGAGAGCGACATCAAGACTCCAGACTCCAAAACTTTATTACCAAGGATCTAGAGATTTTAGGCAGTGCCTATTCTTCCAATCTTCCCTTGCTATTCTACAACATTCAGACTAAACACACGGCACATATTAATAATGGTAAAACAATGCAAGAATATAGCAACAATTATAATAATACCAAAGACAATAGTAATCCAAGAATAATAATGATTTTAAAAAAAAAAATCCATTACAAATTAACACAAACTATAGATCAGAGGACGTACGTAGCGCGCTCACATGCACGCACGAGAGAACGCCCCACATACACGCAAACACACGCGTACACGCCACACCCACAACACCACACACACCGACTCTCTCACTCATACATACTACGACAGTATCTCACATCTAATATATTCAGCATACATAAGAGTAGGTCGTTTGAGCACTATGATCAAACAGGTAGATATTATTGTTCGAATATATATTATGTATTGCTGAGATATTGCAAGACGGCAGTGATTTGACATGCTTTGCGCGCAGACGAGGAATAGAGTTCCACACAGATGGACCAAAAATGCAAAACAATAGATTTCGAACTAAATCAATGCGGACACGTGCTCAAATGTAATTATTTGAATCATATCGCCGTTGTTGCCAATTTGGATAAAACTCAGCAATATAAGTTGGTGTCTCCATGTTTTGCATAGGACTCAAAAACATTATTACTCGCTTTATTACTAGAAAAATTTTTGTCTTTATTTTTTCAGTTGGCTCTGCAATTTGGTAGCATCATTAGTTTTGGAGGCAATTTTGCCCGTGGTTGCATAGAAACCTTGTCGGGACAAGAATCAGCTTAATTCCCCTGCCTATGCAGAATGATTGATCGTTTTTTATGTGATTTTCACCGCACCACTACAGACATTGGACGAATAGTTGGAATGAGCAGAAGGGCAATGGGCCTTCAAAAAATAATTTCCTTGGATGTGTGGTCAACAAAATAACTGAGTTTATTGAGCAAAACAAATGCGACGCCAACCGTTTGCAAACAAGATTTATATGTGATTGCCATTTACAAATTATCATCAAATAATCCACTCCTAAGACATCGGTTTTTCGGTAACCTGCTCGATCAAGGTTTCACGTCATTTTTAGGCTCAACATAAGATGCTGTCGTTGATGTATCTGTCTCGATGCGCTAGGACATACATTTTGTTTTTAGTGCGGATTAAGGACAATTCGTTTGGTTGCACCACTCTCCAAGCCATCATTTATACTTTGTTGTAACGATATTATAGTAACAGACATGATGTTTGTACTCACTACAGTGAAGAAACTGTCGTGCAGCGGAACAGATCACATATGACATCTAATGTTGAATATGTGCATCGGTAGGTCATTATAAAAATACAGAAGAACGAGGTCCAAGACAGCAGCCATGTGAACGCCACAGCTCATCATTCCTTCAGAGGAAAAATATACGCGTTAAAGTAAACAACTCTGGGTCCTTTCAAGATAGACTGAAAGAAGGTGACACTGTGCCGGATTTTGAACATATGCAGTCATTTTGTTCTAAATAATATGTTGTTGTCTACAAGATCAAGGCTTTTCTAAAATCGAGTGAAAAACAGTTCTCACTGCAGTTTTCTTCGTTGATGGGGCTGATAGCCATGTAATCACGAGGCGGTATAAGGCCGTGTGGCATGAGTGGATTTCGACGAAAGCTCAGACGTAAAAGGGGGAACAGTTTGTGGATGTTTGCCATAATTAGTTAGTAAAGTGTTTGTGAACATGGCCATCCCAAGAGGTTTCGATACACGGATGTACAAGAGATATTGGATCTAAAACTTTGTTTAAAATCAGTGAGATCTCTTGATTGGGTAAGGGAATAACTTTGCTGCCTTTAGACCAGAACCAAAACCGGGAAAACATCCTGATCAATACCACAACTAACGAACAGTACGTAAGGGTATCAACAATGTACGGAAGGAGCAAGCTTTGAGTATAACAAGCATTCAGTTTTCTGGACCCATTGCTTTTTATTTTTAAGTTTTCGAAATTTAATGAACGCCCCTTGCATTAATAGCAAAGCAAGGGGATCTCGGCTCTAAATGTAATCTCTAGTATTCAATCTCGTTCTTGGCAAAACGATTGGAGAACAACCGAGTCCTCATATCGATTAAAGAATGTTACACCTGCAGCTGTTTGTACTGCGATTACAGTCTTACCTGAAGGAAAGATTGTTTGAAAGTGTTAGCAGTACACATAGTCGCATGTATAATCTGATTTCTCTTCTCTCGCACTTGTTCATTATTTCATTAAACAGCACGCCATAAATGATGCTGTAACCCTAGTTTGCGTTTACAGTTTACTTAATGCTCAGACTTTTTGATTTTCTAACTAGAACTGATAACCTGTTTCTCGCTTTATATATTCATACATCCTACTTTTTTCTTTGCGGTTAAGTGCATCCTTAGTGCCATATCTAAAATAATGTCTTTTGTCAGCCAGCTGGGAACTTAGCTCAGTTGTTTTAACCCAGTTTCTTCTAAGTGGGGGCATGTTTATCAACGAATTCGAGAGAAAGATATTATACAGGTATTATACGCACGTCATTTGGATCTGTGTAATTGAGTTACACTGTAGAAAGGACTAAGCATAAGTCGAGGAAACAATTAATCCTTACTGTACTGAAATTTTTTTGAAGCAGCGATATTGAATGTTGTGTGCCCTTTATCTGTTGCTTTGGAATTTACAAGACCAGTACACAAAATGAGACAGTGGTCGCTTGATGCTTTTGTTGCCCACTGGATATAATTGAAACCATGGCTTTGTTGTTCGAGGTCGGGCATAATGCTCCATCAATGTTATAATGATGTCTTTTGCGATTCGAGTTGGAATTATGACTAAGACTGATGCCGACGCCCAAAGAGTGTGGTGTCGCACCCAGGCAGGCTGCCGTCTATAACAGATCAATGCGCTTCAAATCACCAAGTGAAGAATACATTTGGATAGCTCTTATTATAACATCATCCAACCATGTATACAAAGTATATCATACCAAAGGAAAGTGGCAAGCGGATCCCTGTACACATGACATCCAACTAGAAGCAGGGCAGGATTTGGAAGGGTTTTGACCCTTCAGCCCATACATTCAACATTAACACAGGCTCCAGGTCACGCCGCCTTTTTTGTACAGTGAGCGATTGCCTTTGATGAAATATATATTCCCAAGTACTGTTTCAACCAGAGTGATTTGCGCCTCGCTTCGGACAAAGTTATAGTTAGTTATGGATATAAGCGCTCACGACAGAGTGACTAACAATTACTGGTTTTCACTCACTTCGTCCGAAGAGAGAGTCATAACATAATAATCAGCCGATCTGACCACTTCGCCAACAGGAAAAATACAGACTAAACTGTCAACATGCGAAAATTGCGTACGTTCACGAACCTTAGTTTTGTATTTCAGAGAACAATCACGAACAAAGAAACCGTTCCGCCATGCTGAACAACTTGTGACAACATAATGGTGTCCATTGGGGCAATGCGTGTCCCCAAAGGCCCGGGTGCCTTCAGCGACCCGCAAACCTTGACTCAACAGTACAAGCTCCGGAGGACGGGGTACTCAAACAGAGAACACAGGGGGTGAGCAGGTCCAAGGGCACGAACAAGACAACACGCAAGAAAACGTAAACACCACACGTTATGAAGTAGAAAGAGACAGGTAGACAGTGCATCCATCTTGGTATGCCAGTAAGCCACAGGCCCTATATGCCACATCCCTATATCCACGGCGCTATATGCCACGGGCCCCTATATGCCATAGGCCCCAATAATCCGAGCATGGGCCCTGTATGGCCACAGCCCTAATGCCACAGGCCCGGTATGCACAGGCCCAATATGCCACAGGCCCGTTATGCCACAGGTCGATATTCCACAGTGCTCCGTTAGCCACAGGCCCTATATGCCACAGGCCCGTTAAGCCACAGGCCCTATAGTGCCGACAGGCCCGGTATGCCAGAGGCCCTAAAATCCACATGCCCGGTATGCCCAGTGCCCTATATGCCTACAGGCCGGTTATGCTAGCCACAGGCCCTATACTGCCACGATGCCCGTAAGCACAGGTCCCTATATGCCACAGGCCACGGATGCCACAGGCCCTATATGCCAGCCAAGGCCCGGTACGCCACAGGCCCTATATGCCAGCCCCTGTATGCCACAGGCCCTGACTATGCCACAGGCCCTATTATGCCACAGGCCGGTATGCACAGGCCCTATATTCCACACACAGGCCTGCGTATGCAACAGTCCCTATATGGTCCACATAGCCCTATAATGCCACAGCCGGGTATGCACATGCCCTATATCCACAGCCTATATGCCACAGGCCCGGTATGCGCACAGGCCCTAGATGCCACAGGCCTGTACTGCCACATGCCCTATATGCGACAGTCCCTATCTGCCATGAGGCCCCTAATATGCCACAGTGCTCAGTATGCCGACAGGCCCCTAATATGCCACAGGCCGTATGCACAGTGCCCTATAATCCACAGGCCCTATATGCCACAGCCCAATACTGCCAGCTCAGTATGCCACAGGCCCTATCAAGCCATCAGCCTGATATGCCACAGCCCTATATCCACAAGGCCCTATATGCCACAGGCCTATATGCACAGGCCTACTGTAAGCCAGTCCCGTATATGCGCCACAGAGCTCGTAATGCCACCAGGCCCAATATACCCACAGGCCTGTATGCCACAGCCCTATATCGCCTACAGGCCGGAATGCCACAGCCCTATATCCACAGGCCCTGTATGCTCCGCACAGCCCCAGATAATCCAGCAGGCCCTATATGCCACAGGCCCGCGGTAATGCCACAGCACCTACTATGCCACAGGCCTGTACTGCCACAGCCCTATATGCCGACAGCCCTATATAGCCCCCCAGGCCCGTATGCCACAGGCCCTAACAATGCACAGGCCCTAATTCCCATCCCGGTATGCCACAGGCCCTATATGCCACAGGCCAGATGCCACAGGCCCTAGTGAATGCTACGCGGCACTAAATGCCATGAGGCCCTAATACTCCACAGGCTCTGTATGCCACAGGCCCTACATATGCCACAGGCCCTGTTGCCACAGGCCCTACTATGCCACAGTCCCTATATGCCACAGCTCCTATATGCCACAGCACTGTACGCCACAGGCCCTAAATGGCAACAGGCCTGTAATGCCACAGGCCCTATAAAGCCACAGGCCAATATGCCACAGGCCCTCATATAAGCACACGGCTCTGTATGCCACACAGGCCCTATATGCCACAAAGGCCATGTATGGCCACAAGGCCCTCAAATGCCCACAGGCCTGTATGCCACAGGCCCTATATGCTCGACAGGGCCCGTTATGCCAGCAAGGCGCCTATAAGCCACGGGCCCTAAATGCCACAGCCTGTATGCCACAGCCCCTATATGCCACAGAGCCCTATATGCCACAGCCCTATATGCCACGGCCCTATATGTCCACAGGCCCTATACTGCTACAGGCTCTGTATGTACACAGGCCCTACTATGCCATCAGAGCCTGTATGCCATCAGCCGCTAATGCCACAGGCCCTGTATGCCACAGGCCCGAAATGCCACAGGCCCGGATGAGCCACCGACCTTATAAGCAAGAGTCAAGCAATGGTCAGCAACTGGCAATGGGGCGTGTTAAGCTATGACAACTGCGAACCAGTGGGTCACACCATAGTCAAAATGACCAGTTTCAAGCTCATGATTGACCCGTGTCAATTTTAGGTTCAGTTCTTACACATTTGCTTGGCCACTAGTCAGTTTGATTTTTGCTATGACCACTGGGTCAGTTTGACCTTTTGCTTGAGCCCACTAGGCATAATATAAGGTCTGGTGCATACTGGGCCTGTGGCATATAGGGCCGTTCTTGCAGATTAAAAAAATCCCTTGTGGCATATAGGGCCTGTGCATATAGCCCTGTGGCATATATGGGTGCCTCCCCTTCATCTTAACAACTTCAGAACACGAAGCTTAACCCACAATCAAACCATGGATGTAGTGACTGCCATGACAAGATAGCAGGAAAGATTTGGGCTTGGACAGCACAATTGAGTGTGAAGAAACAGATTCTTTCAGCAGGAGACGCATGCACATTTCCTGTCAATACAGGCCCTGTGCTTTCTATGTTCCAACAGTCGGGATTTCTCATCTATCGGGCAGCATCTCACACTATTCTGCGGGCGAATGTTTTGATGCGTGTTACATCCAGTAGCTTTTGTCCTATCTACATGCTGTGCAGAGGGTAGCCCGCGTAAACAGAACATGTAAACCAGACACCTCTCCTTATGACATCAATCACGTGTAACTGTACCATTTCATACTGTTACAGTTATAACTGTACACTTAAATTGAACACGTTATATTGTATCAGTTATATTGAAGCAGTGTTATGAGATGGTCCCTATGGGGTACAAGCAAAGGCGGTGTGCGAAAAAAATCAAGCTGTTCTTTCCTTCAAAAGATAATGGCGAACTGTCATCACATTTTCATCACATTTTGTAATGGATTCAGTGGACTCGTTCCGCGATTCGAAATGATAGGAACCCTTCCACTTACTTCCGAAAAGAATTCCATTTAGTTTTGACACGAATCCTTCACTGACTGTTCCGATAAAGGCATTCCATTTAGTTGACATGAACCCTTTCACTGACGACTTCCGTAAAATCATTCCATTCTAGGTTTGACGAACCCTTCACTGACTTCTGTGAAGCATTCCATATACGTTTGACATAGAACACGTTTGTCTTTATCGCGAAAAGTGGAGTCTAAAAATAAAATCGTTATTGACCCGAATACCAATTTGAATGAAGACACTAAAATCTCGAGTAATCTAAGGGATAAACATAACATTTCATGTTGTCAAGAAGTGAAAAACAATGAGAGAGTTACGGCCTATCCACTTTCCTGTCTTTCAGTGAATTAAATTTCTAAATGAATCATTTGATAAATTGACGTCACGGTGTTTTAACTGAACCCTTATTGTAAAAAACTAACAATTGAGAGAAATAAATACACGATCCTTGACTCCAAACGAAGCTAGCTTGCCACAACCGAATCGCCTAGCAGAGAGCAAGCCAACACCGTGCACGCAGCTGAACAAACAGTAAGGGGACTCGCCCTTGTATGTTGTGGTTGTCGTACGCAGTATTCGTTGGAGTTTGGCGTGTATTCATTATCACTCAAGGAGCAGAAGTTAACTCTTCCGTTATTTCACTGTTCATTCATTGATAAACACTGTCTCATTTAAGATCCCCAATTAGAGCCTGACATGGTTGACTTGTTCATCGTCAGGCAGGAATGTATTTTTCCTTCTTTTTTCAGACACCAGTCGCCGGCTTCATGACCAGGTATTCTCGCTAAAATGACATCTAAGATCAACGATCACGTGGTAATCAGGTCACGCGAAAAAGACATATAAAACACGATCACTGGTACACTTGAAAAATTCATAATATTTTCAGGAATGCGATGGCTACATTTCTCGACCTAAGGCATGAACATACGACGTGAACCTCAAAAACATAGCGTTGCAGCTCTTATAAAACATGGTCTTTTCCAGTACCCGACTATTGTTTTCCAAGGGTTGAAAGATCGTCAGATTGACGTTAGGAGGATGTAACTACCATGTCTCAAGCCCTAGTGAGAAGATAGATTTTCCTCCTCTTTTCCGCAAAGAGGTTTTTTCTCAATATTAATCAATAACAATAATAATTCAAAATAATAATAATAATCACTATACAAAACCTTTCTTTGTGCGCTTTGAAATACGGGGGAATAACATCAATCCTCTACAATTACAAATAATTCCATATGTTTGCTTTGAAAAGTATATTACACTTTAGCCCAACGTACACTGAATGAACATGTATATGCGTGAGACTTAAATCTCTCATTGTACATGGTTTGATTTTTTCTTAACGAGTGTAAGCGAATGGTAGTACCTTCACCAACCCAGAAAAAAAGGAGAATAAAAAGATTGCAGTGGGGGTCACTAAGTTTGAGCGCCTCGAGCCCCCATCCAAGTTTAATATTATAAAGAAGAAACCTTCATCTCTTATATTCAACCCCCAGCAATGAAGGACTTTTTTCCGCGCATAAAACCATAATAAGCTGCCATAGAAGATTAGACAATGTAGGGTGAAAGTATATAAACAACAATCCCAAGACAGTTTGACCAACGCAAGGCCCCAACAATGGTACTGGTTTTTTCAAATGCGTAAAAAGTTTGACAAACCTGTAGACATGCAGTTACTTCAAATGAACTGAACATCGCCGTGGGATGGCCGGCGGTGGACAATTTAACTAACACTAACTTGTACACACACCTAAACGTGATATATGTCATCAGAAGTGTCTTCATCCTGATCAGAGGTTACTTTGGTGATCAACGGTACCACTTGAAATGAGATTGGCTAAACATGCAAAAGAGATACAAATCACGACCAAAGACTAGCAAATGTATGGTTTTCCACCATGTAAACTCATGACCCCACCCAAAGGACCTGATATTCCGTTCCCTGAATATAGCCCCCATTTGAAACAGTGAAACGAAAGAACCAAAACCTTTTACAAAGGGAAATAGTACTGGCAATTGCCAATCTGGTATATTATTTAGGACTAAATCGCAGAACAAGACTTAACAGTACAGTCTTGCATCAGAAAAGAATCGATGTATTCGAGCTGTAAAGAAAGACAACAACACGTTCGTAATTACACATTAGCTGCACATAGCCTGGTGTTGCAATGCCTTCTTCTCATACCAGTGGCGTGAAATAGCCTCCTCCACCTCTTGAACACTACCCATTCACACCCCCCCCCCGCCACTCTCGCTTTCTTTTGTCTGTCTGTTTCTCTCTCCTCTCTCGGTCTCTCTCTGCTCTCCTCTCCATTCTCTCTCCTCACCTCTCCTCTCTCTCTTCTCTCTCTCTTCCGACTCTTCGCTCTCCTCTCCTCTCACCTCTCTCACTCCTCTCAGTCTTCTCCTCTCTCTCCGTCACAGTGCACACACACACACACACACACACACACACACACACATCACACACACAAACACACAACAACACACACACACACACACACGACACCACACACTCTCTCTCTCTCTCCTGCCTCTCTCTCGCTCTCTCTCTCTTATCTTCTATTCTCTCTCACTCTCTCACGTTCTCTGCTCCTCGTCTCTCTATTACCCTCTTCTCTCATCCACCCCCTTCTTTCGCGCTTCTTTTTCTTTCGTCTTGTCTCTCGCTGTTCGTCTGTCCATCATTTGGCTTTCTGATTGCTCAATTTTCCCCCCCTCCCCCCCCCACCTCACTTTTTTCTGTCTCTATCTTAGTTTTCTCTCTCTTTCTTACTATCATACCACCTCTCTCTCTCTCATTTCTAACGACTAACCGCTCCGCTCTTTTCCCTCCTTTCGCTCTCTCGTCTCAGTTTCTCTGCTCTCTGTCCGTTTCTCGTTTCAATATGTCTGTACTGTCTTTTCCTTTCACTCTCTCCCTCTCACTCTCTCCTTCCTTCTCTCTCTCTCGATCTCTTTCCGTCTCTTCCTCCCTCTCCCACTCATCTCCTCTCTCTCTCCTCCACTTCTCTCACTCTTCTCTCTCTCTCTCGTCCCTCTCGTCCGGTCGGTCTTTTCTCTCTCTCGTCTTTCCTCTTCCATTCCCCCAGTCTCTTGCAACCGCTATCACGCAATTTGCATTCCCTACTTCCTGACCCCACCGTGCGCCTCCCCCACCAACACCATCCACACTCTCTCTTTCTCTCTTTTAGGGGGGGGGGGCCTAGAGTGAATTGGAGTTCAGGACCACTATTTATTCATGTCCCAAATTTGCTTTGCCTGTGTACACTTCTGGTCCTGTGGCAAAGTTGAAAGGCAGCTGAGGAAAAGTAAATAATGTAAGTGTTTGTTTTCCTCATTCATAGTTTTGGCGCATTTCCCACTCTCTCTCTTTCTTTCTCTCTCTCTCGTTGTATTTCTTTTCTTCTTTTTCTCTCGCTCGTTTTCTTTCTCTCTCACTTTCTCATTCTTTCTTCCCCCCATACACAGGCACCCCTCTCCCGTTTCTATTTCTCTTCTCTCTCCATGTCCCTAGTCCCCCCCTCTTCCCCCCCGTTCCTATCCCCCCCCACCCCCTTTCCTCCTCTTTTGCTCACTCTCTGTTCTGTCCTCCCCTTTTCCTCTGTCTTACTCCCTACTCACTCTCGTCATTGTCTCGGTCTTCTTCTTCTGCCTCGTCCTGCACTCTTATTGCTTTAACCTATCCATTATTACATTCTTACCATATTACATTTCCTTTTGAGCCCCTTACTTCCCATGTATTTTAAGCTTGGTAATAAAGTTTTATGAATCATATTTTAAATTAGGTAAATCGGATAGAATCGGTATTCAGCAACCGTCTACAATGGTTAGAATTTTGGAATACATATATGTGAGCATATGTGGTGTATGGATGCGATATGTATGTTTTGTTATGAATAGTGTGTCTGTGTGTGTGTATGTCTAGGTGTATGTATACAATAATATATATATACTAATATGTATATTGTATCCGTGTGTGTGTGTGTGCGTGTGTGTGGTGTGTGTGTTGTAACATAGACTACAAGTTAGGTTAAGTGATTTTATCTTACTTTGGATTCTGATGGTGTTTCTTGTGTGTTTTTTATCAGATAATGCATAGCTTCCTGATGAAGCCTTGAAAAGGCGAAATTGAAAAATAAAAAGAAGGGAATACACACTGAGTGACGACTTCTTGATTTTATATTGATCCCCGTTTTAATGGTTTTATCGTCCGACTCTCTCGGCTTGCTGGATGCGAGTGCCATTCTTTTAGTCGTTGGTTTTCTTATTTTACATAATAATATAAATATATAGAGGTGATTGTGTGTGGTGCATGTGTGAGTGTGGTGTGTGGTGTGTGTGTGTGTTGCGCGCGTCCCGAGGCGTGCGTGCTGCGCGTACGTGAATACGTGCACGCTGCGCACAGCTCTGTTAAGCATGCAATGTGTGTGCTGTGTGCTGTAGTGTTGTGGCAACCCCGTGCTCTTTCTTACAGGCCCTCGAATATTGTACAAAGCGCACCAATTAATCGTAGGTTTGTTCGCGGCGTGTGTTGAGAGGTATCTGTTGGGGTGGGGATTAAAGGATGGTTGGTGGTAGGTTTGTGTGTAAGAAGGAGGAGGAGTGGTAGGGGTGGTATGCCTATCGCCATGCGGAGTGCACGCGTACTACGGCTGCGTGCATTGTCGTACAAGTTCGCCTTGAGATGAGTCCTATAACCGTGCTTAATGGTGTAAACCGATTTAATTCTGTTTTTGCCTGCCTATCAAGAACTCAACACGAACTTGCCCGAGGGACAATCCCCCATAAGCCGAGTATTTGGCAAAGCGGCGACAGAGGTACCCTTCGTAATGAAACTCTAAAACCCTTATGAATAACTCGCCTTTAGGCGGTGGAAGAGAGAAGCAGAGACGAGGGGGGGGGGGGGTAGGGCGAGAGAGATAGAGAGCAGAAAGAGTGAGACAATAGAAAGAAATTGAATTTTCTGGATAGTGGGGGTGGGGGGGGTGGTCAGGGAAGGGTACTGTAAGGTGGGATGGCGGGCAGGCAAGGGTCGGATATTAAGCCCAAAGTTCCTGCCAAACACTAACGGTTCAGTAATCGCCTTAACACAAATCATGAGTATGAACAAAAGTTATTGTTATTTGTTTTTGTTCGTGTTTTGTTTTTTTTTCTGTTAGGGGAAGTGAACATCAAGGAAACTGGAAAGTAGTTTGCTTCCCGTGCTACTGTTTATCTGGTAGTTTTTTTTTTTCAAAAACTAGATATGGAAAAAAATACGGGATAAGATCACAAGAAAAAGTGTTAATAATCCATAAAAAACTATAACACTTCGTAGTGGTTATCGATCTCGTCAACAACACTCACATTGCGCGACGATCGTGGACAAATTATCCAGTACACTTCTACTGACCAGACCCACGGTTCTGTCATTTGATCCAGATCCATGCGAACGGAATCCCAACAACGCAGAATTCACAGAGACTGTCCATGGCCGCATTCTGCTTTTTTTTTTTTTTTTTTTTTGCTGGTCCAACTTCGGTGCGCCCCCCTGCAAGGCGTGAGCATGCCCACACCGCTCATCGTCCGACAGCCCCGTCCACAGCCACATGCCCAGGTCGCCCTCCGCCGCAGACCCATGCACCGGCAATCCCAAGGGGCAGGCCAAATTCGAGATCGCCACTAGGCGCAGTCCCACCGGAGACGACACTGCGACTGCTGCCGAGTCACTTCGGTGGATTTCAGTGACGCCTGTCGATTCTAGACATACGCAGGACACCACCTACTCAAGCCCCCTACAACCGACAATAATTGCTTTGTCGCGGAGCCGGCGCGAGTGAGCTCCTCCCTCCGGAGGGCGCCACCCCTACGTCGTCCAACGACATGCCCCACCAGGGACTCACCGATACCCGTTGACCCCTGACTGAATCCCCAAACGTTAATTAGCAAGGCCACAGACGTGCGAGACAACGAAACTATGTCACCAGAGAGGCATGCATGAACAGGGCCACAGAATATGAGACTTTTTTTATGCTGATCGATGAGAATGAGGATGAATAAGATGATGCTTACGGATTTCCATGTCGGTCTGAGACTCCATGACAGCCGCATTTCCCACTTTACAACAATCGTCCCAGTGACATCGGGTGTCTTAACTCTTACTCGCAATAATTGCTGTCACAACAATGTGCTGGAAACGATCATGGAATCCCGCCATTTCATCCGGGATGCTGCTCCCTCGAATCCTTACAAGGTTTAATGTCTTCGTTTCGTTTTGGGTCAAGATCCTTCTGTTGATAAAGTTAGATTTAAGTGTGATTCACATTGGTTTTCTTTGGGTTATTCTCCTGACAGACTGACAGACAGACAGGACAGACAGATAAAAACGCCACGGAACCATGGAAGAGCACAGACTTCCGCATGGTGGAACATTCCCTCTTCACTGTGATCACCCCTGGCACAGAGTCCATCCCACAGCCCCAGGAACATTCCTGGATCCGTCCCTTTGATCCCAACTCCAGAACATAATAGTGATGACTTCGAGCGTGGACCTAATTCAGCTCTGAGGCAAGATTGTGTTCAGACTCGTTTCCGGTGGTCTGTGCGCAGTCTTGATGACAGCCTAGCAAAAACATAATGCAAGGACGCAGAAACAGACGGAGTAACGCAAGCTAAACGAGGAAAAAACAACCAGAGAATCAAACAAGGGCAAAAGACAAAAAAACACAACAAAAAAATCAGAAACAAAAAAAACATAGAGCGGGAAACTTCATTCGCAGGTAAATTTAGTCTACACGGAAACACAAACCCAAATACCAATTCTCTCTCTCATCTCTTTCTCTCACCTCTCCCTCTTCCATTTACTCGTCATCCTCTCTCTTCCGTCTCTCCTGTTCCCCTCGGGGCATCGGTCTTCTTTACTCGTCATCTCTCTCTTCTTATCTCACTCTCTCTCCGTCACGATACCCACAGACACACGACACACACACACACACACACACACACAACCACACACACACTACACACACCAGGGCACGACACATACACAGAGAACACTAAAGAAAATCACACGAACACAACACACATAACACAGACTCACACACACACACAGTCTTACAGACACACACAACACACCGCGCGCGCACGGCAATGCACGCATCACATGCGTAACACGCGCTTAGCGTCGCGCAAGCACTAACGCATCGCACGTACAATATCTCCCTCTCTCTCTCTCCTCTCTCTCAACTTCGTCTCTGTATCTCGTATCTCTCTTCTCTCTCTCTTCTCTCGACACTCCTCATCCGTCTCTCCTATCTCTTCTGTTCATAAGCAGAGAGTTGGGGGCGGGGGGTGTGGGGGGGGGGGGTCCCAGTGTAAGACTAGCGGAGATGGGTCCTGGACGGGCCGGACAAATTGAATTCAGGACTAAACTACACCACCGTTCCGTCATTAGCCAACAAACGCTCAAAACAAACCAACACAAACTGAAATTCCTTGTTAAGAATTTATCCTCCTTTCTCTCCCACTCGTTTCTTTGCGTCTTCTCCCAACCCCTTCCCCCCCTCTCAACTCAACCTTCTCACCTTCCATACAGTCTGAGTCTGTCTGTCTGACTACCTCTCTCTCTCTCTCTTCACTCTCTCTCTCAGACTCTCTCTCTCTCCCTACTTTCATCTCTCTCACACATCTCACCTCACTCTCTTTCCCTCCTCTCGCCTCGCCTCTCTCTCTCGTCTCTCTCGTCTAGTCTCACACTCTCCGTCGTCTCACTCACCACACACACACAACACACACAGGCGCAACTCTCACTCTCCTCTCTGTCTCTCCCCTCTCGCTCTCTCTCTCTCCTCTCTTTCTCTCTCCTCTCTCTCTCTCACAACCACACACACACACACACACCACACACATCAGTACTCTCGTCTCTCTCTCTCTCATGTACTCTCTCACACTCCTCTCACCGCTTCTCTCTCAAAAAGTCAATGGACGCTGATTTCAGTATCAGATAATTGCCAGTGCCTGCTGCCGGTAAATCTGCGGCAACTACCACACCGTCCGTTTAATACGTCAGTTACTATTGCTACCATTCCAGCTGCCAACTGATACTACGAGACTGTCTCCCCTCCTTGTCTCCTCCTCCTCCTCCTAGTACTACTGCAACCCATAGCTACTACTATTACTACTAAACTACTGACCACTACCATAACTACAATGTATACAATACCATAACTACTTTCTACTACTACAAATACCAGGTTACACTGAGCTAACTGTGACCACAACCATTACTACACATACTACTACCGATTACTACTACTACTACCCAGCAACCTTCTAACTAACTTCTACTAAACCGCAACTATACACATTTACTACTACTACTACTGGAATCACTACCATTCCCTACTACTACTACCACTACCATTTACTACTACTACTACTAACTACTACCTACTACAACTGACTGAACTACAAACTACGAGAATACGTACTCACTACACACCACTACCACTCACCATTACTACTTCTACTACTCTCTACCATTTACTACTGGACTACTGACTACCAATACCATATGACTTACAACTACTACTTCTACTTACTAGCCACAACCAATTACACTACTACTACCTCACTACTACTACTACTACTACTACTACTACTACTACCTCACAACTACTATCACTACCAGTTACTAACTTCTACTACACCCTAACCATATCTCACCAGCTACTACTACAACTACCACTAGCCATTTGACGGACTTTCTACTACTCACACAACCATTACCACTGCTACTACTACAACCAACCTCACTGACCATAACTGACTTCTACACTTAACAACTACCCATTACTACTGCTGACAACAACTACTACCACACCATTACAACTTCTACTACTAACATACCAACAACCATTACTACAAAGCTACTACTAACATCACTACACTACTACTTTCTACTACTACTCATCTAACCATCTACAACTTCTAACTACTACACTCCACCATTACTACATCTACTACTGCCTACTACTGACTACTAACTCCACCACACTACTACAACAAACTCACTACTACCATTACTACTGCTCACTACTACCATCTACCACATACTACTTCTACTACTACCCCTACATTCTACTACTAACTCCACCATTACATACTCCTCCAGCCACGATAGTTGCTTCTACTAACCGCTCTACCACCACGCACGCATCATCACTACAACTGCTGCAGCTTGCTCTGCTTCTACTTGACAGCAGCAGCTGCTGCCGCTCGGCATCCTACAATACGTACTGCTGCTGCTGCTGCTGCTAGCTACTCACTACGACAGCCACCGCTAGCTGCTGCGTGCATGCGGCTGCTCACTGCGAACTGCTCCTTCTAGCTGTCTTGCTACTGGCACTGCTGCTAGTCAGCTGCTGCAGCCTCGCTGCTGCCTGCTAGTTCTACTGGCTGCTGCTGCTGCTGCTGCTATCTACTACGTATTGCTGCCGTGCGCTGCTGCTGCTGCGCTTACAACTGCTGCTGCTCGCGCCGGGCTGCTAGACCTACTACTGATTGCTTGCTGGCTGCAGGGCTGCTGGCTTAGCTGACTACAACTGCTGATGCTGCTTACAACTACAACAACAACTACTACAACAACTACAAACTACTACTACTACAACAACTAACTACTACTGCTCAAGCGGTTGCCGAGCTGCTGCTCTGTTGTACCATTAACAACCACTGTTGCACATATTATCTTGTTGACTGCTACGCTGCTGGCTTCAGCTACGCGGCTTTTCCTACTGCGTTTTTTCTCTGCTGCTAATTGCTGCTGCTGCCACTACTATCGATTTTGCTACTACACTGGCGGTGCACACATTCCTGCTCCTCGATACCGCTTTTGTCATTCAGACTAGCTATTCCTCGCCACAGAGACATAGAGAGAGCGAGAGCAGAAGAAGAGATGAGAGAGAGAGAGTAAGAAGAGAAGGAGAGACATAGAGAGAATGATTCTATTCAGCTTGATGCCACAGCAGCCCATACTGAAGTGTGGCACCCATAATACAACATACATAGAATGTTTGTACTTCAGTAAAGAAAATGGAAAAGAAAAAATCGGGGGTTTCACATATGTACACAATGACAAACTAATCATTGAACCAATACTGTTTATTCGTATCCGTCTTTTGACAGCTTCGTCTTATTGCAGCATAGCAAGATCGAAGAGGATACTTTTTACGTTTCTTGGTTGCTCAACAATAAGCATGGCTCTAAAACTACAGGGGTCATAACAATACCAAACCTCATGACTCAAACTCTGAGCTGCGAGGAACAGCAAAGTAAAAAAAAAAAGATAAAAAAAAACATAAACCAAAAAAAACCCAAAGAGAACAGAGACAGACAGACAGACAAACAACATGAGACAGTTAAAGATAGAGACAGACATGCAGAGCAGACAGAAAGGACAGACAGACAGACAGGCAAGACAGACGACAATTATAGCGAGGCAGAGAGACATACAGGCAGACACAAAGACATTCATATAGAACAGAGAAGGCAGGACAGACAGACAACAGACAGGCAACAGAGACAGTTATTGAGATGCACAGAGAGGCAGAGCCATAGACACAAATGGCGGAACGCGATAGGCGGTAGGCAAAGGGGGAAGCGAACCGTCCCAAACAGTGCAGGATGCGATCCAAATTCAATCCACGTTTTTCACCTTCACTTACTCGCTTCTGACGGTCAATCTTCACACAGTTCTGTCCCCTATCCACTTGATCCGCCCAGGTCTGGGCCGTTATCGCCAGTGGGAGGATCACAGACCACTGTTGCCGCCAGTTCGTCGAACCCGGTCTCGATGGATTTATCACCTTCAGCCGTTATGCCCTGGCCAGCGTTCCAATCTGTTGTTTCTTTCAGACGAGAGAATTTTAAAAAAGCACGAGCCACATGTTGCATGGAGATGAAGACAGCACCAGGCTATGTGTCAGTGTATGGTGCACAGAACGCTCACTGTGTACTCATTCTTCCTGTCCAAGATACATGCACTCATTATAAGGAACGCCATTGCTAACAAGCATACATGCGACGCCGCAAACGCGCACCGATGTCACACACACACACACACACACAAACACACAACACACACACACACTTCACACGGCCACACAGTGTCACACACACCCAGCCCACACACACCAACACAAACGCACGCCACTCACGGCGCAAACACGTACACACACACACACACACACACACCACACACACACACAACCACACACGACACACACACACACACACGAACAACTGGTTCGATGCATGAAAACACACACCACGCACGAATGTGCGCAAACACCCAGCACACACACACACACACACACACACACACACACACTGCCACACACACACACACTCATGCTCACACACGTGCACATACACACAGAGGGCGCCGCACACACATGACCTTCAATGCAACGAAAACACCCACACACACATCCACACACACACATCACACACACACACACACGCACGCACGCCACGCACGCACGCTACGCACGCACGCACGCACACACAGCACACATCACACACACACACACGCGCGCGCGCACAATCGCTGGGCTTACGCACGACACACACAACACGACACTAACACACACACTAACACACACACACAAACACACACACACACACACACACACACACACACACACACACACACACACGCACCACTCAAACACACACACACTACACACAGCACACACACACACACACACACACTACTATACGCAAAACAGAGAGAGAGAGAGGGAGGGAGAGACAGGAGTACTAGAAAACGCAAACGATTGGCGTGAGAAATCATGTCGCGTGTTTTGGAGAAAGGGCACAGTAAGCCGGAAAACAGGACTGTGGCAGGAGAGAGAGGTCCAGGTGCGATGGGTCTGGTGGGGTGTTGGGAGGTGGGAGTTGGCTGGTGTGAAAGGAGGGTGAATGCGTGAGAGAAGTGGCTAAACTGCAATGGTGAGGAACGGAGGAGAGGGGATTGAACGGATCTGCCAACAACGATACTGGCAGGTCCAACATTAAATTTCCCCTGTGGGAGGAAGCCACGGATTTCGATACACTGTATGTCGATCCACCTGTTCATACGCACAGCTCGACGGGGTCCTGCATGCAGGCGACATAGGCCAGCTGCCTCCCTCGTCTGGATTTAAAATGGTTCGACTTTCTCCAACTGTAAACATTTCAGAGTTTATTGTGATTGTGTAATGGAGACTCGACTCGGAAGAAGGGCTATCTCGAAAATCGACACTCTGTCAAATTTCATTTAGGTTTGCGGCCGGGAAATGGTGAGGCAAAAACACGCCCATAACTCGATCAAATGTCACCCTGAAAACGAAAATGATTTTATTAGAGAACGACATTGCATTTTAAAAGGCATCAAGGGCCTACTCTATTGCTATGTGTCAATTGCATACGTCTTTGAATGGTAATCACCGTCATAATAGACTGCTGAGTGCTGTTGTCTGCACATACAATTGCGACAAGACTTTTCATTTGCTGGAATGGTTGAAGTCTGTTATATTTGAGGGGAACATAAGGCAACGTCACAATCTTATACTAATCACACTCTCTCCCTCTTCTCTCTCTCAAGTCTACTTCCGTCGCTCTCTCTCCGTCCTCTCTCTCTCTCGAGGCTCACATCTCTCCTCTCTCTCGTCTCTCTCTCTCTCTCAGTCTCTCTCTCTCTTTTGTAGTGTGGTGGTGGCCCGTCCGAGGGTGTTTGTATGTGTGTGTGTGTGTGGTGTGTGTTGTGTGTGTGTCTGTGTGTGTTTGTTGCTTGTGTGTTATCTTGTTTGTGCGTGCGGGGGGGGGGGGGTCTTGTTGTGTGTCTGTTGTGTTGTCTGTCGTGTCTGTAAGTCTGTGTCTGTGTCCTTCTGTTCTGCGTGCTCTCACTCTCCATCTCGATCTCATCTCTGATCTCTCTCGTCGCTTTCTCACACGTCGGGCTCCAACCGTCTCGTCTTTCACGCTCTTCTCGTCGTCTCCTCTCTTCGTCTCATCTCACTCTTTCTGTCTCTCTTGGCCTCTCTGTCTACCTCTTCTCGTTCGTCTCTCGCTCTCTCTCTCTTCTCTCTCTCCGGGGGTGGGGGGGGGGGGTGCAATGGGCATTGGGGTGAGGAGTGACAACAGGCCCTGTAATGTGCTCTGTTTGAATTGGATGTGGTTTGTGGCGGGAACAAAACAAATGTCTTCAGTGACTCTGCTACGGTTATTCGTTTAAAAGCAGAACTGTTAAGTGTCAGTGAAGTCTAAAGTTCTATCAACAAGTGTGATGTTACAGACGTGCAGGGGAGAATTGGACATTTCATTCGGTCGTTACATTGGAGAGCAGCATAATCTGCTGAAAGAGCAGAAAGGTGAGCGTGACGCGTGCAGTGGCAGGAGTTGTCAGTCGATATGTCATTGTTGACCATTTTGCTATTGTAGTCTGGTGATTGCACTTGCAGCTAGTCACTTAGAACGGAAACCTCAGAGGAACCTAGTACAATCTCAAAACTCTTGTGCGCGTCATACGAAGGAAAAAGGTTTGCTTGAACTAGTGTTGTGGGGAAATAATGTGCAGAGCTCGGTGACCATGGCGGTGGCAGTGTCAGCTCCGTGCGTGCTGCAGCGCTGACAGCGGAGGTAGCCATGATTATGGCGTCTACGACTCAGTTGTGACCGTGGAAGAAAAACACCTAGGGACCGTTGAATGAAGACCCCAAGTCACAATGTGAATGGAAATGGGAAGCAATGGCTGCAGAATTGACGCGGACGACATCGTCACGAAGATTATGCAATGTCACTCCAACAACATCATGCAACGATCAAACCATTATATCAAACCGATCTCCTGAATGACAGGTCTAAATCTGAACTTGCAGCTGTGCTAAAGGACCATTGTTGAGAGTAGAAATAAATCAAAGGTGTGACAGACCTTGAAAGAGATCAGAAAGACATTGTCAGGAACCAGTACTCTACTTATCGTCAGATTACTGTCAGAACAACTACACTAAGATATGGCAGACGAGAAAAGAGGAACACCAGGAACTGACCCATGGGCATGTGAGTGAACTGAAAGAGTACATCACCCAACATGAATAACAGAAATTGACTATACTTACTGACCAACACTCAATGAATAGATAATCTATCGATTTGTTCGGGATTCCCGCACAGGAGGCTACGTGAAAATTGTTTGACTATGACGTGCTGAGGCAGTGACTTCTGACGCTCTGAACAGTGTGGATGAGGACAAAGGATGGAGCCTGGATGACGTCGAACATGAGCCATCGGGTGGGTGACAAGGACCAGAGAAGGACGCCCATCCCATGATCGTCCGCGTCAGTCGTTAGGGACAATATGCCTCTTCTTACTGACAAGCGGGTACGGTATCAGAGTCTGTGGAGGCAAAACGTGTAGTTCGTGTGGGCCAACGATCTGACGCAAGCCCAGGCCCACATTGGTGTCTGAGCAAGAAGAGACGGTGAAGCAAAGCCAACTATCAAAAGAGGGAGAAGGTGATCGTCCGCTCACGACCGCGTCCACGCACGTATGCAGAGCGGCAGCATCAGTGCAACATCAATGAGGACCCGCAACAGCCACGGCGATGTAACCATTGAACATAGGCGAAACACAGCACGCCAGGGTTCAGGATCTACACATGACACAGCGACCAGTGCAACGCGACTTGCGCACGTGCAGTATCTGACCGCACGGCCTTCTTCAGCTCTTGATGTCGACAGGCATTCAAGTTCTGGGTGGCCTCTTAGTGCGGGTGTAGGAGGTCACCTGCCAGTGTTCGCGGCCCACCACACTAGATGAACATCACAGCGTGACCTTGCGCGTCATTGGAGGGGGGTCGCATCGGTAGAGGGGAAATATACCCCAGCTGTGCAGCGATGTGTGACGGAAGGTGGGGCCGTTACGTGACGCGAGCTTCGCTGGGCGTGTACAGCGCGAGGCAGTTTCCCCCGGAGTGAAACAGTGGCGGAGTGAGGGCTGGTGGTATTCTCCTCTCACCGTGACGTGTCACGGATGCTGTCCGAGCGGTTTGCCTAGTGAAGACGAAGGAGGCAGGGCCGCTGCACGTCAGACTGAACTCCACGACACTGGTCACAACCGTGGCCGTGCACGCTCGACAACACTAGCTGAGCGACGGAGATGAAATAGACATGGCTCGACCATCGCCAAATGAATAGGGGACATTCCTCAACTATAATGTTGAAAATCTCTTGGTATAAAAATGACAGACGATATGTTTTTAATAAATAATGTCAACTTCTTTTCATTACAATTGCCTAACAGAAACATTCGTCTGACCCGAGCCTCTTTGATTATAACAGTATTTCTCCTGATTGGATGTAAAGAATGTTTGCTCCTGCAAAAGAAATTAACCGCATGCACCGGGAGAAATCAGGGTTGAAGTTAGTATTAATAAAGAAATGCCTTAGAACGGTTTGTGAAGAAAAAATTTATATTGAGTTGTGAAAATAACAGTCGTAATCTACAAAGTTTATAAAATGTTTCCAGCTTTAGAAAAAAGATGTCCCTTGATATTCGACCTATGTATACCAGAAACGGGTGGACCATTGTACGAACGAACAGAATTTGAAAGATAGGCAAATGAAATTTTGTAAAGAAAGTTTATTTGGAACATATAAAGGATGAAGAGCAAACAATTTAAGAGTGTGGTGGAGACACTAAAAATGCACGGCTGCAGAACAATCGGATGATGGAATAAATGGGATGGTTATTGTGTTTCTGAAATCGGGACATAACAGCAACGAATCTGACGTGAACAAGCCGTCGTTCAGGATATACTATAAATAATTTTCGGGAAAGTCCTTTTGGACCTTTGTTTTTATTTGACCTCATGATTTTGAATCTGGTTTTTGTGAAAATTTATGATCTGAAACATACGACTTACTTTTGTGTCACCACAAGATCATTGTAATCGACTTATTTCCTTGTTCCAGATTTGTTGTTGTTATAAAAATGCAATATGTGTGTTGGTTATAGACCTATTCTCCCGTGGCATTTAGCCAGTAAAATGAATGGCAAAACTTTCGGGCCAAAAAGGAAAGTAGTTTCACAACGGCGAGGGTGGGGAAGGGTGACGAACGGATAGTATGGTCTCCGACGAGTACGTGGAATGATTATACACAACAACTGAACTTAATAGTGTATCATCACAAAGATGTTTTAACAAACGCTGTATGACCCTTTTTACCTGTTGATATTAATGCTTGTGTTGTGATACTTTTGGAGTCTCTCTAATAGGAGGCACCATAAGAAGACCGTATGGCGAAAAGCTTGGCTGTGTGTGCTGGAGTGTGCACTGTCTTCATCAGTCCGTTTGGCAGCGGGGTGAGTTGGGTCCAGTGGGGTGATGCTCGGTCATAGCTTGGATGGAGGTGATTTTTTCGCCGGTTGGGCTCAGCCTCATGAAATACTGGCTATTTACATCCCATGGGGCACTGCTACTTTAGAGGCTTTTATGAGCTGCATCTGTAGTCATATGTACCTCTGCTTCAGGAGGCAGTTATGTCCCGCATGGATATCAAAATCGGAGTGTCCGATGTGCGTGACCTGTACCCATCGCAACACTCGCAGCTCCTCCAAGTGGTGGTAAATGACAGCTCTACAGGCAGGTTGAAGAACCTGTCTCTCTTTTGGGTCCCTCCCCAGCACCTTCGGTTGTCTTTCGTTTTTTATCCTTTTCCATGTGTTGATACTTTTTCCCACGTGCGTTTGTGTGTGAGGCCGAGGCGTGCATATGGTCCGAACCATTTTGGAGTGAAAGAGGAAGGGAAAGAATAGCAATGAATGGTTTGATGATCGTAAGTCTGTGAAAAATGGAAACGGGAACGTCAAGAGCCGATTTTTTGAAAAATATTTCAAAGGTGTAAAAGTTAAGAAAATAAAAAAAACATCACTGCGGGAAATGGTAATTAAACGAAAGAAGAGAATATGGACAGTTTGACAAGAAAAAAAGAAACATTTGAATTTTGTGAAGAGTCTAAATTACAAACGCCTGAAAAATCAAGGTAAAGATTCAAGTAATTTTGGGCATAATCAGGCATCATTGTAATAGAAATCCCGTTTGTTTATAATAATATACAGTTCGCAACAATGGGGTTGAGGGAAATGGGGGGGCGGGGGGCGGGGGGGGGTCACGGGGGTTTGGGGGTCTTTGGCTGGGGGGGGGGGTGGCGTGCGGGTGTGGGGGGGGGGGGGGGGGGGAGCGGGGGGGGGGGGGGGGGGGGGGGGGGTGGGGGATGGGGGGGCAAGGGGTCGAGGGTGTGGGGGGGGGGTGGGGGGGGAGTATCGGGGTGGGGGATAGTATGGTTGAGATGAAGATAGTCTTGGGACTGTGTTAGGGTGTGGAGATCAGAGTGTTAGGGTGAAAGAAAAATTTTTTAATGATGAGGATAAGCAGACAGAGGTAATGGACAGTAAAAAATCGTTAAAAATCGATGAAAAAGTGCAGCCCAGATATATTTTAGGGAAATGTTTGACAACATGGCCAATTTAAAGAGTATTATTCGATTTCCTGGTCATTTATTTAACAGACTGTTCTTAACGATGGCACTTCCCTGCATCTTGGGCCAATCTATAGTTATTCCTATTTATAAAAAGGGAGATCCCAATAACCAAGGCCCGAGACAATATACGTAGTGTTGCGCTTACAAGTGTCTTTACAAAATCTATACACATATTTTAAATAAAGACTGACAACATGGGCGGAACGAGAGGAAAAAAATCATTGAAGAACAGCTGGGTTTCTATCAGTAAGAGATGATAAAAAAATGGAAAGCAAGAATGGAGAAGAAGAATTAAAAACGGGTTATAGTGCACTACAGATCACATTTTTACCGCATTTTCGCACTAATTCAAACGCTTTATTGAAAAACATAAAATGTACGTCGCCTTTGTGGACTTTAGAAAGCCTTTCGACTCCGTGAATCGAAATCAGTTTTGTGGATTAATTTACGAAAAGAGTAGTGGATGGCAAGCTATATATGGCTCTTCGTGGTGTCAATGGATTCTGTGTTAGCATGCGTGCGTGATAGGTGTGTTAATACAGATGTATATAACTGAATAGCAAGGAGTGAAAGCAAGGTTGTTTTAATTAAGCCCACTTATGTTTGTGATGTTTTTATACCGAATTGGCAATGAAGAAAAAGTGAAAATGAAAAAAGTTTCAGATGTCTCAGAGCGACTGAATTTTTTTCTTATGCTATTTGCGGATTAAGTAATATTGTTGTCTATCACTGCTGTAGGTCCTTCAGAATCAGTTATTAAGTTAAAGCAAGAGGCAGATCGTCTGATTCTAAAGGTAAACCCTTGATAAAACTAGTAACCATAAATGGTATTTAGAAGGTGGATCATCTCTCCCGACAGTAAAAATGGTTTTATGGCACCAGTGAGTTAAAGTAACTAATTCCTACAAATAAATTAGGCATGTTTTTACAACAAAGTTGGTTTTACAAACGCAGTAAACAGAACTTGTAGAAAAGGAAAAAAAAGGTGTTACAGAGATCTAAGAGCTTTGGCGCAAACTTAACTCACTTGATCCAAGAATATCTTGAAACTCTTTGATGCCAAAATTGAGCCATTTCTTACATATGGTGCTGAAATATGGGGACTTTACAACAACAAAGATTTAGAAAAAAGTACATACGTATTGCAATTAAGCGCTTTTAAATGGTCCCTTTACATTCTTTGAATAACTGTAAATACTAATGCGAAACCGGGCAGATACCCGTTATGAATATTAGGTCAAACATTAAATGAATAAAAACTGGCTAAAAACTGTTGAGGCTTACCTGCCCTCAAGACATTGTAAAACAGGCTTAATGAAATGTTCGAATAGAGCGTTTATAGTGGTGTTCATGAACGGGGGAAAGAAAATTTGGGTATATTCTGTTAATAAGAAGTTTTGACAACCACACGATTGGATTGTAAGGATGTGCCAGGAGTTGGTTTATTAGGATGGTTGTTATTGCTGTAATTCAAGACAGAATGATAGCTTCATTAAACAAAACTGGCATTCTAAAATGGAAATACACGATAAATATAACTGTTCTATGGCTAAAAAAGTATATTCTCAACAGAAAAGTATATTTCATTAGTAACGAAACAATGGCATAAAAAATTTTTCTCCAGACTTAGAACAAGTTCTCTTGGTCTAACCCCGGACACAATATGGATCTATATTGAGTCATCTACAGCGTTCACTGTTCCATTGTGTGGCTTCCTAAGGGAGGATTAGTCGCATATTTTTGTTTCATTGTAAAAAATACAGTGCCGTACGTGAAAAGTGTGTCAAATTTTTGAAAAGAATGTAGCCATAAATCAGGGACACTTTTGGAGTTTTAAAATTTGGAATTATGATGATAATTCATGTGATTCACTTGCATAAATATGATGCAGAGGCATTGGAAAGTACGATCAGAGGCTATCGTCATCTAGAATTAACGACGTTCGAATGAAAAATGAATGCTACAGGAAGTAGTAAAATAATTTTGGTATGGTATTTACATATTATCATTTATTGAATATCAAACTTGATGGTCGATATACTGGCCCTCTTTGCTTGTATTTCAGGCTTTTCAATTGATTGAATGTTTATTTTATGCTTGTTACTTTCGTTTTTTGATATGATATTTTGTGTGCAACCCCCATTTCACCAATGCTGTTTAGCTATGACATTAAACAATTTATCAGTGTTTTTCCTTCTCTCTCATCTCTCTCTCTCTCTCTCACTCTCTCTTCATCTCTCTCTCTCTCTCGTCTCTCTCACTCTGACTCAGTAATCTCTCCACGTCCTTTCAACGTCTCTCTCTCTCACACTCTTCTCTCTCTCTCTCTCTCTCACTCACTGGGAGGAACAGGCCTGTCTGAAGATAATACGTAGTAGGAGAGCGGGATCGCAGCAGTAACAGCATTAACAAAAATAGCATCGGCAGCTGTGGAAGTAGCACCAGTGGTTCTGCTGTAATAGCAATGCAGCAGCAGTAGTAGTAGAAGTAGTGTAGTAGTAGTAGTAGTATTAGTAGTAGTAGTAGTAGTAGAAAGTAGTATCAGCAGCAGCAGCAGCATATAGCAGCAGCAGCAGCAGCACATTTAAGTAGTATAGTAGTAGTAAAAGTAGTAGTATATAGTAGTAGTAGTGTTATCATTGTTGTTGTAGAAGAAGTAGAAGGTGTAGTAGTAGAAGGTGTAGTAATAGAAGGTGTAGTAGTAGAAGGTGTAGTAGTATGATCAGCAGCTGAAGGAGAAGAAGCAGCAGTTGATGCAAAAGTAATAGTAATAACAACAGTAGCAGCAACAGGAACAACAGCAGCAGCAGCGGCAGCAGCAGTAGCAGTAGTAGTAGGAGGAGGAGGAGGGGGAGGAGGAGGAGGGGGAGGAGGAGGAGGAGGAAGAGCTGCAGCAACAACAACAGCAGCAGCAGTAGTAGTATAGAAGCAGTTGCAATAGCAGTTGTTGTGGCATCGGTAATAGCAACAGCACAGCAGCAGTAATGGTTGTGGTAACAGCAGCTGAAAGTACGGCCTATAGTAGCTGAACTCAATCAGCTTATTTCTCTTCTTTTCGGAGAAGGAGTGAGAGGGAGGCAGGGAGGAGGGTAGGGATAGAGAGAAGCGGAAGCGGAAGTGGAAGTTTATGCAGTATAGGCCATGGCCCTTTCTGAAAGGAGCAACATACATGAACACTGCACTTTTGAATAAATAATGAAAAAATTAGATAAGTCATAAACATGACATGACATTGAAACATTTATCCAACCTGACTGCGTAATCCAAGAATATTTCAACTGAGAGAGAGAGAGAGAGAGAGAGAGAGAGAGAGAGAGAGAGAGAGAGAGAGAGAGAGAGAGAGAGAGAGCAAAGGGGAAGACCTACCAACAGTGCAGGTAGCGATCCAAATCAATCCACGTTTTGCACCTTCAATTAAGATCCGCATTCAATCTTCACCACAGTTCTGTCCCCTATCCACTTGATCCCCCAGGTCTGCCGTTATCCCAGGGAGATCACAGACCACTGTGCCGCATTTCCGTCACCGGCGATGGATTTATCCCCTTTCAGCCGTTTCCGGCACGTTCCAAGCGTTGTGTCTTTCAGACAAAGATCAAAGGCACGTGCACGAGCAAGTCGGCACGGGATGAAGTGGGGTCGGACGCTGACCCGGTCCATTAAAGGTCAGTCCCTCACGTATCTGTCGGGTCCATAAATGGTCATCCCTCAATTTTTTGGTAAAATTTCCCCCTTTTCTTTCTGGCCCATGGAATGTCGTCCCTCACTGTATTTTTTGGGGCCAAAAATGGTCATTCCCTCACTGTACTTTTTTGGTCCTAAAAGGCCCATCCCACTATCTTTCTGGTCCATAAATGGTCTCCCCACTGTATCTTTGGCCATAAAAGGGGCAGTCCCCACGTACTTTCGGGCCCTTTTAAAGGTCATCCCTCACTGATCTTTTTTTCCACAAATGGTCAGCCCCTCACTGAAATTTTGGGTCCATAAAGGGCCCAGTCCCTCACTGTACTTTCTTGTATACACTGAACGCAAAAATGACGCTGCACTATTCATGCACAAGATGCAGCCACACACGCACGAAACGCCGCACGCCCGCCCCGGGCGCACACCCCACACACCACCACGAACGCACGCACACACGCACGCACCCACACACCCACACACACACACCAACGCACGCACGACGCACCCCCAAACGCACAAGCACACCACACACACACCACGATGCCAAAAAACACTTGCAGACAGGCACCAGCAGACAAGCAACACCACCACCACCAACCACACACACACACACCACACACACACACACACACACACACAACGACCCGCGCGCGCGCGCGCGCGCAACACGACACAGAAACACACAGCAGCAAGGAAGAGGGAGGGGAGGGGAGGGGATTTTGCAACAAAAACGTTGCGTGAGAAATCATGTGCGTGTTTTGTGGAGGACAACGGGGGGGGGGGGGTAGGGGGTGGGGGGGCGGCGGATGGTAGGGAGAAGAGAAAAGAGGGAGAGGAGAGAGAAAAGAATTGGGGTGGGGTGGAGATGGAGTGGAGGAGGGAGAGGGGGAAAGTGAGAAAGGGAAGGGGGGAGGAGTGGTTTGCCTACAACGTTTTGCAGAAAAAAAATTCCCTGCGGGAACCAGGACGTCGAAACTGTTTTTGTCGAGGGGTGGTCCCGGGGGCTAATTGCATCTCCGGGGCCGAAAAAGCAAATTACCTCTTTCCCCTTGAATTAGAATGGTTCCAAGGAATTTTCCCCAGCATATAATTTTTTTAAAAACGGTTCGCAATTTTTAATAACAACTTGGACAAAAACAAAAAATAAAATTGCGTCAAAATTTTTTATTTTAGTCTGCGTCATTTTTTAATTTTCCAAAATTTGACACCGCAAAAAACAGTCTTTTCCCAAACCGTGGAAGTCACAATTTAAAAGGAAACTTCTTTTGGAAAAGACAGCAATATAAAAAAGGGCACAAAACACCCACACCCAACCCCACACCCCTTCCTATCCACCCCCCCGGGATACAGCACACATACACAAATAAACACATTTACAGATACCACATACACAGATACACACACACACGCATGCCCGCTGCACGCACACACACCGCGCGCCCCACACACACACACACACACACACACACCACACACACACCAACACACACACACACCACCACGCACCCCACACCCCACACCCCACAAAAACCCCACACACATTAAAAAAAAAGCGTTGGAAAAATTAAAGGTTGAGGCCCAAAAAAAAGGGTAGGGCTATAGAAAATTAAAGCAAACCTTTTGAAAAAAGGGGACAGTGGTTCCCGTTACGAACTACTCACTCGTTTTCGTCCCCCTCAGGTTGAGTAAACCCCCATCGTGGCTAAGGGGAGAAAGAAGTGATTGTTCGTTCTTTTCGTTGCCCTGAGTGTTTTGTTTTTTTGTGAAGAAGCCTTAAAGAGGTCGAAACGGTCGTGCTTTTTTTTTATAATTCTTTTTTATCTATTTTTTCTTGGCGGTGCGTTTTTAATTAATTTAAAAAAAAAAAAAAGTAAAAAGGCAAAGAAAGCAATGTTAACAGATTATTCCAATTTTCGAGCGGTGTTTTTTTTTCGGGACGAAGCGGGGGTTTACGCAAAGTGGGTGACATTTGGGTTTTGCTAAAAAAGAAAAATTGCGTATGACAACAGTCTTTACAAGTGATGCAAAATTAAAACACCACCCTTTTTTTACATTCGTCACCCCCCCCCCCCAAAATTTATCCCCCCCCCACCCCAACCCCTCCCCCTTCTCTCTCCTCTCTCCCTCCTTTCTCTCTTCTCTCCCCCCCCCTCCCCCCCCCCCCCCGCCCTCTCGCCCCCTCCCCCCCCCCCCCCCCCCCCCCCCCCCCCCCCCCCCCCTCTCAATTCCCCAGCCATAAGATCCTTCCAGTCTTCAAAACATTTGCAAAAGATACCAACGCCTTTTGTAAAATGGACCGAACAAAATCAATGTCACTTCACCCTCAAAAAAAAAAATCATTACATTCAACTGGGAAAAAAAAAGACAAAAGCTCACCAATGTTTCCCCCCTATAACCCCCATAAAGTACTTGTGGAAAAAAAAACACTCATCATAAAATATTTGGGGTAATAATTGACAATAGTCTCAGCTGGAATCCCCACATAACGTTCTATCAAAAAGCTCTCCCAGAAAGTCTACAGCTACCAAAACAAACACTTTCTTGACCTTCACTCCGAAACTTTTTTTTCCATGCTCTATTCAGTTCATGTTGATTATGCATCGAAATTTTTGGGATTTGCAAATGCAAAACCCTAAAAAAACCCTTGTTCAGCCTACATAAACGAGCGCCAAACAATCCCTTTTGAAGAAAACTAGCCTGAAAGCTCTGATTTAAACCTTTTTAATTTCCCATTCAGCCAGAACTAAAAACAACAAAAGGGGAATGATGCACAAAAATTTTGACCGGGGAACTCCAAAAAATTTAATGAGCGTTCTCAAAAATCTGTCGAGAAACTCCCCCAAACTCCCTTCCATCCCAGAATGACCTATTTAATCAAGTCTAACGTACTCGGGGGAACCCCTTTGTGGGGAAACCCCTTCCGAATAATCAAACAAACCTTGTACCCCAAATTTCAAAAACCTTACCCACCCATCTTTTGCGGTAAAAATAATTTTAAAAAAAAACCCTAATAAAAATAAAATAAAAAAACCATAAATAAAAACCAAGTATCTCAAAAGATAAATCATCCCTTTTTTATGTACTTAACCCTTTGTCTTTCTAAATTTTTTTTTTTTTCTTCTTTTTTATTTTCAAGTACTTTTTTTAATAATTAATTTAAAATATATTATTTGTGTGTGTTGTGTGGGTGTTGTGTGTGTGGTGTGGTGTTGGGATGTGTGCAAGGGGTTAAACTTTTGAAAAAAGATTAATGTTGTCCCCCTTTTCACCCTCTCTCTCCTTTTCTCTCTCTCTCCCCTCTCTTCTCTCTCTCCTTCCTCTCTCTCCCTCTGCCGCTCTCTCTCTCTCTCTCTCTCTCTTCCTCTCTCTCTTCTCCTTTTCTCCTTTTGCCTCTCTCTTCTCTCTTCTCTCTTCTCTCTCTCCTCCTCTCTCTCTCAAAATTAACAGGTTGTAAATAAAGAATCAAGACCAGTTTTTCGAATGATTTTAATTTACATCCCTATTCTAAAGGGGTAGGCATTTTAATAAAACATTTGAACAGCGGGTGATCTTCCCGTGTCATCCTCGGCGATTTAAAAACAAAATGGTCGGCTGAACGCAAAGAACTACCCGTTTTTTTAGGTACTCGATAAAAGAAAATACCACGGGATGACAGCTTTTCTCGTTATCAAAAGATTTCCCACGAAAAATTTGGCTTTTTTTTAATTTTCATCTTCAGAATTTTTTGTTGGTTATTCTAAATGGTTTTTGCTGGTGATAAAAACGGGGATTTCATTAAAAGCTCACAATGGGTTTAGTGTTATTGATTTTTTTATTTTCCCCCCAATCCCCTTTTAGTTTCCCCTGTGCCGTGGGAATTGAAA
>CM031624.1:42267754-42326838 GCA_018398815.1 Conus ventricosus | reverse complement strand
CTGTTTATACCCTCATACCTCCAAGCCAAATCTCCAAGAATGATTCTTCATTAAAGTGAATTTTTCAGTTAATCTGGGATCGTTTAACCAAACAACCAGCCACTGTCGCTTTTTCCTGAGGAAAAACATTGATATGAAATCATGCACACAAAGCAAATGTGCAATATCTATTCACAACATACAGTTCAAAGGTATGTTTTCCATAAAAAGTTAAGACAACAGACAAAATATGACGTGATGTTTGTGTTAAACTTGTACCAATTTTCACTTTTTAATCTGATAGATACGTGTATAACTGATTCTATACGTGTTTGATGTTCTGTCCATTTGTATTGGGTTGTAAATGTACACCTGACGCAATTTCTCTGTTTGAATTTAATGCACTTTTTTCCCTCCAGTTTTCATCTAATACTTCCCTGTTTGGAGACTACAGTTTTTATCTTAAAACTGAACCATTTTCATCGCATAATCTTGTTCATAGGTCTAACGGTAAAATGTCCATATGAACAAACACTCTCACATCCAGTACTATGCGAGATAAAGCGGTGTGCAATGCAGTCATGAGTGTTCTATTAAACAGTGAGCGAGATAATGCGGTGTGCAATGCAGTCATGAGTGTTCTATTAAACAGTGAACAGAGCTGCCTTTCTGTGGCTACACAGATTTTTTACACTGTCATTTTTGGATTCAGTCTCATAAAGACATGGCTGAACACAAAACCTTAAAGGTGCGCAGTGCTTCTAGTTTCTGACGCACTTCTATGCCCGTTAACTTTGATCATATTTGGCTGAACAAACGTTCACTCAACACATACAGGCTAAAGCATGAACTTTGAGAATATCCCATTATACAACATTATGAGTGAAAAAATCGAAAAGTAATCCAATATCACATTATATAACATTATAGTGAAAAAAACGAAATTAATCCAATCTACTACAATGCATAACTGTAGGGATAGGTTTGGGCTGCAATCACTCTTGTCAGAAAAACGAAATGAGCAAGGATACCCAAGAGTAAACCCTGAGCATGTCGCATGTTCGTTAAAGACAGAAAGGCAGCTCTAGATACACAGATTCTGACAAATCGCACAAGATTTGTACGAGCTCGTAGAACGTGAGGTGTGAGAGGCGACGAGTATATCCCCCCCCCCCCCCCCCGAGATTTGCGCATTGGAGAGAACTCATATAAAACGAATAAAACTCGCCACCTAATGACCCAGATGACGCCTGAGAGAACTATAAAATGCAGCTTCAACTCACTTCGCCCTCAACAGTTTTCGGGCGAAAGTGACCTAGAGCTGCATTTTATAGTTTCTGACAAGTAACCAAAAAATAACGATTTCTACAAACAAACATACTGTGTAGGATTACCGTTTCAAAACTAATTTACTAAACTTTTCAGATTTCAGTTTTTGCTTAATCCTGCGTTTTTCTTGAATCGTTTTCAATAACAATCATTTTCGCGCATACTTCATCAAATGCGTCTCTGTCTTTCATGTGAAATAAACTACAGTCTTAACTGTTCTCTAAAGTCTTTTAAAACGGAGTATATTTTTGACATAAAATCCACACACTTATCCCAGCATGTCTTCCACTGAAAGCTAGTTTTGGGGGGATTTTTCTCTTTTAAACTATTCTTTTTCTGCCGAGCAGTCATCTATAATAATAGTGTCTGCGTTCCCAAACAAATCTAAAAAAGGCTTCTAAACACTCACTCAATTTATTGCTGGGATCAACTAAAAATATGCATCATCCGTCCATAAACCTTCTATCAAATATGCTTTGTTCCATTTAAGATGTGTTGTGCAGAAAAATCACAAATGAGCAAAATTATAACGATAAACTGTTTGTAACAGGTCGAGGATAAATATTGTTTTCCCACAACCAGTCTGTCCACAATCAATGAACAATTGAGGGGTTTTGTCATAAAGTTTAACTGCTCCATAGTTTTATAACAGATAATCTAATCCAGTTATTATTTTTATCATGCTCTCCGTCAAAACCTGTTCAGTATAATAAAATCCTATGAGCCTAAATGCGTAAGATTAATCCATTTAGTTCAGTAAGATTGTTTCTATTTAGACTAATATTGATTTTGTTGCTTGTTGTTATGACCTTAATATCCTCACCATTGTGAAGAATGACGACGGTAACTTTAAGTTTTCAACGTCTAAGTTTTGCCAGCTAATTAGAATTCCTTTAGAAGGACGTCACTAA
Organism: Conus ventricosus; assembly: GCA_018398815.1. Classification (NCBI taxonomy): domain Eukaryota; kingdom Metazoa; phylum Mollusca; class Gastropoda; order Neogastropoda; family Conidae; genus Conus; species Conus ventricosus. Next base: position 42,324,619 of record CM031624.1, on the reverse strand, counting down.
CGCCCACAACCCCATCCCTCCCCTTATACTTTTAAGACAGAAATTTCAAATATCAATTGTGAACGCATCTCCTAATTTTCATTTGTGGAATGAACTGTAATTTTGTAGAAGCATCCTTTAAAACCATTTCTCTTCTGTGGAGGATGTACTGTTTATTCCCATACGGCTATATTTCAATCTCTTTCCGACTATTGTCGTCTGCATAAGACTTACATGTAAGGGCCAGAGTTGAATGCTTTTCTGAAACTTTTTTGACGGCTAAAAAATGTAAATGGGCTTATGAATTCAAATTTTATGTCCCATTCTAAATATGGTTCCAAGTGCCATTTGAGGTCAGTTTTTCGAACTATTTTATATTCATACTGGCCAACATTATTTGCTTCTAGATTGCGCAGCTGTTCTAGTTTAGGAAACTTTTGCTGTCGCCAACCTCTTTGCGTTTATAATCACCATCTTTAGTGTACTCAAAACCATACAAAGCGCCTATCTCACCATTCTGTTCAAAGTCCGCAACGTCTGCAAGGTCTTTTAATTCTAAGGTTATACACCTTACAGGTGCTAATGTAACTCCCGTTCTTCTGGCCCCCGCGACATTTTTAGTACAGTTTATTATTTTATTTCCAAAACAATGTGCAGGTTATCACATTTTACGACTTTTACTGTTTTGTCTGTGATCTTTATATTAAATGATCCAACCCTCCCACAAACTAATCTTTTAAACTGTAAATTAGGGAATTGTATAATTTCATAATCGCAATATGCAGCTTTCCCTGATGGAAGAGCTCTTAAAACAGTTGAGGGCCTTCCATCATATAAGTTTTCATCAGTGCTCAGCTCATCCAAATGAACATAGAGTAATGAATGCAATGCAAGATCGAGCGGATTTTCCCCCTCATAAGTAGTTTTGCTTGGTGTAACTCTAAAACTATGAACGGCTCGATTGGCAGTTGTAAAACCTAACATTTTCGCTAGCTCTTCATCAAAATAGTAACCTACTCTTCTTTTTCAGGTTTGAAGGTCAACATTGTTTTCAGATTCGCATTGTTAAGTTTGAGAGTAATGTCAAAGTTACTCATTGCTTCTTTTAGTGAGCAAAACCCGTAATAACCATCAGTATGGTTAACTGGCTAACTAATGTTCCTCTATTATCAACTTTTTTAATCTTATTATTCTTCTTTGATTCACTTATATTAAACCATACGACTTTGTAAATATTTCATGAAGCGCAACCATTCTGGTTCCGCAATTGTTATCAATAGCATGTTCTAAAAACGAAGGACGGTCTTGAGTTGTTATTGTTACAAACATTTTTTAAACGAAATAAAAATGAGTGCGTTTAAATATACTGATGCAAAATATTCTGTTGGGCCGCACTACAATCTTAAAAAAATAACACTGATACTCTTGACATTTCTGTGACCCAGACTGACCCTTTCAAGTAAAGGTGAGTACTCCATTAAGCAGATATCTTAACCCCCCTATTAAAAAAGACTACATCCCGAAAGTGTGGTTTAGTCATCCGATGCAGTTTTATCAGAACCAGTTAAACTTTGCTGTGTTTTGTGCATCACTGGGTGTGGAGTATCATATGCTGATCATTTAAATCACCTGATCCTTTGGTGAGGTCAGTGTACAGATTTCATTTTATTACACATTTAGACGTATTTTGACTGAACTGCAAGCACCATTACCAAATGACAAAACGTTTAATCCATTTAGCAACAGAATAGACATGAAGGCTTTTGAAAGGATTTGTAACGAATTCAATATTAATGTTAAGACAGACTTTAGACAAAAGTTGGACCGCAATCATGGCTAAGGCACCCCTATTTTTGGGCGTGCACAGAAAGTATAACTATGACTGGGATCCTCCTTATACATCTTTCTCTTCAGGCCAACTGTTCACCTAGGGTCCATAGAGCAAGAGCATAAAACAGCGTGGACAACATTATTTTAGACACTTCTAAGGCCTAACTAGAGCGGGAATAGAACGAATAAACGACTCTATTCGTACTTACGTTTGGTGTTTGCTAGGTTCGCAAGCACAGACAAGGTCGGGCATAACTAATCCTTCTACTGGCTTTGATGCACAAAAACAATACTTAGCAAATTTAGAGACGCCATTAATTCTACAGTTGATTTGCCTTCAAGTATTAAAAGGTACCAAAATGTTTTACAATACGCAAGATCGAAAGTAGACTTGCTGTTGGCACTGTTTATATATGCTGCCTTCTGACCTCAGACTCCAGTAGGAACAATAATAAACTACAACAATGAAATCCTTGTGGCAGGTAATGACAGAAGTTGGAAAAAACGACATAAATTCTGAGCCAGTAATATTACAAACAATAAAAAAAACACGATGACCCCCCAAGATTAAGTCATCCAATCCTGAGGTCCAAAGCCCAAAGACTGTTGAAGTTAAAAATAATGACCATGAATATGAAAAGACAGCACTTGTATTGGATTAACTGGCCTAGGATTACTCGGCCTTTATCTTACTAAATAGTAACCCAACTATTAAGAGAACTAATGACCATAAGTGCTCGGCCATAAAGCCAACTACTTGCTTGCAGTAGACAAAAGCCAGCTAACGATACTCCTTAATATACCTGGTAAAGAGTCTATAGCTTTACCAGCTAATTTTTTAATAAACTCGCAAGATGATCAAGTTGTTTTTTTACCCATGATTTATCAGGCGGCGATGGAGGTGATGGCGATGGAGGCACTGAACTTTGACCTCCACCGCCGCCTGAATAGCCATCACCAGTGTACTTATTGCAAATCCTAATGCGTTTATAACGCTTGCTAATGTGACTCCCTGCTCTCTAAACAGTGTTTTTATTCGTTCTGCTAGCGTTGTGTTTTCATATAAATTTGTTTGGATAGTTTCTCTTACTTCGCTCACTTGAGTTTGTAATTGTTCTCGGTTAGTATTCAACACTTCTAGTCTAGCTAATCTTTCTATATTAAGTTCATCTAGTCTTTGTTCTATTCTTTCTTTAACTTCACGTCCTAAGTTGGCGTCGTCAGCCTCAGCAAGTTTTTCTTTTTCTTTTTTTATACGCTCATTTAGTTCAGTCAGTTTTGCTAAATTGTTTTAATAATTCCCCGCGGATGGTTCTTAAAGCACGATCAAGGCTAATAAATCTCTCTCAGGTAGCCGTGGTTCGTGTATAGTATTTAATGCTGTTTCTTCTTCCTTCAGTGAGTTCTGCTCCTATTGTATTTATTACTTCGTCCGCTGTTTGAATTAAATCTTCAGGTTTTGTGTTTTGTATTTGGCTACCTGTTGGAGTTTTTGTAGTGTGTTTTGATGTTTAGCAATTTCATCCCTATTTAATTTTGGTTCAGTAAAGCCAAGGCGATTCCGCTCGCTCGCACATGAGCTTTTGTTTAATTGTACCCATGCCTACAAACCTTGATGGGTTTCGTTTATGCGTAAGCTGAATAAGTTCTCCTTGCTTGTTTTTTACATACAAATGGTCATCTTTTACTTTAAAATCATCAGGGTATATAGCTCCTGGAGGTTCTATTCCTAAACTTTTGTATAATGATCTGACCTTACTTTCTGTTAATTCGCGCCTTTGCCGTGCTTCTACTAATTCATCATGCAATGAGAGCCCTGAGCGATGCTGCTCCAAAGGAAATCACTCATGTCGTCTCCAAGATCAGGAATACCATTATCTTCTTCGCCTTCAATGCCTGCCAGTTTTTAAATAATTAACTTTTTATTTTGCTTTATAAAAAATGTCACAAATATATGGCTCGATTCTCAACCCGTATAGAAGACTGAAAGAGCCCATGGCGTGAAGGAAATAAACGGAATATTACTGTTCCAATAATCCATCTACTATTGATGCGATCAAATTCTTACTGTTAATTTCCAGACCTAGAGCGGATGATGTGATTGTGCCAGCTCTGCGCGTCTTACTTTCAAATAGAACTCACATCAGAAACAGACCCCAACAGAACAGTTTGTACAGAATCTGGGGCGGGCAATCGTTAAGAAAATTTCTGTAAAACTTGAGGGCAAGAAGTATTTTTCTTTACACAATGCAGACATATTTTTAACCTATTCTGATCTATGGCTAACCGGGACGAAAGGGCTGATCTTGCGTTTCAAGGAATTGAAAATGATGATGCACTAAAACATAGAATAGGCGCCGCAGATGTTAAAGACAACAAAAAGCATGTAGCTGTAAGTTATGCGTATGAAATCGCTTTTTCATACCCCTAGATTTTGAGTTGTTAAAAGCGCATGCCCCATACTTTCAAGGAGCGTTAAAAGACAGATTGTCATATGAACTAACTTTTAATGACTACAAACATGTTATTCTATCTACAGACACTGAAGCAAAGTACAGCATTTCTGACATCTCGTTAGAGTTTGACGTTGTTAGCCACTTTAATTTAGCAAGGCTGATTGGGCAACAATATCAGTCACAATTAGTAATATATTACGAAAGAGTGCATCATCATTCAACATATCCCAAAAGCAGGGCAGACACTATATGGAATTTTAGTTTTCGCACCACAGCAAGATCACTTAAAGGTATTTTATTGCTGTGTGAAGATGAAGAACCATTCAAAAGACAAACTGAAAAGTTTTTTAATCCTAAAATAACAAAAGTGCAATGTACAATTGAGGTAGTCCTAACCAAATCTACGCTAGCGGGCTTAAACCTTATCAACATTTTGATGAAATAAGAAAATTGTTCGGGGGTGGAGGTGTAGAAATCCAACAGTTGGCCTTGTGTCTAAAGATCTACATCTTCACATGTTAGACTCGATGATTATTTAACAACGAAATACGGCTTATGGATTGACCTAAGGTCAACAGAGGATAATGAGTTGTATGGACGTGGGAGAGAGGTTAAAGACATAATAAACATTCAAATTGATAAAGAAAAAGAGGCCGACAAACCACTTAACGTGTATTTGTTTTAATATATGATGCGCAGCTGAATATTGAAAAAAACAGATTAAAAGAAATAAAATACTAAATTATTTTATTTTTAAAAAAGCATGTCTGTTCAGCATTATCCAAAAGTACTTAAAGAAGAGATAGTAGGCAACTCTGCTGTTATAGAAGGCAACATCGACCCCAGGGTCGTCTCTGCTGCTGTAGAACATCCTGAAGTAAAAACCTTCAGATTAACAAACATACACAAATGCAACAAAAACTAGAGCAGGACCTTTCAAATACAGCAAGCCAAACGAAGGTATTCTGCTGTCTTTAATGCTGTTACCTATGTTAATACTGGAGCATCGACTATAAGCGCCGCATCAGCAGGAACGAGTGTTGGTCTCTTAGCAACAGCATAGGTGCACCCGCAGCTTTACCTCTAGGCGGTTTGTCTTTAGCTCTTGGCCTGTGCTCATAGCTGTAGTGCTGCTAGCAAAAAAATAAAAAACTAAACTCCAAAAGCACACAGCTATGGTTCAACTAATAACAGCTAAACTTAGTTCCTTCAATCTGATAATAAATAAAGCACTAGCTGACTCAAACATCACAGATGAAGAATTTAGTCGTTTACAGGCTGATTTTAATGACTACAAAAGACAAAAGTTTGATCTTCAAAGAAAGGCAAGGACAAGTTTTTCTCAACAGCCAGACACCGATCAGATAAAAAAGGAATGTTTAAAAAAAGTAGACGAGACATTAAACTCTGTTCTAACAGCTCACGTTAACAACGTCAAAGGGTGTTTATACTTTAGTTTATGAGTCTAAACAAAAAGACCATTGATATTGATTAATTATTTTTTTGATTTAAATAAATATTTTGAGTTAGAAAAGAAACTCAGCATGGATAAGATATATGAAGGGCCGGACGAATTGTTTGAAAGAATGCAAGAAGATTTATCAAGAGCACTGAATGATATTGATTTAGAAGTCATTAATCCAGCAAACGTACGGGCAAGTGTTGTCATGCTATTTCTCAAGTTCCAAGTAAACTAACAATAGACCCGCCAGTTAAAGTAATGTTAGCTGTTTTAATTGACTATATAACAATAAATGAAGAAAATCTAGAAGTCTGGGTCTCAACTAAACAGCAGACTATTACTTTCCTCTAATGACTTAACACCCGGTTGGGCAGACGAACTGCTTACACAGTTTGATGTGGCCGCTGAAGAAGCTAAAATGAGAGGCTCTGGTTGTCAGAGGCGAAGTCCTAGAGATCAGATTAAAACAGTCTAAGTATGCGCCGATTGTTGGCAAGGCTTACATTCCACTGCCCCCAGCATTGGTAGCGAAAAGAGCAGTTTAAACATACAAAATACAGACAACAAATGTTTTATGTGGTGTGTTCTCGCAAGGCTGCATTACGCCCGCAAAAACGCAGAGAGAGTGTCTAACTATGAACCTTACATTAATGATCTTAACTTTAGTGGAATATCCTTTCCCGTTAGCGTGGACAAAATTGATCAATTTGAAGAACAAAACAAACCAATAACTGTTAATGTCTACACATGGGATGAGGAAACAAATCTACAACCCATTAAAGTGTCCAAGAACAGTCCAACGATTGGCGAGCCAGACAAAAATCATGTGGACTTACTACTGATGTTTTCACCAGCAGGGCTACCGCATTACACATTGATACGAACAATGAGTAGATTATTGCAGCATACTTCAAAGCAAGGACTTAAGCAAGAATTCTGTAGAAAATGTTTAACAATAATTCCATCTGTGCAAGCCGCGAGTGAACATATAAAACATTGTATTAACCCAGTTGACTGTAATACAGAACTAATTACGCCCCCAGAAGGTAGTAAAGTTAGTTTTAAGAACTGGAAACGGATGCAAAATTCCCCATATGTTGTTTTACGCAGACTTCGAATCACTCATTGTTCCTTATGAAGGGCCAACCCCCCAGAGACTTCCAAAAACAGCCTTTGGAGTAATCATCAGATTTTGTTCATTTGCTTTCATTGTTGTCAGGTCAGATGGCGCCCATTCAACGCCAGAATTATATAGAGGACCAAATGCGGCTAGAAGATTTTTACAGCGCATGCAAAAAGTGCGTAATGACTGTTCTAATAATCTGAATTTATCTGAAATCATAATGACGCCTGAAGACCAAGAACAGTATGACTCAGCCACACATTGTTGGATTTGTGGTTTAGAACTCAGTGAAGAAGCAACAAATCCGACAGTAAGAGACCATGATCACATTAGCGGAAAGTTTAGAGGAGCAGCACACAGTAAATGCAATCTTCAACTAAAGTATTGAACCAAAGACATGAAGCTGCCTGTAATTCTTTCATAACTTGCGAGGTTACGACTCTCACCTTATAATGCAAGCAGTAAACAATGCCTTTAGGTGTCATGCATTGCACATTCATCAGAAAAGTACATGTGTTTCACTTTAAATAACAATACTTTTTATGACTCTATGCAACACATGATGGGATCCTTAGAGTCACTAGCTATGTCCTTAAAGTCCTGCCCAATAACGGAAGAATATTTGACCCAACTCTCGTTAGAAAGGGTGTTTACCCTTAGAGTACATGAACAGTTGGGAAAGGTTTGACGAAGACACACTTCCCGCCTAAAGACGCGTTCTTTTCTAGCCTTAGAGGAAAGGCCATAAGTGATTCCGATTACCAGCAGCTCAAGATGCGTGGCAGAAGTAGAGTGTAAAACAATGGGAGACTATCATGATTCATACTTGATGGCAGATGTATGTTTTTGGCGACGTCTTTGAAAATTACAGAAAGACCTGCATGAAACATTAATAGCCTGGATCCCGCGCATTATATTTCTGCGCCTGGGATCAGCTGGACGCTTTCTAAAGTTTACAGGAATACAGATTGATTTATTGTCTGACCTACCAATGATCAGATGATTGAAAACGGATTGCGTGGAGGAATTAGTATGGCGTCGCATCATTACTGTAAAGCAAACAACAAATACCTAATGATATGATCCGAGTAAAAGTCTAAACTATCTCATGTATTTAGATGCAAACAATCTGTATGGATGGCAATGGCGCAATCACTTCCATTACGCAACTTTAAAATGTACACAGGTGCAGTACAAATAATATTCAAAAAGCATTAAAAGTGGTTGAGCAGTTTGACGCCGGTCACCAGCGTGATACATTCTAGAAGTTGACTTAGAATATCCTAATGAACTCCATGACCTGCATAATGACTATCCATTAGCGGCAGAAAGTCTAAAGATGGCAAAAACAGAACCGCCTAAACTTGTGCCTAATCTTCGAGGCAAAAAAAATTATGTCTGTCATTACAGACTTCTGCAATTTTATTTAAGACATGGTTTAAAGTTGGCAGCTGTTCATCGTGTAATTGCTTTTGATCAAGAACAGTTCATGAAACCATACATAATGAAAACACTGATCTCAGAACTAAATCCACAGATGCTTCAGAAAAAGACTTTTCAAGCTGAAGAACAACAGCTGTTTCGGAAAGACTATGGAGAATCCGCACAAGCGTAAAGATGTCAGATTGGTCACCAGAGAGAACGAAGCAATTAAGCTGACTTCAAAACCTAATTATCAGACTTTAGAAGATTTCATGATCAGCTTTTTGGCATAATGATGAAAAAAAAAGAAAGTCAAATTGGACAAACCTGTATTTATCGGGTTTACTGTTTTAGAATTATCAAAGCTTTTGATGTTAGAATTTCTCTACGACTACTTTAAGCCCTCGTATCCTGAGTCCAATTTTTTTTACCCAAACAGATATTTTTTTTGTTATAGAAAATTCCCCACGAAGCCCTCTATAAAGACTGGAAAAAAAGTACAAAAGGGGCATGCAGATGGTATGACACACCCGGGTTTTCCCCTAAAGTTTCCCCCTTTGCATTAAATTTACTAAAAAGAATTTTTTAGGAAAGATAAAGATAAATTTATCTAAAAAAAAGGTGATCAACAGTTTGGGTTGGGGTTTAAGGAAAAAAATGTACAGAAATTTCGAGCCGGGAAAAACCCTTAAGAAAGAAAAAGGGGAATATTCGCAGTGTTGTGCAGACAAAAAATATCGAAAGACAACAATAAAGAACCCTTTTGTTTGCAATAAGTTTTTTCATCATACAACGTAAAACGGGCAAACTAACCCTACATAAATCCTCAAACTTTTGTAACAGAGAAGTCATTAGATAGAACAAACAAAAAAACGTGTTTTTGTTAATCCAAAGTTTTCTTTATGAAATTTGGGGACTTTGGAGAACGCAAAATTTTTAACATTCTTCGGGTTTATATCAGATCCATTTTTTTTCACCCAACTTTATCTATAAATAAATCTTTTTAAACCTCCAATTCATTAAAAAATTTTTCTCATGTTTGTTAAATGCTTTGAATTTTTTTTTTATTTTTTCCCAAGATTTTTCTTTACCCCAAATTTTGATAGTAAAAAATTTGGTTTTTGGGGTTTAGGTGATCTGGATCATTCCCAAATGTGCTGATAAGTCCTCGAAAAATGTTGCACAAAAACAAACCCAAATCAAATGATTTTTAAATTAATTCGAAGGTTTTTTTTCCTTTGCCCAATTCTTTTTTTCTTTTCTGCGCTTCCTTTCGGTTTTCCTTTTTAACTCAAAAAAAATTTAAACGTAAATTAATTAAAGGGGAAAACGGGGTCTGGGGATTATCTGCAGTTCTTCCTTAAACAAAAATCTTTAGGACCCGGGTTTTTTGTTTTTCCCATTTTTCCTCGTAAATAATACACCGGATTCTTTTTTACAATTTTTTTTAAAATTTCATATGGATCGACACTCCAAACGGGTGGGTTTCCCCCTGATGCGAGTGTCCCCTTCGTTTCCCCCCGGGAAAAATAAAAAAACCTTATTTTTAAAAACCAAACGGTAATTTTTTTGGCGGGTTGAACTGGAGCTTCAGCAAAAATTTATTATTTTTTTTTTTGTGCTTGTACGGGTTTTTAAAACCCTTTTTAAATTTCCCTTAAATTATTCTTTGCACGTAAACTGGGGGCAGTTTTCAACCCATTCTGGGGTTCGAAAATTTGTCAATAAGCTCTCTGTGATACTGGTAGGAGAAAAGTTTTTCAGCTAACTGTTTTTTTAAAAGTTTTAAACAAACCTGTGATCTGTGAACTCAGGGAACCCCTCTTTTAAGGGAAAACCTCTATGTTTTAACAATAATTGTTTCCCCTTTGGGCCCTTTAAAAATTCCCTTTTCCATCACCCATTTTGAATCATGCGAGGTAATTGGGCGGGCCTCTTTTGGTATATCAGTTTGGCAACAGAAACCAGCAGAAGCACTCTTTTTGTTAAGGGTTCCGCACTTTGAAACTTGAAGCAAAACGAAATGACTGTAATTTGCGTACTTAAAATTTTTCGCCCCTAATCTATCAGGGGGTAAAAAAAGAAAACCATTTGATGGGTTCGTTGGGAAATTGTATTCACAAAGTTTTGGTCTCTGTTTCGTCGGGGCGCGGGAAAATAAATTTCCCAAAATCTTTTTGTTTAGAAAAACCTTTTTTCCCTTTTTGTTTTGTTCACTGACTCCCGCTGCTTGTTTAGCTTTTTAATTGCCTTTTTTCCCTTCCAATACCCCTTTTGGGAAATTTTAAAAAATTTTTTTTTCCCTTTTTTTTATTTCAGCCAAAAATTATGCCCCAAAAAAAATACACAACGGTCATCCCAAAAGAAAAATAAAGGGCAAATTTCCCTTGGGCATCTTTTTTTTTCGAGGGATGATAAAAGTTGCAAAATTTTTGGTGGGGGCAATGCCCTCGAGGGGTTTTTCCCCTGTTACTAGATAATACTTTTTTTATTGTTTTGATCAACATTTTTAAATGGTAAGCAGCATGTCCCTGTTTTTTCATTTGTTTTTAAAAAAAATTTCTAACTGCTCAATTCTCTGCTTTTCATGGTTCTTTGGGGCACTGCAGTTCTCCCCCGTTTTGTTAGTCTTTTTCCCCCTCTCCTCATTCCGTAGTTTTTCTAAATGCATAATTACTTTTCCGCAAAAAGCGAAGCGCTTCCCCTACTGCACCGCCCATCATCATTACGAGTGAACCCCTTTTTTTAAATGTAAATTTTTTTTTCAATTTTATATTCACGGAATTATTTCCCTTTCTTAACTAGAAAAAAACTTTCGTAGCGGGGAAAGAAAACTCAATAAAGCAATCATTTTTTTTTGAATCCTCAAAATCTAGTTTGCCAAAATCGCTGGGTTTTTAAAATTTTTAAAAAAGGTTTTAAAACCCAAACATTGTGTATCCCCACACTTAAAACCCTCCAATAACAGCAAATGGGGAAACAAAAGGGTTTGGGGACAGGGGGGTTTCTCATTTTAAAAAAAAAAAAAATAATTATAATTAAAAAAAAAAAAAATGAACAAACCCATGAACTGCTAGAGCTACCGAACGGCCTAAACCTCCCGGGCTTTCAAAAGAAAAATTAAAGACCAACATTATGGCCCAAAAAGGGAAAGGGTGTATTCTTTGGCAGCCCTTGGAAAAACAAAAAAGTTCCTCGGAACTGAATTCAGCAAGAAAAAGATTTAAAAATATTTTTCCAACAAACAATTTAAAAGAACATAACAGGTTGAAAACGCAACTGGGGCAAAATGGAAAAAGGTCGGGGAAACCAATTTTTTTTAAAATTTTACACTAAAAAAGTCAGTAGATTTGGGTCCCTTATTCTGAACAAGACTTTATGTATTTAAAACGCAGGGGAACCATTTTAAACAAAGTTTAATTTGAATCTCTAAGCTTTTGATCCCAAATTACAGAATTTTGGGAAAATTGTTATCGCCATTAATCATGGGATTAATTACAAAATTTTTTCATATAGATTTTATTTCCCTTTAAAAGAACCAACCAAAAATCAGCAGAAACAGGGAAAAATTTTAAAAAAAGGGGGGGGGGAAAGTAACCAAGCCAGAAAATCAGCAAACAAAACCCTGAATCAGGTGGGGACCAGTGAAAAACATCCTCATCCTTGGGCCCTGTTAAAGCAGGGGAAAAAAATTTGCAAGTGGGAAAAGACAAAAAAAAATTTAAAGTTTTCAAACACAGAATATAACTCATCACAAAACTAACACAGCCAAAGCCAAAAACAATTATTCAATCCCCCTATAAAAACTCTATGATTCAAGGCCAAAAGGGACCAAAGTCTTCATGGAATATTAACTTAAAACTTTTTTTCATTTTTTGCGGCCCCTTTCTGCGCTGGGGGGGGTTATTACCGGGAAAAAAAAATTTAACCCCTGGCAACAAAAACAAAAGCCAGACAAAACAACCTGAACCCTAAAAAACAAAACCCAAAAAAAAGCAGAACCCCCCAACAACAAAATAAACATTTTGATCCATTTGAAATGTAAAAAATATTTTAAAAAACTTAAATTTTTAAAAATTTTTTTTTTAAAAAAAAATCAAGAGGATTATTAATTTTTTTTAAAAATGGACCAATAAAAAAAACATGGAGTCTTTTAAAAAGACATTTCCCTAACCCCGAAAAGGGAATCAAAGCGGTTTTCTTAGGTTTTAAAAACTTCATTCAAAATTTTAAGCGACCCAAAACTCGCGCCAAGGACGCGGCAAGACATCCTCGACGAAAACCGTTTTTTGGGGGGGGGGTGGTTTTACTATATTAGGGAACTACTAAATTTTAAACAAAAAACCCTAAATTGTATTGGTTTTTTTTTTAAAAATTAAAAAGATAAAATTTTAAAAAGAAAATTGGTTGAAATTTTAAAGGGAAGAAATTAATTACAATCTTAGGGGACCTTTAAATAAGAACTTAGGTTTACTTAAAAAAAGAACTTTTTTAAGAAATTAGGTTACTTTAAATAAAAACTTTGAAATTTAAAAACTTGGGGTGAAATTGATTTAAAAAACTTGAACAACTTTATAGCGACTTGTTTTAAAACTAGAACAACTTGAAAGCGACTTGAATAAAAAACCTATGCGACTTGATAAAAGTAAAAAAAAAAACAAAACCATTTTTTTTTACATTCTTTTTCCCTTTCCTGCTTTCCCCGTGCGAGCCCCCTTTATTATCACTTATCACAAAAATTTCAGAGCTGGGCGCCGCCTTTGTCACTTTTCTATTTTGGGGGGGCCCCGCCAACGCAAATAGCCCGCTCAAATTAAAACAAAAAATTTCATAGGCCCGGGGGGGCCGCGTGCCAGTGAATATAAATTTTCAAAATCTTTTTTAAAAAAGAGTTATATTTCCCGACCCCAAAAAACCACACACTTAAAATTCCCCGCATTTTCCCCCGAAGGCTAGTTTTTTCCAAGTTTTTTCTGCCGGGGAAAAGTCAACTATAAAAAATATTTTCTGCGTTTTCCCTTTAAACATTCTATAACCAGGCTAAAACCCTAAATTAAAAAAAAACACCCCAGCAACGTCCGGGCAGGTAAGGCGATCCCCAGAGCGGCAATTTAGTGGGTTTGCTGGCACACGACGGCTGTTAATGCTCTCAGCGGGCCTGTAATTGTCTCCCTTTAATAGTTTTTTATTCGTAGTTCTCTGAGAGAGAATTAATTGTTAAAATCTATATTTTTATATTTAATATGCTAAAGTATTTAATATAAATATTGAACAAACTAGTGACTAAAGAGTAATGTAAGATACAGTTGTTGTTTGGCCTTTAAAAATATTCTACTTAAATAAAAAACAACTTTATCAACATTTACACTGGTCACCATAGAATTGTGAAAGCTTTCATGTGTTGGGTTTATATATACTGTTGCTCTAACTGTTAATGTGAATGAGTCGTGTACTTTTTAGCAGCAAGAGGGCTGCAGGTGTAGCAGCAAACTAGGCCAAACGACCCTGGTGTGATCACTTGACCTGCAAAGCTCAGCGGCAAAACTAGGCCAAACGACCCTATTAAGCAAAAACTGAAATCATGAAAAGTTTAGTAAATTAGTATTGAAAACGGATAACCCTACACAGTATGTTTGTTTGTAAAAATCGTTATTTTTTGGTTACTTGTCAGAGAACTATAAAATGCAGCTTCTAGGTCACTTTCGCCCGAAAACTGGTTGAGGGCGAAAGTGAGTTAGAAGCTGCATTTTATAGTTCTCTCGCCTGTCTTGTCAGTAACCTTCTCTGTGCAGCGTTGACTACCAAAGCTTTCACCGTTTTGAAAATAGCATCAAACTCTACGTGACTCTAGGTTTTCCTCCTTTTCACGCATTAGTATGTCTTAACCATGATGCAAAATACTGTGTGTTTGTTAAAAAAAAAGTTTATTGCGCCCGTAAACCCAGACTTTTTTTTCTGACTCTGATGTGAACAGCCGTGGAACAATGGAAACCGCGATCATCGACCGACAGAAAAAAGATGGGTTATTTTCCTGCTCTCTCCTGCTAACCATTATCTGTCATTGTGTCAACCGTAATCACGTGCCGTCATCACTCCCATCCCTTTGTTCCCCCAAACGGTCGTCTGGCGTTACCTGTGGCGACAGAGCTCCCTCCATCACATAGTGTAAGACAAGGCGTTGATGAGAGAGAGAGAGAGAGAGAGAGCGAGAGAGAGAGAGAGCGAGAGAGCGAGCGAGAGAAAGAGAGAGGAGAGAGAGAGAGAGAGAGAGAGGCGAGAGCGAGAGAGAGAGAGAGAGCGAGAGAGAGAGAGAGAGAGAGAGGAGTGAGCGAGAGCGAATGAGCGAGAGAAGCGAGAGAAAGAGAGAGAGAGAGAACAGCCATTTATCCCGTGAAACTGGACACCCTCTGTGTGAGCAATGGCTGATGGTTCAGGAATTACATAGGATGTGTAATACAGTGCACTTTTTTGCGTGGTCTGCACCGGTTTCAGCCTGTGTGCATCGCTTAAAAGAGATACAAGCAATTCAGTGTGTGTGTGTGTGTGTGTGTGTGTGTGTGCGTGTGTGTGTGTGTGGTGAGCGTTCAGCTGAGGGTTGGGGGCGTGCCTGTGTACATGTGAGCACGTGTGTCTGCGGGTGAGGTCGTGATGGTGTTCAATCTTAAAGATTAGAAGGCCAGGACTGAATATCTGTGCAGGTTTTTCAAAAGGGAATTCAACAGGCAATGTGAATATACATATACAGTAGCGTGCACATGGGACATGCACTGACGCTTCTAAAACCACCAGCTACAGGAAACTGTTTCTGCTCACTCCATGCTTTTAACGTTGAAGGAAGATAAAGAACAACGTTACTGTTGATGTTCGTAAAGAGGCAAGTCACGTGGGTCTGCATTTATTTGGTCTTAAATGGTAGCAACGTTGTCATGTGCAGTTTATCTGGGTGTTTGCTGAAAAGGCTTGTCTGATCAGGAGAGGGGTTTGTTTGACAAAAATTAGACAAAGGTTCTCCTTGTCCGTGCAGACACGGGATCTGCAGCACCAGAAATTGTCACTATTCGTCAACACTTCTTTAAATAACAAAATCAGTTTAGCGATCAATTGTCACACACTTGCACAACAAATTCATTCTTATTCACAACAAAGAGAAAAAAAGGCCTATAGTTTCAAACAACAATATTTCTTATCACAGAAGTTTCAGAGGATTAGAAAACTAATTTCTCCGCGCACAACAGCTTAATTCCCATCAAGACAAAGAACAACTCCTTAACAAAGAAACACAAACACTCATCATTTACCAGAGAGCCATGCTGGTTTTATTTTTACAGCAAATTCGCAAGTAGGTTAACGTTGGCTGCCTATACCGAAGAACGAAGAGAACTGTCTCTTTCTCACAGGTGTCAACCTGTACGGTTTTCCCGTATTGCTGTACAGGAAACCTACGATTTCGGGTCTGTACGGCCGTATACAAGTTTCAATACGGGTAAAACTGATTTGTACGGGCAAATCTTAAATCACCGAAGCAATTTGCGAGGTGAACAAATTTTCATTGCAGACGACACGGACTCTTAGCAATGAAACGGGAACGAACTAAGTAGATGATCGGTCATGCGCAGAAAACAATTTTTTCTATTGTTCCGGTAATCTGCGCATGCAGCTTCCATGTATGCATTGTTTGAATCGAGAATGGCTACGAACCCCCCCCCCCCTCCCCCCCCCCCCCCCCCTCATGTCGCAGAGATGTGAAAGTTTGTGCGTCTGGCGTGTACGACCTGCGCGTACATTTTTTGACAAAAACTCACAGCATGAGTGCTGTTGCAAAGACCAAGTCGTACAAAGCAATAGATGAACATTTTCCTGAGCGCAATGAAGACAGAGAAGAAGAAGAAGAAGAAGAAGACGACCCCGGAGTGTTTTCTGCCATTCGTTTCATGAAGTTCTGCCTGATACTGAGTATTACATTGTATTCACAGCGATTTTTGTTTATGTTTTTGCATTTTCCGTAATGTATAAGGTTTTTGGGCTCGGAATAAGGGAAAAAGTACTTTTCAATATGGGAAGTTGTAAAATGAAGAAAATTGGGTTGACACCTATGCTTCCTCTACCCACAACCACACAGAAACTGTGCTAAACGGGTAAGAGACACTGATAACCGTACGTCGAGTATTCCTAAACATCCATGTAAGCTCACATCAGTGCTTACTATTGGCAGTTCCAAAGCTTAAAACCAAAGTCTTTCCTGGCTGTTACCAAGAGGAAATCTTACACACCCCAAACTTTTGCACATACCTATACATCCCGGTGGGCAATCACAAACTTTTGCACATACCTATACATCCCGGTGGGCAATCACAAACTTTTGCACATACCTATACATCCCGGTAGGCAATCACAAACTTTTGCACATACCTATACATCCCGGTGGGCAATCACAAACTTTTGCACATACCTATACACCCCGGTGGGCAATCACAAACCTTTGCACATACCTATACACCCCGGTGGGCAATCACAAACTTTTGCACATACCTATACATCCCGGTGGGCAATCACAAACTTTTGCACATACCTATACACCCGGTGGGCAATCACAAACTTTTGCACATACCTATACATCCCGGTGGCAATCACAAACTTTTGCACATACCTATACATCCCGGTGGGCAATCACAAACTTTTGCACATACCTATACATCCCAGTAGGCAATCACAAACTTTTGCACATACCTATACATCCCGGTGGGCAATCACAAACTTTTGCACATACCTATACACCCCGGTGGGCAATCACAAACTTTTGCACATACCTATACATCCCGGTGGGCAATCACAAACTTTTGCACATACCTATACACCCCGGTGGGCAATCACAAACTTTTGCACATACCTATACACCCTGGTGGGCAATCACAAACTTTTGCACATACCTATACACCCCGGTGGGCAATCACAAACTTTTGCACATACCTATACATCCGGTGGGCACATACCTATACATCCCGGTGGCAATCACAAACTTTTCACATACCTATACATCCCGGTGGGCAATCACAAACTTTTGCACATACCTATACATCCAGTGGGCAATCACAAACTTTTGCACATACCTATACATCCGGTGGGCAATCGCAAAGATGTGCAATGCATGACTGCTCATTTCATAAAAGTCAGACGCAGCATCTAAAAATGGTCAACAGGCAAATGACGTGTGCGTGTGTTAGGAGTATGTTCAAAAACCAAACGTAGCTAAGAATCAGGAGAGAGAGAGAGAGAGAGAGAGAGAGAGAGAGGAGAGAGAGAGAGAGAGACAGAGACAGAGAGAGAGAGAGAGAGAGAGTGAAAAGAGAGAGAGAGAAAGCGAGAGGGAGAGAGAGAGAGAGAGAGAGAGAGAGAGAGAGAGAGAGAGAGAGAGAGAGAGAACTGACAGACAGACAGACAGACAGACAAACAGTTAGACAGATAGACAGACATCGTCTACCAACCATCTGACGACGATAACAGCTAGTCAATCAATCAGAAGGAGAAAGAGGGGACACAAATGGGAAAATAACGGGACGAAGAGAGAGAGAGAGAGAGAGAGAGAGAGAGAGAGAGAGAGAGAGAGAGAGAGACAGAGAGACAGAGATAGAGAGAGAGAGAGAGAGAGAGAGAGAGAAAGAGGGAGAGCGAGAGATTGAAGAGAAAGAAACAGACAGGCACAGAGAGAGAAGGAGAAGACAGAGAGAGAAAGAGACAGACAGACAGACAGACTGACAGACAGAGAGAATGTAAATATCTTCGTTCAAGCATCACCATGTTATTTTGCACGAAAATCCCCCTTTTCACATACAAATCACGTCCATCACATATCAATTTTGGCCAATTTTAACACCTGTTTTTAAACAAAATTAACATGTAAAAACAGCAAAAATTGACGCAATCGTTGTTTAAAACGGGGGCTTACGTGCTAGATAAGATTTGGTGATCGTGAACAAAGATATTTGCATTCTCTCCAAGTACATAAAAATTAAGTTTAGCAAAAAAATAAGTTTAGCAAATACTATTTTTTGTTAACTCACTGTGTTTGGCGGGACAACTTGCAGCTCTTCACGAACAAACGACCTTTAGGGGCCGCTTTTTAGAAGAGAGAGTCTCTCTTAAATAATATACGGGAGGGGTTGTTTTCATGATTCGCTCAACTTCATATACATCTATGCTCCATATAGGATCTGTGGCTCTAATTCTAACATCGCCTTCTGCCTCTCCAGGAGCATACAAGTATCTTACTTTTAGTCCAAACGGCAAGAGTTTTTTGAGTCCCCCGCTCATCTTCAGTAATGCTAATTTTTTTTTAATTTGATTGCGTTCACTGGTTTTAACCCTGTTGCTTTAATTCTTCATTGTTCATGGCGCGTAAGACTGCTGGCAATCTCCTAACCCATTCTGTGTTGCGCGTTCTGTACTTCGTAGTGTCCATAATTTCTCTGTGATATTGATAGGTAAACAGGCGTTCAGCTAGATTCTTATTAAAGTTTTCTACTAAGGCTTGTGATCGATGGTTGCCTGGGATCCCTCTCCTAACTGTAACATGATGTTTTAAAAAACAGTTGGTTTACAGAACCTTTAAACTCTTTTCCATCATCAACCTGGATCATCCTAGGATACTTTAATGGGCCTCTCATGTATATTTGTTGTAAAGTCACAGCCACAACAGTTGAACTTTTATCCGTTAAAGGTTCAGCGTCTTTGTTATCTTGAAGCCGTGTCAACAACTGTGAGAGCATACTTAAACTTTTTCTTCTAACTTTGTCATGTGGAAGATACAGCAAGTCCCATCTGGTGGGTGTCATTTGGAACTGAGTTAACAATCTAGGCCATATTATTCTTTTGGGGGCAGGCAGATATATTGCCAAATTGCCTGTTTTGAAAGCCAGTCTTTCGCATCTGATTCAGACACTCTAGCGGCTTTACTCAGTTTTTCAATAGCAGTCTTTCCTTTCCAATACCCTTTAGGAGAATAATATATTTTGTACATCGTATTGTACTTCGTATTGTACTTCGTATTGTCCATAGAAGGAATGTATTTTAATTAGATTTAAATTGTTTGTGCCATGAATTAATAGATTGCTCCCATAGCACCCACATATTTAAAACAATTTCTGCGATTTTCTGGTTCTTCTGATGGTTCATAATAAGACAGACTGTTATGGATGGTGGGGGCTGTTAGATATACTTCTTTCTCTGTCACTGAAGATAATACTCTGTCATTGCCTCTTCTACGTCTGTAAATGTGTTGCTACTGCTTGGCCTCCTGTTCTCTCTAATCTTTTTAATTTAATATGGTCTATGTGAGCATTCCTCCTTTTCTAGTAATGCGTCTCTTGCTTTAGCTACTAAATAATCATTCTATCTGCCTTGTTATGCCGTTCTCTCTCTTTCGTCGGACCGCAATTTACTAAACATTAATTGCTGCTGGTGAGTCCTACGCAGTAACTAATAGCTCCTCCTACCTTCATAACTACTCCTGCCCATATTTTTATAAATTTATATTTCTAGATTAATTTTTATGAAACTAACTAATTTCTGGGTTATTATTCTGTGCAACAAGAATGTCTTTTGGTCGCAATCCCTGCAGTGATTACAACTATAACCTTAAACAATATCTCAATGTCTGACCTTCATAGATCTGCAGTGCGTCTTTGTAAAATGTTTTTTGCTAACGCACTATAGCCTATTCTAGCCGCTTAATCACTGCAGAGTGGTAAATTGTACTGATAATCTTTTTTTCACTCATCTTTTTATTAACTAAAACAAAATAATTAAAAATATTCATAATACGAAAGACTGGTCTTTGTGCTTTTTAATCAGATAATCTTTTGTTGTTATAAGCTAAGTAATATGGTCGCAATAGTTTTGGCGAATCTTCTATCTTTCCATGTTGGGCGGGGTTTATTCGTTTCATGCTTTTGGCAAATGGATGAATATACTATAACTAACCATCGTTAGGCGCTGCATAATTAACACAGCGGTTAAACTCTTGGTTTAAAAGTATTATAGTATTTTTTTTATTGCTTTTAAAAATGGATTGTGGACGATAACTTTTAAAGTGATGAGAGCAGGCAGACTACTCCACAGGGACAACTGCCATAAAGTAAGGATTTTTCTCTTCTGGCCGCGTGTGGAAAAACTAAACCGATTTATTTAGGCGTTGAACTAAGTATTGAACAGAGTCAACATACTGTCTACATCAGGACGTTGAGAGTACTACGTAGTACGAAGCCAGCTAGGGTCAAAAAATGGTTAGATCTCAGTACATGTTAGTTAATGCTAAGTTAGGAAGTAAGTTGGCGCCGGTGGATTCAGAAGAAGCTTTAAAAAAATACGATTATCACAAGATCCGTGTTTTAAAACAAGTCCTAGAAATCTTGCATGTGGACACGGTATTACAGATTTGGAAATATGCTTATGTCAATCATCTGGGATTAATTACTTTAATCATATTAATTTTGATCAAATTAAATTAATCGCAATAAAAATAATGATGCTGATCAGGAGACAGAAGGCCCCCGCAGGACAATCCGCTGGAGCAATGTTGAATGCCCACCTCAAGTGAATGTACCACAAGTGAATGTACCAACAAGGGAGTAGGGTTACCTAAAACTAAAAATCCTGACGTTGTGAGGATTGGCGTAAACTTGCTGAATGGAAACCGACTGCAAATAAGCAAAACGTCGTAAAACAATAAAGGGTTAGATAGTATTATCTCCATCGCCGCACCAAACAACACAATTAACATACAAACAACACAATCACAATCTAAACGATAGATGTATATTATGTATTGGCTGCTGTGTTGTTGGGTGGGGGGTTTTTCATACCAAATGTCTAACGCCATTACTTAACTGCACAAGTTACAAACCCCCACAACGGCAGTAAAAAAGAAGAAGAACCAGCTTCTGCAAAATAAAATTTCATCCTCCTGCAGTAGGACCATTTTTTATCTCTATGGGACGGAATAGTTTTTTAAGAACTAGATTAAAGTTACAAGTTAAGAGATAGTAGTACATGCTTAAGTTTGTTATAGAAAGGACTTTTTAAGTAAGTGCACATAGTAAATTACAAGTAAAGTACAAAAAAATAAGTTCTTAAATAAGTCACTAGTTAGGTTCTTAAGTTAAGTTCTTGTTAGAGTTCTTAAGTAAGTATAGTGCGGTTTCGTAAGTTAGTTATTGAAGGTTCCTAAGTTTAAGTCCATGTCCAAGTTTATCATTTAAAGTTCTCCAATGCCCTACGCATATTGGGAAAAACTCCAGATTGACGTAAGTTCTTTGTTATTGTTAGAGACTAGTGTTTTCTTGTTAACAAAAGCCCGTTGTGTTACTTGATGAAGAGTAGAGCGTAGAATAACTTTTCGTTGTGATGAAATACTTTGTTTTCAAAGCGTAGCTTGCTTGTAGTATCGTGAGGTATTTTTTTTTGATACTTCTTTACTTTATGCCCTTAGCCTTCTCTATTACCTGAAGTCTGGCTCGGCAACGCTATATAATCTTTCGACCGAAGCCACATATTTTTTGATAACTGTCCCTTATGTTCATCCTTCTCTTTCCAATCACTTTCTTGTTCTCGGTTGTATCGTAAAGGACTGTCTTTTGGATAGTCGCATGTGTGGACCACATCACACTCCTTTAGCCACTTCTGTTTCCTAAATCTCTTTAGAAGTCTTCTGTCTGGGGCATCTAGAATAACAGAGTCAGTGTCTGTATAAAGATCTCTTTCGCTTCTGGGTACCGCGGTTTTTTAAGTAGTCGTACAGAAATATTCTAACATCAATAAACTTTGGACAGATCTAATACCGGTGACAGCCGATATAATACACTGGCCTTGGTCCAACTTAACTTCCTTTTTTCTTAATCTAATGCAAATAGGCTAGACCCAAAGGTAAATCTTCTAAAGTCTTGATAGTTGGTTTAGAGGCACTTAATTGCTTGGGTTTTCTTTTGCTAATAATTTACATCTGTTACGTTTGTGGTGGAGTTCCTTTGTTTTCGCCATATTCAGCTGTTGTGCATCAGTTTAAAGAAAGTTCTTTTTTGATGCATCGGTGGCTTGGGTTATAAGTTGCGTGTTCTTCCTTGATGTATGGCCTCATAAATGGGCTCTTGATCCAGGTATTATTATTCTGTGAACAGCTGCAGCTTTAAGCCGGGTCCTTTGGTTAATAAAACTGTAGGAGTCTGTAAATGTACAAACATACTTAGTTTTTGCGGCGAAGATTGGGTTACATGTTTAGGCGGTTCTATGGGGCTCATCTTTAATCTTTCTGCGGCTAGGGGTAATCGTTATGGAGATCGTTGTAGTTCATAAGGAGATTTAAGTCTTCTTCTAAGATTACCTATTGGATTATCAGGTGAAGCTGTGACTACATACTTAACACAGTTTTAACATTATTGAGGCCTTTTATCTGTAAAGTTTCTCAGTGGAAAGCGGCTCTGACTCATAGCCCATCATACAGATTGTTGGCGTCTAAGTACATAGATAGTTGGATGGATTAGTGGGATCTGTCATCTTAGACTTGTTTATTAGCTTTGCAGTAAGGATGTGAGGCCATGCTAATGCCTCACCTCAGCCCGTCTTCAATCATCTGAAGTGGGGGCAGGATCAGAAATTAAGTCCATCTGAATGTTTGTAGACTTTATGAAGGCATCCAAGAAAGGCGGGGGCAGAGATGTAATGCGAGAGTCTAAGGCTGTAATGTTTCATGCATGTAGTTCTGTAATTCTGGAAAGTCGCTCGCAATAAAACCACACGGCAGCTACTAAATATTGATCGTGATAGTCGCCCATCGTGTCACAGTGTAATTCTGTCCAGGCTTTCTGTGCGTATTCTATTCGAGTTCAGTTATGTCTTGCTCTAGACTAGAAAAGAAAAGCGCCTTTAGGGGAAGCGAGTCTTCATCAAACCTGTCCCACGAGAGTTCATGTATTCATAAGGATAGACCCCTTTACGCTCTAAGATGGATCAAAGTTTGGTTTTGGTGATTGAAAGTTTGTAAAAGATCTGCTAACTTATCCAAACTAGCCATCTGATGTTGGGCAAGTATTAAAAGGATAAAGTGTCAAGAGTTAATAAGTCATGTACGTGTTCTGAAGCTGTGCAATGAGGTAACCCTCTTATATTCAGAAGTCCTGCTGCATGTTGAAATGAGAATCGTAGCCCTCTTAGGTTAGGAAAAAGATAGGCAGTTTCCAGTCTTGGGTCAACCTTAAGTGAAGTTTACAATTGTTGTGTGCTGCTCCTCTGAATTTGCAGTATTGTGATCGTCGGTCTCTTACTGTGTTGTCGCTAATATATTCTATGTTACATACCAACAGTGTGTAGATGAGTTCATAACGTTCTGGTCTCACGGAGTCATAACATAGGTTCTGTATCGTTGTAGTTGTGTTGGATACTGATTACGAAGTTGTTTCATCTCTCTAATAATCTACTAGCTGCGTTGGGTCCCTGTAACTGCTGGGCGTGTGTGTGTCCCCATCTGACCTAACAACAATAAACGCATAAGAACTATCTGATGGTGGGTTTTATTAATGGTTGTTTTTTGTTCTTGCTGTTGTGGGCCATAGTACTGCGGAGTAAGAGCGATTCAAAGTCCAGCATAAATCGTACGGGACTCATTTGCATTTTGTGCTAAATTTTTAATATGCTATCTTTAGACCCTGGTGGAGGTGTTAAGGAGTTTAGTTTCACGTCTACAAAAACTGTACAAGGAGTTCTATGGATCTGGGCAGCTGTTCTATTAGATGGGATTCTAACCAGAACACCTTCTACCAAAGCCTTGTTTTAGCATGATCCCTTTGATGTAAAAACCATAAGTCTGCTTATTGTTCTGATTAATACATAATGACTCTTTGTACTATCTGCAAACAGCTATCAAAGTCTACATGCTAGTCAAGTGGCTTCGCCCTAAGTAGGAGAGTTGGGAGAAAACCTTAGAGGCACTTGATTGGCTGTCTACAGACCAATCGTTTTTATTCGTTTACAGTGATGATGTGGTTGGTTTTGCTCTTCAAACTGTGATATACTTTCGATACTTACTGGATAGGCTTTGTTATCATAGTTCAGTTCAGCTTATATGCTGCAGAATTAGTTACTCTTTCTGCGTTATTTATAACGGGTGGAAATGCGCTATAAACACACCACTTTAAAACACATGTTTGTCTGGATTTTTATGTTAAGACATGCTCGTTTTAAAAAACTAATCTTTGGGGACGAGGAAGGTGAGATATTGCAAACTATAGGATAGGACACTTTGTTTGTCTTAATTTGATTTCAAGGACTGTCCTTCAGACCAGCCAGAACCCTTAACTTTGCCTCCCACTTGCGTTGAGGGTTAAACTGTGTAAGCATGTAATCGGCCACAGTCAGAGTTAATAGTCGTGATAGCTAATAACATGGATTCTCTCGTGTCTCTGTTGTCCTTACTTCGTTTGTAAGTTCACGTAGGTGGCTCATCCATATCTAAGATTCTAACAAGCTCGATTGTTTTTATTCTAATTTATATTACACATGGCGCGTCACAAATGTTGTTTCCCCCCCCCGGATTCATACTGTTCCTGATCCACTAGGCCAGCACATGCGCACTTACCAAAATGTTGTTTCGATTTCATAATGTTAATGAGGTTAGCGCTGTGCAGTGAGATTTTTTTGTCACTGTATTTTCCGGTGAAAACATTTTCGCGAAATAAGTTGACCTAATTCTGCTTCTGTTAATTTTGCTTCGCAGGAAAATACCGTGACGGAATTCCCCGCTGCACATGACGCTAACCGGAGCAGACGAACGTCTCTGGGCTTGCGATCAATATCTGTGGCTCAGTACCGGTGTAGGTCGGCGACAAGTAAATCAGTGGTGGTGGGGGTTTTAAAATCAATATTAGCCGAGCCGCTGTTGTCGTCGGCAGTCTTTCAGTCCTGGGGGCGGTTAAGTCGTAAACTTTTTAGGCATTTTTGTGTTTAACCAGATTCATGTGTTTGTTTTTTCATTGTGCGGTTTAATTGCATCAGTGTATACCTGCGCGAAGTAAACGTCTTTCTCCTTCCTTTGACGTTCAATTTTCTGGAGTCTGTATTCATCCGCCGTCCGCCTTAAGCTTCTCAATTGTTCGTCCGTGATGTTTTCATCCTTGTAATGATTTGCTTATTCTTAATCTTAATGAACAAAGTTTTGCCGATGCTAGCAGCTACAATGGCAGTGGGGCCTTTTGTTAAATTTAGGTGTTATTTTTTTTAATAACAGCACTTACAATCATAGACACGGGCTACCTTACCCAAGACCTCCTAATGCTAAAGACGCCGGCGCTCCAACGCGTGTGGTTAGCAGAGTATCACGAGACCCGCACTTACACTGGCTACCAGCGATGAGCCAGTAATTACATAAGAAAGGAGTATTTAAAGCTTTAGGATATTTTTTTCTAGTATTCCTATACTTATCAAGTCGCTTTCTATTTCCTTTTGAAGTTCCAGTTATGTGCTCTAACCTAATACGTGGAAACCTCCATTTTTAATCAAGATTATTGTTTAAAATTAATTTATACATTTCTTCTTAGTAATCCTTCTGGCAGCACATTCATCATCAGGAGTTAAAAACGCAATAAAAATCAACCTACTTATTGTAAATAAAGTCGAGTTTCTGTTGTTTGTCTTTGTCAAACCATTATAGTAACCTTGTCGGAATATGTATGGGTGTCTTATTTATCTCCGTTTTTAGTAATTGACAATTACGAGCTTAAAAGGAGGCATCCAAGTTTTCAGCCTTTATTTGTATGCTCTAATAACCGATGTTCTGGCCAATGCGTATCCCCCTCTCTGGAGTATAAATATAGCGAAAATCATCGTCATTGCCTAGGTAGTGATTCTAGCGTTGGGGTAAATTCTAAGCCGACACTGTGGCCCCACTTCATGCCTCCTAAGGACTTCGTTCTCTGTAGCACATATTCAGAACTCGCCTTAGTTTTTCAACTCTCGCTTTTTCGTTGCTGTTCCTGGGACTAGGCTAACAAGAATAGGACCTGCATTTAAGGCTTTTCTAATATCTGTGTTGTTCTTTCATAGTATACATTGGGGCTTCGTAGCTTCAACTTTAAATTCTGTCAATTTCAGGAAGCAACGCCCAAGCATTCTCTCTTTATGAAGGTTTGTATTCACGTTTGCCACAATCGTTTGCCCTTAAATTTCGTATCTTCTTCTAGGGTAGGATATTGCTGTCGTTTTTGTACTTCGTTTTCTGTTCGTGTGTATGCCCCATATCTGTGTACTCAAATCCAGTAACATTTCCTGGCCACTCCTATTAGCATCCTAACTCAGTTGTGTCTCCTTAGGGCTTTTAGTCTACTGCAGTGATTGTAGGAGTAGCTCCGCTTTTGGTTTCTGGCCCCGGACATTCTTTTTATAATATAAAAAATTATAAGAAAACAAATTGTTTAAAGCAATCGGATAATAAACCAATTTACAATAAAAATCAAACGATATTGACACTGGGGGAGTCAGTTCGTAAGCATAGCTTAGCGTGTTAGATTGTTCTTAATGCTCTTTTATTGTTTTTTTTTCATCTTTTGTCCCTTATTATATAATTTTTCACGTTATACATTCCTTCAATAACTATCTTTGTCCTTAGTTGTAATTAAATTATACTAACTGAGTTTTACTGTGAATCGAAAGTCTATTTTATGACTGCTTTATATTTGTGAGTTAAGAGCCACACAGAAACTTAAGGCGTGACGACCGCTAAAGGCTAGCTTTGACAGTGCGTTTATTTTTTATACAACGTCTCGTTCAGCTGAACCAGTCTATCAATATTTAACAGTGGTTCAGTTCCCTCAAATAGTCTATA
The DNA here is from genome assembly GCA_018398815.1 of Conus ventricosus. Classification (NCBI taxonomy): domain Eukaryota; kingdom Metazoa; phylum Mollusca; class Gastropoda; order Neogastropoda; family Conidae; genus Conus; species Conus ventricosus. Next base: position 42,297,485 of record CM031624.1, on the reverse strand, counting down.
GGATGTTCATTACAGTCGATATGTGTTGTCGCTAGGATCAACTAAAAAATATTTTCTCGTCTGTCCATAAAACTCCTTGCTTTGTAAGACTTGTTGTGCTTAATGGTTGTGCAGTATATATCAATGTGCTCGGAATTGAAAACCTTTTATTGTTTGGTAAACAAATCAAGTACGAAGTACAGTTTTCCAACGCCCAGGAATCCCGCAGATAAGTGAGCACGTCGGATCTTTTGGTAGAAACTTCAAGCCGCTCACATCTGTTTTTATTTGATTATTGCTATCTACATTTTATTAAGCACTCAATTCCTTTTAGTTGGTTTTCGTCTTATGTTTAACTGAGATCACAAAACCATAATAATGGTGTATTTTAATTGGACTGTTCTCCGTCGGCTTCTTGTGAATTATTTATTTTGTTATACTTCTTGTCCTATCCTTTTCTCCACTCCCATACAATTCTGTTGTCTAATGTAGAGTCTAAAATCTACCACAGCCCAGATGTACTTATTAAGAGTCTTCATGTCTTTCATCAGAAAGCGTAGTTTTTTTACATTATCACGATCATACTGACAGGATCCCTTGGCCTACCTCCAGCGAAACAACTGTCTGATTTCATCAAAGTGTTGGTGCGGGGTAAAAGGTCCGCGCCATGATATACAACCGAGCAGACTGGCCATTTATGTCACAGTCACCTTCTCAATGTTGCGGATTATAAACGCTTTGTGTCTCTCTGATAAAGGAGTTGGTTCTTCAGTTAAATAGAACAAATATTCCTTTAAAGACTTCTGTGCTGATTTAGATGTATGTGCCAGAGAGTGTTCGGTTGTGTCTGTTTTCTGTATTGGCGGGCTTAAAGTTTTCATATTATATATGCAACCGTTTTTCTTTTATATGGGTTCTGCTTGTTCTGTGCCAGTTCTATTGGGTTGTAACAACATCAAAACTCATGAGAGATGTGCTAACGGCGTATGTAGCTAAAGGGTCTTCAGACAGATCATCAGAAACCGCGTAGGATTAATTGTCAGTTCATAAAGTAAGTGTTTCTTTTAGTGCGCCTTGGTAATATGCATATGCGTCTTTAACAGTTCAAAATCTAGAGGGATGCAGAATCTGTTGCCAAAATGCTTTGCTACTGCTTCAAGCTTTAACATCGTTCTTTGCATCCTCCGCTTTAAGTCCTGTGCTTGAGACCGTTTTTGGGATTTTATTCCTTGATAAACTTTCTCTTTACCTTTCTTTTTTAGGTAGCCATTGATCAGAATATTAGGGCAAAAAGAGATCTGCACTGCCCTTGTTAACAAAAACCTTTTCCCTCCAGTTTGATTGCTATGTGATTTACGATTGCTCTACCTAAATTAGCAACAACCGTCTAGCATTAGGATTCTGTCGATGTTAATATCTATTTTTGAATGACAGTTTAGCAGTGCCTGGCTTTAAATACTTCGTCAGCGCCAAGATCAGGGAAAACTTGAACTGTTAAATCTTTGTCCAGGCTGAGACATGTTGATGGTGTATTTCACTAATTACAGTCTGCCTAATACCCATTATATGCACCGTGGGGGTTCCTACCTTTTCTGTATGGGATCGAGGTCACAACCGAGTATGAGGTCATTTTTTAGAAAACAAAAAAGAATATAAATAAAAAATATGGGATGAAGATGTTGGAGTGATTTGATCCTATTGAAGAAGAAGAAGAGTGAAACAGAATTAGGTCCTTCAATTGCGTGAAGAACTTGAAAGAGCAGCAGCAGTTCTTCAAACCCCTTCATTAGAAGAAGCAGAAACACCCTTCACGGTAGCGCATCTCGTGCAGAACTATTGGCAAATAGAATTAACTCATTCTACATAAGCTTTAGGTTTAGAGCCGCCAGAAGGGACTTAGTCCTTTTGATTTTAAGATTGATAAAAGCAACATTCTGTAGATAAGAGAATAGCAGAGGAAATTTGTTTAAAAGGAGTTACTACAATGCCAGACCCAACTAAGTTTTTAAACTAAACACAATTAAACAGAGGATCCCGGTTGCCGACAAAGGCACGATTAAACATTTATAAATTTAAGGCCTGAGGCTGTTAGTCTTATACAAAAACTTAGGGCAAGAGTTGCCACGCAATCTGATAATAGAAATGACCTCTTTTCAGATTTAAGATCAAGAATAAATGATGCAGCAAACAGAATTGAAACGAGTTTTAATTGAGAGAAACCAGTCTGAAATACATTAGAAACAATGTCGATCCTTCCATTGCCCTATGCGTGACCTCCTAGCTCTTTAATGACGCCTAAAGGCCAAATATGAGGCGAACTAGAAAACAATTTAACAAAATTAGCGAGAAAGATAGAGAGATAGAAGAACGAAAAAAATTAAGCTGGCTAATGCAGATGGATAACAATTTAGGGCAAGAAGAAATGGCTAGAATACCAGGCCGGGAAAATATCAAAAATTGAATGGAAGACAAGAAAAGCCAGGTTGAAGTGGATGTCTGATAACCAGAGGCAGGCTAGCAGCGGCAAACAAGCAGATAAGAGAAAATCTATTATAACAAAATACTTATGAAAGCACTCGCTAGCTGATAAGAATAAGGACTCTGTTCAGGGAACAGGCGCGGAGTACAATAGTTAGCATATTAACGGCTGTTGGGTTTGCTATCTCTACACTCGTTTATGCTTTAACCGGCAGTGCACCAAACCAGGGCCAAGTAGCGCCTTCCAACACCTCAGCCTCGGTAAAATGGTTGGCATTAGAAAAACCAAGTGCCGCATCTAGCAAACTTATTAAAGAAGTTAGCTGCCAAAGCGCGTGATGGTCTACCCGGCAATAGGTAGTGTGGTTAGTTGGGTATTGTCTAATATTGGTAAGGTGGCTGGTTATAGGGATGTCCATCTGTGGACGTTTAGGAGGTGTGCTAGCTGCTGGATTAATTTTTAGTGAAATAAGTATTAGCTAATCCAGTAAAAGTTAAAAATACAACGAGGGCGGTTTTTCAGCTAGTGTGGACTGTCAGTGCGGGTACATTAACAGGTGGCGTGCGTGCTGGGCGCTAGTGCTTTCTGGATGTGGGGCCGATTATAACGGGATGCTGTCTTTCCAGGGCTAGGTACTTTTTTTAAAATGGATGGAGCGCGGCCATGTGTTTAAGCTTTGGATTGTGGCCTAGTCCTTGGTCGTCTCCAGCTATGAGGATTTCATTGTTATAATTCTGTATCATGCATTCTGTTTGTCTATGGTTCAGAGGGTAGCATGTATAATCCATAACCTACACACCAAAGTCAACCTTTGCGACCTAGCATGTGCAAGAACGTCGTGATACCTTTGTATGCTGGCAGGCAAATCAAACTGCAGAGTTAATAGCATCTTCTTAAATTGGCTAGAAATTGTTTTCTAGCATCAAACCTGTAGATTGTATCCCCGATGTAGACTTGGACTGTGCTTGTGCTCCTAATAGACACCAAAAACGTATGTCCTTATGGAGTCCATTAAGTCTTTGTACTCCTTGGGCATTCTGTTAACCTTTACTTTATCTAAGTTAAATGTTGTCAAAGCATTAGGGGCTGTTTTTGTTCTATGGATCCCAATCGACTGGTGCGTTTGGTTGGAAAGAGGTGTGGCCAGGACAGATAATCATAATTATATTCTCTTTGTTCACCCCACAAATATCAATGCTGACTAACCATGGCTGTGGTCTAATCTCCCCCTTGGTCTAAAGTCAGTTTTAAAGGGTTAATGTTAAAATTCGTTTGCAGATTCTTTCATATGCATTATTGTTCATTGGACTGTTGAATGGATAAAAGCGTTGTCGTTGGGGAGGGGCCTTGCAGTTCGGTTAGTATGCGTCTGTACTGGTAATAAACATGATAGTTATATACTGACCCTTACTAAAAAGATTGGGCGTGAGTTTAATAATGGTTGGCATATGAAACGCCGCAGCAGTGGTTGCGCAGTAAATGGCAAAATTTAACGATTCTGGAAAAAGACCATAGGGTGTGATGACCATGCTGATGGCACTGTCACTCTTTATTGGGCGGATTAAATTTTTAGTTGTGGGTTTACAAAGGTCTAACTTGGAAGCCATATGTTTCTTCTACTGAATGGTTAAAATTGCTGAAGTCCAAGATTTGGGGTTATAAATCTCTCCCTTACATTGTAAAGTAGCCCTTTCATTATATTTAAAAGGGCTCCTTTTTTTAGATTAATTTTTTAATAGTTATAAATGGATGCGCATCTATATTAAACCAACCAAAAACAAAGTTGTGTTCTTAAACAAACCCAATTGACAATAGCGCGGCAATTTTTAGGGTTTGCCCTTAGAGGAATATTGGGGTTTAAAGTTATGTGGGTCTAACATATCTGAAACGGCTCAGAATAACTGGATAATGTTAATGGCGAACAGGCAATCATGTAACTCATATAACAATACCTGATGGGCTACTACTACTTTTGTTCTTTTAAAAGAAGAAACTTAGGAATTTGGCATCTTGTTATCAATTAACGAGGCAAACCTCAGAATTACTATAAATTTCCCACTAGAAGAATGAAGAGAGTTACTAACTTTCCCTAAAGGACTTGCTCGACTTTTAGGCTTTCACCATCAGTGACAAGATTATAGAGTTAGTACAAGAGACAGATGTATATCTATTTTAAAAGGCAATAAACCTTCTGATTTTCTAGTGAAACCCAATGTTGTATGTCCATTTTACAAGAGTTAAGAACATGTGCTACTAATTTGTTTGCTGGCAAATCCGTCAACAGTTCTAAAGTTTTTGCTACCAACAGGGGCGGGGGTTTGCGTTATCAGTTTATATAAGTTTTTTGACGGAGACAGTCAATTTAAGAATTAAATAGCGTAAATATAAAATTCATTAGAGGTAAAAATAACTAATCAAGAGGAATGGCCAGTTGTTTGTCTGCTTTATTAATAGAGCTAGAGTAGAAGAGCGCATTAGAAAAGTATGGAGGGGCTCAGTCCGCGGACGTTACTAACACTTTCGTTATATTTAAATTAATGTTTTTAAATCGTTATAAAAAGAATGTAAATCTATATAAACAAGCAAACGAGCGTGTGTTCGTAACGCATCCAATTGTTAATTGGCGTGGGGAGTGTAGGATTGCCCTTAAAGATATTGGCTTTAAAGTTATGTGGCTAACGTTCTGAAAAGCCCAATAACTGGATCAATATTAGTAAGGGGTGGGCAATCAAATAACTATGTGCAATAGCTGATGGTTATTACAACTTTTGTTCTTTAAAAGACAGTACTTGGCGAATAGGGTATATTGTTGAAACTTAACGAAGCAAAACCTCTGAATTACTTTACATTTCCCCCTAGAAGAAAGAAGAGAGCTTATACTTTTCCTAAGGGCTTGCATGAATCTTAGCGCTTCCCACAGTAGCGATTGAACATTTAGATTTAGTACAAAGAGAAGATGTCTGGCATTTTGAAGGTAGGTAAACCTTCTGATTTTCTTGTGTATCCCAAGGTTGTATGTCCCTTTACAAACAGTTAAAGAACAGATACTATTTGTTTGATGGTACCCGTCTACAGTCTAAGGTTTTGCCTTCACTAGGGCAGGATTTTGCGTTTATCGATTATCTCAGTTGAGAAAAAACAGTTAATTGATATGAACTAATTAAGGGACCTATAAATTCATGAGATGTAAAAAATAATAATCAAGACGGGGAATGCCCAGTTGTGTGTTCTGATTTATTAATGGAGATGGATGTAGAAGTACGTACCGTAAAACCCCTTTAATTTTTTAAATGTCCTTGGAGAGAATGTAAATATCTTTGTTCACGATCACCAAATCTTATCTAGCACGTAAGCCCCCGTTTTAAAACAACAAATTGCGTCGATTTTTAGAGGTTTTACATGTAATTTGTTTAAAAAAGGTGTTAAAATTGGCCAAAATTGATATGTGATGGACGTGATTTGTATGTGAAAAGGGGGTTTTTCGTGCAAAAAAAAAGGTGAGCTTGAACGAAGATATTTACATTCTCGACAGAGAGAGAGAGAGAGAGAGAGAGAGAGAGAGAGAGCACGTACCCCACTAACGTGTAACTTCCACCATCTTGCTTTGCCTCAGATCCCGCCTTTTTGATACTGTCCACCCGCACACCTAATCATCGGAAGCCAATAACGACTTCACTTTCCTTTGATATGGGGAGTCCAAAATAGCGTGATGAATCTCACACTAACGACTGCTGACTTCCTGAAAAAATCTTTTGAAAAGAGGGGTCTTCTCTGAGCGAGAAAAAGCTACAGCGACGGTTACGATAATGACTTCCGTAATTTCATAAACTCGGATTTTCAAAGAGAACCAGTTTTCATTGGGAGGTAAAAATAGCACAACGGGACTTCTTAATAAGGGAACAACAAATACACTGGATTTCTCCATAATTTTAAAATGGTACAGTGGGACTTCGTGATAATGTAAACATAATGATAAGTGGGCTTTTTGATAACGACTTCCTCAAGTCCTTTTAAATAAAAGTCCCAAAAGGGGGAGGATTTTTTCCTTTCAACTTTGGGCACAACGGAATCTTAATAGTTTATTTTTTAGAAAAATAGGTTTTCAATGAACGGAATCTTGTTGGGAAGTTTATCTGCCATTGCGGGATCCCCCTCAACGATTTTTGTACAGTTTAAGAATCTAAATTATTCTCAGGTAAGGAGAATGCATTACAGGGAGGTCAAGCTGTAACAGAATCCTCAGGAAATTTAAAAGACGGAGGTCGTCATAAAAGGTAAAGCTGGCTTAGCGGGACTCTTCAAAATACAAAAACAACAACAACAACAAACAAAACGTTTTCAAATCCTAGGCTCTAAAGGGGCTCTACAGTACTCAGGGGGGGGTTTGGGGGTGTGGGGGGGGGGGGTTGCTGTTTATTGAGAGGTCAGTCGCAATAGGGGGGAATTTTTTGTGTAACAACTTCTTTACCCTTTAAAAAGAAACCTAAGGTTTTCAATGGGAAGGAATCATTATTGGCAGCCAAAGCTGTCACATTAGAGAGTCTTTTGATAACTGTCGTAAGTCTTAAACCACATTAAAGGTCCCTCAAATCGAGGTTCTTATCAAAGGGTAAATCTTGCTCAGCGTACTTTTGCTAGCTGCTATCTTAAATTCTCCGGTACTCAAAGCGGGGGTCATTCATTATTAAAATGGTAATCTTGCCAGCATACTTTATATTGCTGCTATCTTAAATTTAGGGTTTACTCAAAGCGTGGGACTCTTTACACAGAGGTAAAATCTTACACAGCGGGATACTTGATTACAGCTTTCTGAACCCCTAAGCAAAATCTACTGTAATCAAAGCAAGAAGATATTTATTTAAAGGTAAATCTCGCACCGGTGGGATTCTTGAATACATTTTTTTTCTCAAATCCTAGACAAACTCCACAGTATTTAAAGCGAGGGACCTTTTATTTGAAGGTAAATTTTTACACAGTGGGATTTTAATCACAACTTTGGTACATCCTCGACAATGTCTTTGGCATTCGAAGGGGGAGTCTCTTTCTGGAAGATCATGCTAAGACAGCGGATAGTGCAAATCACTTCCTTCTTTATCCTTAACAGGGCGACCAAGGATCACGGTCGCCCAAGCCATTGAAAACAAGTGGAAACGGTGGATTCCTGAACTGAATATCCATCGGGCGATCCAAAATTAGCTGTCTGCACCATCATTTCGCTACAATTTTTGAAATTTACAGCTTAAATTTTGATCCGAAACGGCCGCGACTTCGTCATTTACACTCGCTGCACGCAAAGCTGGTGCATTGAGGCTAAACCCTGCCCCACTCCACAGACCAGAGTTTCTTTAAAGGTTGCAGTGCCTGTCTAGTCGATTCGTTTAAGGTGCAGCTGCCTGTATAGTCGAAAATCGTTTAAAGGTTGCAGCTGCTTCGTTTTAGTCGATATCACTTTAAAATGCAGCTGCCTTATAGTCGATATCGTTTAAAGGTGCAGCTGCCTGTATATCGATAAAAAGCTTAAAGGGGCAGCTGCCCGTATATCCCATATCGTTTAAAGGTGGGAGCTGCTGATAGTCAATATCCCTTTAAAAGGTGCAGCGCTGTATTCGATATGTTTAATAAAGGTGCAGCTGCCTGTATAGTCGAATCGTTTAAAGGTGCAGCTGCTTTTATAGTCAATATCGTTTAAGGTGCAGCTGCCTGTATAGTCGATATTGTTTAATAAGTGCAGCTGCCTGTATATCGATACGTTATAGGGTGCAGCTGCCTGCATAGTCGATATCGTTTAAAGGTGCAGGTGCCTGTATAGTCGATAAACGTTTAAAGGTGCAGCTGCCTGTCTAGTCGATATCGTTTAAAGGTGCAGCTGCCTTTCTATTCGATATTGTTTAAAGGGTGCAGCTGCCTGTCTAGTCGATAACGTTTTAAAGGGGCAGCTGCCTGTCTAGTCGATATCGTTTAAAGGTGCAGCTGCCTGTCTACTCGATATCGTTAAAGGTGCAGCTGCTTGTGTAGACAAAATTGTTTAAAGGTGCAGCGCCTGTCTAGTCGATATTGTTTAAAGGTGCAGCCCGCCTGTCTAGTCGATATCGTTTTAAAAGGTGCAGCTGCATGTCTTGACGATATCGTTAAAGGTGCAGCTGCATGTCTTGCCCAAAATCGTTTAAAAATGCAGCTGCCTGTCAATCGGCTCGTTCGGTCGCAGTTTCAAATTTTTCGAGAGCCGTTGCACGCCATCGCCATATGTCGCTTTCCCACTGAAATCCTCTTCAGTGTTATGATAGGAAAACGTTTCTATATCTGCAAGTTGAAAGTTTCAAAACTGTAAACGCGGTGAGATGGAGTGGAGGACGGGGGTCAAATCTAGAGCGTTTTCGCTGCGTGGAGAAATGGATTCTATACATTCCAATTTTAAAACGTTGCACAATGCGAAAGGGGGCAGCTTTTTCGGGATTTCCTTCTGATGTGTTGAACTCATTTATTTTAAAAATTTTGTGTTATTAACAGCTGGAAAGAAAAAGAAAAACGAAAGAAATGCAGTATCTGTTAAGGAAAAAGCGGTGCACCTATCAAATCCATTACAGTGAAAATGCACGGGCCTAGTGGAATGTAATCCCCTAAGGGCTAGGCAGTTAGATTTTTCGAATTTTCTCTAAACCCCCAGCGGATGCTTTCACCAAAATTAAAGCTTAAAATCGAAGAACCAAAGTGGGAGGTGTCCCCTTTAAGTAAAGCTGGAACAGCAGATTTTAACAATGACTTAAAAAAAGGTCCGGAATTCAAACCCAAGGATGTTTAAATGGCGAAATAAAGAGGGGGGGGGGGGGGGGGGGGGGGGTGGGGGGGGGTGGGGGGCATCAGAATTTCTAAAAAAAGTCTTTCTTAAATAATTTAGGAAAGGGAAAAGGGAAAGGGGGCTCGAAGAAAATTAGTATTTCTTGGAGATAAATCTGGGAGAGCTGGAGTCTTAACACTTTTCTGAAATCATACAATTCCGTTCACAAATCTGGGACGTTTACAGGACCTGTAAACCCGGTTTTAATTTTGCACGGTAATAGCAAAATTGCTGTAAAATGTAATAAAAATAATATATGAAATCATTATAATGTATGATATCACGCATATTCACGCAGATTTAAGTCACATTAAGAAGAAAAAAAGCACACTCGGTCCGCGCATATTTCGTCTGCTCCCATGAATATGCCCGCTGCTGACGTCAGCGCTGTGACGTCATGTCCAGGGCACTCGTGCAGGTGGAAAACGAAACTAAGCTGGCTAGAAACTTGACCGACCAGACCTCGTGTTCAAAAGCCACTACAAAATGCCGGGAGTGTGTGCTGCACCGGGATGTTCGGAGACAGCAACATCTCAATCGCGTTTATCTTTTCACCAGTTTCCAAAGGATCAACGCCGAAAGAAAGAATGGGCGTGTAGAATCAACAGAGTGGGTGAGCATGGCAAGTTGGGATGCCGAAAAGCCTCGACGTTGCTGCTCCAAGCATTTTTTTTGCCAGGCGATTTCACGCTGAGGTCAAGGCTACAGTGGAAACCACGGCATTCCTAAGTTCGCTCCCGAGCTAACAAGCGATGCGTTCCCTCGGTCTTTGAGCACAACGAGGGAGAAAGAAAAAGGCATCAGGCTGCAGCTGCCAGTCGTGCATCGCTGGTTAACAAACGGAGAAGGCTGGAGGTGAGTTGGCCTACAGTAACAAATCATGTGCAGTACGATGAACGCCAGAGTGATCATTAGATTTGAATCACGTGATGATGAAATTCGAAGTAGGACATTTGCACACATGTTATCATTCCTCCGTGTCTCTCTCATGCCCAGTCTCCTTGTGTTGACTACAAGTACTGTCAGATGTGTGAATGCTAGAAGTAGGAATACTGCAGTGCTTGAGCTTGGCTGTTACTATGTTTCTAAACTTTACCACTATATTACTACTCGTCCTCAGAAATCTTAATGGTTTTTTTTTCAGTTTCTGATTGAGAAGACTGATTTGCAACAAATCGTACATTAAAAAAAGTTACAACACAGAGCAGGATAGAAAGTATATTGTACATAAATATATTTTGATTTCAGTCAATCAATCATGTGCCTTGTAGCTACCCCCCCCCCCCCCCCTGCCCCCCTCCCAAGCATGGGCCATATCAGGGTTGACACCTTGGAAGTTAATTTCTATCACTGTCTTTAGGCAGGAGACTATACAGATACTCATTTATTTTGATTTACATGAACCACAAGATGAAGTCTTATCCCAAACCCATGTTAGCATGAACTGCAATACACTCATTCTCAAACAAATCATCAACAGAACATTAATGTGGTAGGAATGGTCATTTCAAACAATTCCTCTGTACATACATCCGTTTTGAGTGAAATGTCAAGTTACTGGACTGGAACTGTCAGTTCATTTCCAAAGTGCTAAAGTATGCGAGGACAGCAGAATGCTGGAGGAAGCCTCGATGGTGATAACATCCCAGCAACTGGTACAGAGGATGAAGAAGCCAGAGCAACCACTACACTGTGTTGTGACATCATCAAGGCTGAGTACATTAATCAATTCAGCGGAGAGAAGGTCAAGTGGTGCCATTTTCAAATAAGATACTTTCAACAAATAAGATTACTTTCAACAAATAATAGATTGTCACCAGGAACGCACAGTGTATTCAATTCTTTGATAAGGGCAATGGTCTATCTTTCTAGTTTCTTAACAGCCTTTTTCCATTAGCTGTTCAGGATTTGATTCATTATTTGACAAGTATGATATCACATATGTGCCGAAATGTGCTTTTGCATGCAACAGTATTATCAGTTGCGTACTGGCAACTCTCTCTCAGCATCACCTAAATCCATTACATATGCCTACTTGGAAGCACACTTTGCTATAAAATGAACACGCCGTTTGGGTGTTAATCGGGTCAAAAATCAACTGCAGCCCTACTCACAATCACAAACTCGGAATGTACCGTTTGTATATTCTGACTAAGAAACATAATGCTGATAATTGGCATTTATATGGCGCAAATCCTAAAATAGCTCTAAGCGCTTTACAATAAAATGATTATCGATTCCTTACACCGAAAGCACACACACACACAACACACACACACCACACACACACACACACACACACACACACACACATACTACCCAGAAAGACAAAGGAGTCCAACACACACACACACAACACACACACACACACACACTCACTCACACACCACACACACAACACACCACACACACACAACACACACACACACACCACACACACCCACGTCCCGCACAAGCACAGTAGCCTACGCGAAAGCCCACACGCAGACACCACAACTCGCGAGCAGATTCTAACACGCCCCTCGCACAGTAAACTCTCTGATGTTTCTTGTGAACCAATGGTGTATGTTCCATTTCCACCGTTAAGAACAGATCACTAATTTTGTTTTGATCGGCTAACGTCTCAGTTCTAAACGTTTTGCCCATAACTATGGGCAGGATTTTTGCGATAATCAATTATCTCAGTTTGAAAACATCAGTAAATTTAAATAATACATTACTGTACCCTATAAATTCATTATATGTAAAATACACTAATCAATACGGAATGCCATTTGTATGTTCTGAATTATTAATGTTTGTGTAAGTAGAATAGTACTTCAACCCCTAAATTTTTATGTCTTGGGGAGAATGTAATATCTATGTTCACGATCACCAAATCTTTATCTAGCACTTAGCCCCCTTTTTTAAAACACACGATTGCGTCTATTATTTATATGTTTTACATGTAATTTTGTTTAAAATAGGTGTTTAAAATATGCCAAAATTTATATGTGATTGCCTTGATTTTTATGTTGAAACTTGGGATTTTCGTTGCAAACATACACATTGGTTGTATGCTTGAAACGAAGTATTTACATTCCTTTACATCATAGTTATGAGAGAGAGATATAGCTGAGAGTATATCTCCCCCCCCTTATCCCCATAACTTTCAACATTCCCGCCCCACTTTTCTTTGCTCCAGATCCGCACTTTTTGATACTGTCACCCCCGCACACCCTCATAAACCATTCCTATCCCCAACCCGACTTCACTTTCCTTTGCTATGGGGGTCCAAAACTAGCGTGATGGATCTCCACCCTAACGGGGGAAATTTTGGTCTGACTTCCTTGCAAAATCCTTTGAAATAGAGGGGTTTCTCGAGCGAGAAAAAGCTTACCCGCGGACGGTTCACGATAATGACTTCCGTAAGTTCATAAACTCGGATCTTCAAAGAGAACCAGTTTTCCTTGGGATGGTAAAAAGAGCACATCGGGCCTACTTAATAGAACAACACGCTACCATGGACTTCTCCATATTTTTACAATGGTACCGTGGGATTCGTGATAATGTAAACATAATGATATAGTGGGGCTTTTTGCTTATCACTACTTCCCTCAGTCTGATAAATTAAAAGCTCCCTAAAGGGGATGACTTATCTTCAACTTTGGCAAACGTACACTCTTAATGTTTATTTTAGCGTGTAAAAGAGGTTTCAATGAACTGAATCTTTTTGTGGAAGTTATCTGCCATTGCAGGATCCTCTCCAAACGCTTTTTGTACATCTTAAGAATCTAAAATATTCTCAGGTAAGGGAAGGGCATTACAGGTAGGTCAAGTTCACAGAATTCTCAGCGTTATTTACAACTACCGGAGTTTCCGTATCCAATACCCTCTTTCCCTTAGCGGGGACTCTCATACTACACAAAACAACAACAACAACAACAAAAACGTTTTCAAAATCCTTGGATCCTAAAGGGGTCTACCGTACTCAGGGGGTGGGTGGATTGGTGGGTGGGGGGGGTTGCAGTTTATTGGAGAGGTCAGTGAACTAGGTGGGCTTCTTTGTGTAACAAACTTCTTTATCCTTAAAAGAAACTCAGGTTTTCAATGGGAAGAATCCTTATTGTCAGCCCAAAGCTGTCACATTAGATGTCTTATGATAACTGTCGTAAGTCTTAAACCCCAATTCACGGGATCCACAAATCGAGGTCTCTTTATCAACGGTTAAATCTGGCTAGCTTTTTTTTTGCCTCGTGCTATCTTAAAATATACGGTACTCCAAAGCTGGGGTATTCATTATTAAATGGTCAATTTGCTCAGCATTACTTTTAATAGTGCTATATTAAATTCTACGTTACTCACATCGTGGACTCTTTACATAGAGGTAAAATCTTACCACCGCTTGAGCTACTTGATTACAGTTCTTAACTCCTAAGCCAAATCTACTGTAATCAAAGCAAGACGCTATTTATTAACGGTAACTTCTCGCCCACCGGTGGGTTCTGAATACATTTTTTTTCTCAAAACCTAGTACAAAACTCACCAGTATTTAACTCGCTCTGTGTCCTTTATATTACTTTAAATCTTACACCGTGGGATTTTTAATCACAACTTTGTTACATCCTCGACATGTCTAGGATTCGGAATGTGGGAGTTCTTATTTGAATAAATGCTAATACCGTGCTCTAGTCCCAATCTCTTCGTCTATAATCCTACACACGACCTACCAAGTATACATACGTTCGCCAAAGCCAGTGAAAACGGACAAATGTGTTGGTTTCTTCTGAATGAATATCCCATCGGGCGATCCAAAATTAGCTTTCTGTCACCTATATTTCGTGTGACCAATTTTGAATATTTACAGCTTGAAATTTTTATCGAAACGGCCGTCGTTCGTCAATTACACTCGCTGTGCACGCACAATGCCATTTGTCCCTTTTCTACCCTCCCACACCCTGAATCGTTATCTTTTAAAGGTGCATCTTCCAGTCTCTTCGATATCCGATTCACGGTGCATCTGCTGTCTATTCGGATATCTCTACAATGTTGCAGCTTGCTCGTTATTCGATATCACTTAAGTGTGCATCTTCCTGTATAGTCGATATCGTTTAAATGTTGCCAGCAGCTGTATAGTCGATAACGCTTTAAGGTGCACGCTGCTTTTTATTCGTATGTTAAATTTTCAGTGCCTGTATATTCAATCTCGATTTAAATGTGCAGTGCCTGTTATTGTATTTTTATAATAAAGTTGCAGCTGCCTTGTATATTCGACACGTTTAAAGGTGCAGCTTCCTTTATATTCAATATCGTTTAAAGGTTGCAGCTTCCAGTATATTCGTATATTGATTAATACAGTTTCCAGTTCTTAATAGTCGATTCGTTAAATTGCATCTGCCTTCCAAGCGATATCGTTTCAATTTTTTCCTTTATCTTCGATCTCGTTAAAAGGTCTTCTATCTCCTTTCTGTCATAGTTTCATGATCCTATCCCCGCTAGCACAAACATTTCGTCATATATATCTTCTTAACATTTTACATTTTCATTTTCTCGTTAGTCGATATCGTTTAAAAGTGCAGCTGCTGTCTAGTCGATATCGTATAAAGGTGCAGCTGCCTGTTCTACTCGATTGTTTTAAGGTAGAGCTGCTTTGTTTCTACCAATATAGTTTAAACAGTTGCTCTGACTGCTGAGATCTCGATATCGTATTAAAGTTGTCAGTGCCTTATCTTCCCCCTCACTTATTAAGTTTTCATCTTCATTGGTCCTTGTACGCAAATCGCTTACCCTTATAGAGACCGCAATATTTAATCTCTTATAAATTTCCTCATATATCTACGTATCTTACTTTCCGCGTTTTCTATTTCATTATATCCTTTCAGCCTCTCCCAATATTTTTTTCCTAACTCTCTTATATTAATTACTTTTCCCCTATTTACTATCTTAAGTAATAAATTTATCCACCATTACCCCTTTATTAATCTCATTCTTTTATACTTTTTACCAAAACTATCTAAATAATTAATTATCCCATTTAACAACTCAAAAAACCCTATCACAATTCCTTTTTTTCACCATAAATTTTCAAAACCAAAATCTATATTCAAACCCCAATAAAAACAACAAATCAATCTAAAAAATATCATAAATTAAATACCACTAAACCTCTAAACGGCCCACGCAAAAGACTGTAAATCTTAAAGTGTCACAACGGTCACCAACAAATACATACCTCCTCCCACACCAATCCTCCCACCCACCACCCGAGGTGGCCTATCAAATCTTAGCAGTGGAAATGTCGAAGGGCTATGGAATGTAGAATCACTAAGCGGCTTGGCAGTTAGATTTTTGTATTTCTTATCCCTAGAGGATGCTTTCACCAATTTGAAAGGCCTTTAAATAATCGAATGAACTCTAAGTGGGAGGTGTCACCTCTTAGAAGTAAAGCTGGAATCAGCAGGTTTTTCAAACAATGACTTTAAAAAATAAGCGTCCTGGGGATTCAAAACACAAATGGATGATTACTGGCGTATAAAGTGGGGGGGGGGGGGGGGGGGGGGCATCAGAATTTCTAATAAAGTTCTGTCTGAAATAATTTAGGAAAGGGGAGGGAAAGGGGACTCGAAGTAAATTTTGTTATTTGCTGGGAGATTATCGGGGAGTGTGGAGTACTAACACTTTTCTGAAATCTTACAATTCGTTCACAAATCTGGGACGTTTAAAGGTCCTGTAACCCGGTTTAAGTTTTGCACGGTTATGTGCAAAATTGCTGTATAATGTTATATTTATAATATTTTATGAAAATCTTTTCTAATGTATGATATCACGATTTTCACGCTGATTTAAAGTCATCATTTAAGAGATATAAAAGCACACTCGGTACGCGATTATTTCAGTCTGCTCCTGAATAGCCGCTGCTGCACGTTGCGCATGTGACGTCATGGCCCAGGGCAATCGGAGGTGGGAAAACTGTAATCTAAGCTGGCTAGAAATTGGACGACAGAACCTCGTGTTTTCAAAGCCACTACTAAATGCGGGGATGTTGTGCTGCACGGGATGTCCCCGGAGACAGCAACATTCATCGCGTTGATTTTCTACATGTTTCAAAGGATCACGACCGAAAGTAAAGTATGGGAGTTTGTAGAATCAACAGTTGTGGGTGAGCATGGCAAGTTGTGATGCCGAAAAATGCCTCGGGTAGTGGTTGATCCAAGGCTTTTTTTGCAGGCGATTTCAGATGAGGTTCAAGGGGCTCCGTGGAAACACGGCATTCCTAGTTCGATCCAGAGCTAACAAGCGAATGGTGCCTCGGTCTTTGATCACTAAGATGGGAGATGAAAAAGGCTTCAGTGCAGCTGAGTAGTGCCATAGTGGTTAAACTAACGGAGAAGGCGGGAGGTGAGTTGGCCTCAGTAACAAATCATGTGCAGTACGATGAAACGCCCAGAGTGAATATTTGATATGTATTCAGTGATGATGAAATTCGAAGTTGGAACTTTTGCATCACAGGTTATCATTAATCCGTTCTCTTCATGCCCAGTTCCTGTTGAATACAAGTACTGGCAGATGTAAGTGAATGATTTGAAGTAGGAATACTGCAGTTGCTTGAGTTGGCTGTTACGGTTCTAATCGTTACCTTTTATTACTAGCGTCCTCGAATATCTTAATGGTGTTTTTTTCAGTTTCTGATTGAGTGGATGTTTTGCACAAATCGATAAATTAAAAAAAAGTTACTACACAGAGAGGTTTAGATGTATTATTGTACATTAATTATTTTGATTTCAGTCAATCAATCATGGGCCTTGTAGGCTACCCCCCCCCCCCTGCCCCCCTCCCAAGCTATGGGCCATATCAGGGTTGACACACTTGGAAGTTAATTTCTATCACTGGCTTTAGGCAGGAGACTGTTCGATTCTCAGTTATTGTGTTTTACCCTTGAACCAACAGAGAGTCTTATCCCTAAACCATGTTAGATGAACTGCAGATACATATTCTCAAACAATTCATCAACAGAACTTTTATGTGGTAGGATTGGTCATTTCAAAAACATGACTCTGTTAGACATCCGTTTTGAGTGAATGTCAAGATACTGGACTGGAACTTTCAGTTCATTGCCAAAGTTGCTAAAGTATGCGAGGACAGCAGATTGCTGGAGGAAGCCTCGATGGTGTTAACATCCAGCCAACTGGTTACAGAGGATGAAGATGCCAGAGCAACCAATACACTGAGTGGTGACATTCTTCAGGCTGAGTAAATTAATCATTCAGCGGAGAGAAGGTCTAGTGGTGCCATTTTTCAAATAAGATTACTTTCACAAATATCGATTACTTTCATCAATTTTTAGTTGTCACAGTAAAGCCTGTGTATTCATTACTTTTGATAGGGCAAATTGGTCTATCTTTTAGTTTCTGACAGCCTTTTTCTCATTAAGTGTTCTGGATTTGATTCATTATTTGACAAGTATGTTATCACATTTTGCCCGAATGTGCTTTTGCATGCAACAGTATTATTCGTTGCGTATGGCAATCTCTCTCTGCATCATCCTAAATCCATTTCATATGCCTATGGGAAGCACACTTTGCTTAAATGAAAACGGACGTGTGGAGGGGTTAAATCGGGTCAAAAATCAACTGCAGCCCTACTCACAAGCACCAAACTGAATGTACGTTTGTATCATTCTGACTATGAAACATAATGCTGATAATTGGCATTTTATTATGGCGCAATTTCCTAATTATAGCTCTTAAGCGCTTTTACAATATAATGATTATCGGATTTCCTTTCACGATAAGCACACACACACCACACCACTCACTCACACTCTCCCACACACCAACACACCACACACACACTTATACCAGAAAGACATAGGAGTAACAACTCCACACACACATTCAACTCACACACCACATCATCACAACACCACACACAACACCACTCACACGCCACACCACACACAAACCACACACACAAACACACAGTCGCATAGCACAGTAGCCTACGGCGAAAGCCAACACGAGACAGCAAACTAGCGGCAGATTCTAACACGCCACTCGCACATTTTGACATGTGGACAAGGACGTTTGAATAGAAACAGCACCACTATATCACGAAACTGGCTCACATGAGCGTAACTTTCTAAACTCTGCCGGGGTCAGCCGCTATTTGAGGGGCCCGCTATTGCGCGATTGCGTGGGACCGCTATTGCGAAGGCCGACTATTGGCGACAGTTAGGGTTAGGGTTAGGGGTTAGGGTTAGTGTTAGGTTAGCCCCTCCCCCCTCCTGCCACTACAAAAACAAAACGATCTGAGATTGGGGGAAAAGATGTGGACAGTCAAAGGCTGCGGTGATCGACGCAGTGTTCTGTGGTTGTGTTTACCGGTCAAATGTCGTCTGCTACAGTGGAACTGGAGCAAATTTCGCATTCACCAGCGTTTCTACGACCGGTCATACCCCAGTTCTGTGCTGCACCCCACGGCGATAGAAGTGGTTGTTGGTATGGGGCCTTATTCGACAGTATGATGGGTCGGACCAGTTTTGATTTAGATCTAAAGATCGCGAACGCTAAAACCCTGTAAGATACGTCTCAACAAAGAGCGAGAACTTTTGAGGACGACGTAATCCTCGGCAGAGGCAAGTACAACGAAGGCAGGACTTCTGGCGCTTGAAATAGGTTTAGGATTAAGTGTAACATCTGCTTACTTCACCTCCACGTACTTGACTTAGAAAATTGTTATTGTTACATAATATAAGTTTAGGTTTGTTTCAAATTAACCGCCCTGAAATTGCTTCAACGCGTTTCAAAGCAATTTCCATAGAAAACGGGTTTACAGGGACCTTCAAGGATTGAATCGTTATATGGGATGCTGTCCTCTAAGCGGATCTCTGATATCAACAACATGCCCATGTCTTCAGAACAGTCTATTGGTTGGCTGTAGGATTTTCCAAATGAAACGTTTTCTTATATTCTTAAAAAAATAATGGGGAGGGTGTATTTGAAAAGATCTAGTGGGATGGGGGGGGGGGTATAGATGGTACTGTTCATCCAGTCCCAGTATGAGGTCACGGCCTGAACACAGCTGATGGTACACCAGGTTTGTCGCTTTCGTCACATCGTTTACCATCTATCTGTAATCTGTTGGTCTAGATATCTATAATACACTACTTACATTACAGATTATTACTTTAATGCATCCAAACTTGTCAATTCAACACAAATGCACAGAAGTCCAGATTGAGGGATCGATAAAAGTTCTCTTTCACATTCTCTCTCTCTCCTCTATTCTCTCTCTCTCTCTCTCTCTCTCTCTCTCTCTCTTCTATCTCTGCGCTCTCTCTCTATTCCCTCCTCTTTCTCTCTCTGTCCCACACGTCTTTCTTTCACTCTCGTCTGGCTCATTCTTGTCTGTCTGTGCTGTCAGCTTTATATATCTAATATCCCTTTAAAGCACAGTTTGAAGTTCATCATCGGTCAGTTTCAGGGCTGGTCATGAGGTGATTTCCGCCTTGACCAAAATGCTTGTCCCTCTCAACATGACAGACATGCTAAGTATTTATGGATTTGTTTACATTACATCCATGCATACATACATACATGCATGCATATAGAGATCTCAGAGAAAATTTCGGGATTGTAAGCTACAAAACAGCACATCCACAAAGCTGAACACACATGATAATATTAGTTACACGTATGTGTTCCCTGGCATTTTAATTAGTGACTCGTTGTTCTCTTGGTACAACTAACATTATAATGAAAAAGCCAGAGACAGACACTTGGCACTTTGATACTTTGACATTTTATTGTTCATTACCTAGAGGTCTTTTGAAAACGGGCGGAGTGAGGTATCAGAACTATTAACATTTCCTCTCCTTTTCCTGCAATACAAATCAAGTACACATTCATTCTAGTGTGTTGGAATCCAAGGTTATAATAAACAAATAAATTTGTAACGCTTCCTTACCGTCCTCACGCACAGTAGTAAGGCAGTATGGTTTATATCAAATATTTGACTGACTCGACCATCCTCTAAATCAATGCAGGGCATTGTTTCTGCTGTATCTCTTCCATCATGCGATGAATGATTCATTCATTCAGATGTCTCTTTTAATGGCATTATCTTTAAATTTCACTCTCCTTCATCTGTCTTATTTTCAATTGGCTTCGCAATGAATTTCGCAACTGAGTTATTACGAGTTCATCATCTGATGATAACTCGACAGCGACTTTTGTCTTTCTCGCGTATCTAACCTGAAAAATGAGCAATTTGTGTTCCGCACTGCATTTTAAGATCCCCCACAAACCCCCCACCCACAACTAGCACAGTGACTGAAAAGTGTTTCGTTCAGCATATGTGGATACATGCAGGACAAGGAGATTCTGTGGTTGCTTAACATTCAAACTATCTGTTGTTCGTATTAAAACCTAAAGTTCTCTTCCTATTATAGCTTGTGTGAATTTATTCTGTTGCCATTTTTATGTTTTGGATCATTGAGAAACTTTGGGAGAGAGTGTGAGAGAGAGTGAGATGCGAGTGGAGTGAGGCCAATAAAGAGATGGGTGGTGTGAGGGAGGGTAGAAAACTTTAAGGATGATGGGGACACACTTGCATCAATGGGTGATGACATTATGTCATGACGCTAGTGGTCTTTGTGCATCGACCATTGTTGTCACTCCTATGTTGACGTTGTCACTGTCTGTCGTCCTTGTAAAAAGGCTAGTTGCTTTACTCGTCGAAAGATGGTTGTAGAGGTTATTTGGGTTAGTGCGGGTTTGCGTTCTCTCTATCGCTCGCTTATCTCTCTCTTCGACTCTAGCTCTCTAGCTCCGCTCTCTCTCTCTCGCATTGCCTTCTGAGTTTTTCTTTTTCTTTGATTTGTCATTCTACTTCTTATTTTGTCACACGTTTTTCTAGTTTGAGTTTGATGATAATAAAAAAATGATTTGTGGGTCCTCCATCTCCTCTTTTTCACTATCGTTTTGTTTTCTTTTCTTTTTTCTTTCTTTCCCTTTCTTTTTTTCTGTATCAATCTCTCATTCACATGCATATCTGTAATGCTGTTTCAGGATGGTCATTTCTTGGGAATTTTGCATTTTAGTGTTTGAGATAGAGCGTCGGGTTATGAGTGCCTTCAGAGCACGATGCCAGCAACACGATAGCCTCAACATTGTTTTTTCGGATATTCTTTAACAAAAATAAGGGGGGGGATATTTCACAGAGGACGGGGTTTCATTTGGAACTAGGGGTGTTAATGGGTGTGGGGGGGGGGGGGGGGGTTGGTGAGGGGGGGGGGGGGGGGGGGGGTAGAAACAAAGACAAGAGGTTGTCAGCAAATCCAGTCTGTACAGACCAAGGCCTCAGCCAGGAGGGAATTCATGGTGTTATGTGCTGTAGACATACTTGGCATTTGCTGCGACGTGCTTCAGGGGTTGCGTCGGAGCGTCAACGGATGACCGGTGGAGGTAGGGGTGTGGCTCAAATGACAGCCTGTTGCGTGGCTCTTATGACCAGCCGTTACCATGACAATCAGCATCGTGTGGGACGTTCACCTAGTCGTACTCCCGCAATGAGATTGCATGGCATGGTATTGCTAGTGTCATATGTAGGGAGTGCCACGTGTGTCATTTATTAGGCAAGAGAGAGAGCGTGAGAGAGAGAGATGGAGAGAGAGAGAGAGAGAGTGGAAGAAGAGTGAGAGAGTACATTCTTTGTGATGTTAGTAAAGAAAAGAGGGCATAGGTAGGTACAGAAGAAAATTTGAAGGATTTAAGGCAATAGTGCGTACTGAATGGTTTGTCTCAGTTCATTTTCTTTTATCGTATGGTGACTCGCGCTCATGTCCTCACACACACACACACCAAACAAAACACCTCCACACACCACCCACAAAACACAACACACTCATAACACACACCAATTCACTCACACTCCAACTCACACAGAGAGAGAGAGAGAGAGATGAGAGAGTGAGAGAGAGACGAGAGAGAGAGAGAGAGAGAGAGAGAGAGGACATGATACACTCTCATTGTCACGATGGGGTATCACAACACTCATACACCGCACTTGAGCGCCGAGCTGCGTTTCACACATCACACCAACCACCAGACCACACACACCACACACCACCACTCAATCCAACACAACACACACACACACACAAACCCCAAAAATACTTTTTGTGAGAGAGCATTTGTTCGTTCTCTGTCTCACACATTCGTCTGTGGGTGTGGGTTGTGTGTGTGTGTGTGGGGTGTGTGTGTGTGTGGGTGTATGTGTGTGTGTGTGTGTGAGTGAGTGCGCCATGCGTCGTGGTGTGTGGGTGTGTGTGTGTGTGTGTGTGTGTGTGTGTGTGTGTGTGTGTGTGGGGTGGTGTGTTGATGTGTGTGGGTGAGAGAGAGATAAGAGAAGAGGAGAGAGAGAGAGCGTGTGTTGTGAGGGGGAGGGGGGGCGGGGGCGAAGCAGACGAAGAAACCTGTCGGTATTTGCATCAAATGCATGTCACGTGTTGATACCGTTTTCTGTCGAGACAAGTCGGTTTATACCAATGTTACTGGATTTACCGATCCCGGGTATATCTCAAATGGTTTTGGGTTCGGTCAGCGAATTACCAACTATATTCATAAGGTGGTGTGTGGCGTGTTCTTGATTTGGGCGCAGAAGTGATAGCAGACGTCACCGGGTTTGCAAGACGACAGATGTTGGGCCACGTGAAACCCGCCAGTCCCTACTGATGCAAAGAACGTTGCTTACAGGGGAATACAAGTGGACTCGCTCCCAACCGTTGTTGTTGATCTTGATTGAATAATGAAAATATTCTTCATCAGATGTAAGTACACTGACAGCGACTCCAGTTAGTGTGTGTGTGTTGTCGTGTGTGTGGTGGGTGTGTGTGTGGGTGTGTGTGTGTGTGCGTGCGTGCGTGCGTCGTGCGTGCGTGCGTTGCGGGCGTGCGTGCGGTGGTGTGTGTGTGTGGTGTCGTGTGTGTGCCGTGATGTGTGTGCGAGTTGTGTGTGTGTGTGGTGTGTGTGATGTGTGTGCGTGTTGCGTGTGTGTGTGTGTGTGTGTGCGTGTGTGTTGCGTGTTGTGTGTGTGTGTGTGGTTTGTGTGGTTGGGGGTGTATGAGTGTGTGTGTTTGTGGGTGTGTGTGGGTAGTGTGTGTGTGGAGGGGGAGCGGTGTGTTGTGTATGTGTGTGTGTTGGGTGTGGGTGTGTGTGGAGGGGGTGGGTGGTTGTGTGTGTATGTGTGTGTGTGGGTGCATTGTGTGTGGTGGGGGGAGGGTGTTGTGGTGTGTGTTTTGTTAGTGAGTGTGTGTGTGTGTGTGTGGGTGTGTGTGTGCGTGCGTGCGTGCGTGCGTGCGGTGCGTGACGTGACGTAGTGTGTGTGTGTGTGTGTGTGTGTGCGTATTTGTTGCGTGTGTGTGTGTGTGTGTGTGTGTGTGTGGTGTGGGTGTGTGTGTGTGTGTGTGTGTGTGTGTGTGAAAACGTCGGTGGTTGCCGTGGAAGCAGCATTTAAAAAATATATATCCGGAGAATGGTGGGAACCGTTTGACTTTTGTGAACCTGTACTTTGGACAA
Organism: Conus ventricosus; assembly: GCA_018398815.1. Classification (NCBI taxonomy): domain Eukaryota; kingdom Metazoa; phylum Mollusca; class Gastropoda; order Neogastropoda; family Conidae; genus Conus; species Conus ventricosus. Next base: position 42,273,637 of record CM031624.1, on the reverse strand, counting down.
AAATCCGCTTCAGTCGTGGCGACCTAACATTTCAAGAAGCCATACAATGAAAAAAAAAAGATGTATCCCCACAAAAAAGTATTCCTGATCTGTTGTTCAACCGTGTGTGTGTTCAGAACGCAAGGAGTGTTACCGTGTCCATGAGCGATTGGTTATGGGGTGTTAATCATATTCATGCCGTAGCAAAGCGACAGTCGTATCGTTACACATGTTGGGAAATGGTTTATGTGGATTACTGTCACTTGCATCTGTTGTTATGTTCACCTCAAAATATGATGTCATGCCAACCTAAATCAATAATCCAACTCAGTGTAAGTATAGTGTGTGTGTGTGTGTGTGTGTGGTGAACTGTGTGTGTGTGTGTGTGTGGGTGGTGTGTGGGGGGTGGGGCGTGTGTGGTGGGCGGGTGTGTGTGTGCGTGTGTGTGCGTGTGTGTGTGTGGGTGTGGTGTGTGGGTGTGTGTGTGTGTTGGTGTTGTGGGTGTGTGTGCGCGCGTGTAGTGTTGCGTTGTGTGTGTGTGTGTGTGTGTGGTGTGTGTGTGTGTGTGTGTGTGTGTTGGAATGTGTGTGGTGGTGCTGTGTGTGTGTGATTAGTGGGGTGTGTGTGTGTGTGGGTTGTGGGTGTGTGCACGCGCGAGCGGACGTGTTTGGGGGTGGGGAGGGGGTATTTGTGTGTGTGTGTGTTGTGTGTGCGGTGCAGGTGTGTGTTTTGCGATTGGTGGGGATGTGGTGTTGTGTTATGTGATGTGTGCATCCAATTGGTTGTGTTGTTTGTGTGTGCGTAGGGGTGTTTGCAGGTTTTTGTATCCGTGTGAGGACGGACAGATGTGGTGGATGATTATTAGGCAATAGTGAAGAAAAACTTCTGTCAGATTGTCGCCGCCCGGACGGAGGGTAGACGGGGGGGGGGGGGGGGGTGGGGGGTTGTAGGTAGGCTGGGGTGGTTCGTTCAGCTCAGCTTAGCGAAGTGATCGCTGATTTTTTTTTTTTTTTTTTTTTTTGCTTTTTGTTTAGTCAAGGAATGCAATTACAAATACAGTAGCAATGCTGCAGGAATGTCCGTTTAAACACAACACAACTTCAGACACCGGACAAGAGAAAAAAAAAAAAAGAAGACTCAGCAATAACAAAAATGTACACTGATGGTATTACTGTTTTGGGAGGTAAAATCTTCGTTATCTCTTCTGTTTTTCATACAAATGATTAGTACATGAACCGCATCAGTATTAAATATGGTAATCTGTTTTGGAATATATATATTTATATATATATATATATATATATATATATTATAATATATATAATTTTTTTTTTTTGAGAGGAGAGAGAGATCTTTTTCTTGTCGACAACAACAACATTAACTTGAAGTGACGAATTTCATTGAAATACTTTGGTTAGACATCGTCCGATCGACGTATTTGTTTTCATACGTCATTGTCTATACGTATTTATTTGTCTTTCGTTTTACGTCGTCAGTCCTGAAGACGGTCTATGACCGAAACGTTGAAGATTTTTGTTCGGTTTCTTTTTTCTTTTTTTTTTTTTTTTCTTTTTTTTTTTTTTCTTCTCGCGAATCTTCTGAGCATCCTCAAAGATAGTTTGTATTGTTGGACAGAAGATCGGCGGTCAGAAATTATTTCTCTTTCGTTGGACATGTTTTGTTCCGAGATCAAGTGGTGCCGGAGAACAAAGCAAAACACGAATTCCATCTGTCTTGCTTTATGAGCCATGGAAGCAAAATACATGTACTAAACCACCAAACAATGGAACAGAGAAATTATTAAATAGCAAAGTTTTTTCAAAATTTTTGGGTGTCTCTCATGTAGGTAAAAAAAAAAAATCTAAATGGGTTTGTCCCGCCTAAAGAAGACAAATGGGTCGAAACTTTGTCGTTTTTGTTTTGTCACAATGGGTCGAAGTGTCGTGTCGTTTTGTATTTTTTGTTCTTCTTTTGGGGGGCTTGTTTTTCATTTTTTTTTTGCTTTATGTTTCAATTTCCGACTCAGTCCCCTCCTTTGAAACCAAACACCCCTTTCTGAAACTAGACAGAAGACTAGTGGATTCATTTCCCAGGAACGGGAAATAGCTGAAATCATGGAAAAGAAAAGGGCAAAGGTGATTTGCTTTTCATTATCGTTTAAATTCTGACAGGAATGTAGGGTTTCTAAAACACCGTAGGAGGAAAAGTCAAAAATAAATTTGTTCTTTTCAAATTTTTGTGACACCTTTACGCTCTACGTCAAACCCCTCTCTTGGCAAGGTAAAGGCCGACATGATGAAGGCCCGGCTTTTCCAAGGAAATCAGAATGCGTAAAATTAAAGCATATGGTACGAGTTCTTGCCATTACTTTCAAAGTTATAACACCCTGTTTTTTGAAAAAGGGGGGGAGAGAGAGGGGAGAGGAGGAGAGAGGGAGAGAGAGGAAGAGAGAGAGAGCTTTTCCTAAATGAGGAAAAGGGCGGGCGACCCTATTTGTTGCGGATTTTGGGGGTCGGAAGCAAGCTTTCCGTCGCCCCCCCCCCCCCTCCCCCCCCCCCCCCCCCCCCCCCCCCCCCCCCCCCCCCCCCCCCCCCTTTTCATTCGGGTCCCTTTTGGTCGCCTCAGCCGGTTTATCTTCAAAGACCCGGGAGGGAAAGATAGTTTTAAGAGGGGGAAAGCAGAGCGATGCTTTTTGTTCCTTTTTTTTTTTTTTTAGTGGGGAAAGGAAGCGAAACAACCCCTATCCTCTCCTCCCGTTTCCCCTTTTTGACCTAATTCGGGTTTCACGATTTTTTTGTAACACCCCAAAGGGGAGAGAGAGAGAGGAGAGAGAGGAGAGAAAGAGAGAGAGAGAGACAGACAGACAGACAGGGCGAAAAAGAGGAGACGACAGACGACAGAAGAGGACAGACGACAGACAGCAGACGACAGAGAGAGAGGAAAAGAGGAGAGGGAAGAGAGAGAGGAGGGGAGAGAGGGGGAAAAAGGAGAGAGGAGAGAGGAGAGAGGGGAAGAAGAAAGAGGAAGAGAGAGAGATCGATGTTCATCATGGTTTTATCGAGAGTTGTGGGTTGTTTGTTATGTGACGTTCACAACCCCTACCCGTTTGTGTTTGGGCTTAAAACGGACAAGTGAACTGAACAATTTCTGGTTTCACTTTCTCCGAAGAGAGAGCATGTCAGAACATCTGCCGATCTGACCACTCGCCAACAGGAAGAAATACAGTTCTACTGAAGAGAGAGCATGTCAGAATATCTGCCGATCTGACCACTCGCCAACAGGAAGAATACAGTTCTACTGAAGAGAGAGCATGTCAGAATATCTGCCGATCTGACCACTCGCCAACAGGAAGAAATACAGTTCTACTGTCAACATGCGAAAATTGCGTACGTCAAGAACCTTAGGTTGTATATTCAAGAACAATCACGAAACAAAGAAACCGTTCCACATGCTGTAACTGTGACAACAGATTGGTGTTCCATTGGGCAATGTGTCCCAAAGGCCGGGGCTTCAGCGACCCCAAACCTGAACACCTGTACAAGCTCCGGAGGACGGGGACGCAAACAGAGACACAGGGTCCAAGGCATGAACAGAGACACCACGCAGAACGTAAACACCACACGGTTATGAAGAGAAAAGAGGACAGGTAGACAGTGCTTCATCTTGGGTAGGGCCTGTATGCCACAGGCCCTATATGCCACAGGCCCTATATGCCACGGGCCCTATATGCCACAGGCCCGGTATGCCACAGGCCCTATATGCCACAGGCTCGGTATGCCACTGGCCCGGTATGCCACAGGCCGGTATGCCACAGGCCCTATATGCCACAGGCCCGGTATGCCACAGGCCCGGTATGCCACAGGCCCTATATGCCACAGGCCCTATATGCCACGGGCCCTATATGCCACAGGCCGGTATGCCACAGGCCCTATATACCACAGGCCCGGTATGCACAGGCCTATATGCCACAGGCCCGGTATGCCACAGGCCCTATATGCCACAGGCCCTATATGCCACAGGCCCGGTATGCCACAGGCCCTATATACCACAGGCCCTATATGCCACGGGCCCTATATACACAGGCCCTATATGCCACAGGCCCTATATGCCACAGGCCCTATATGCCACAGGCCCTATATGCCACAGGCCTGTATGCCACAGGCCCTATATGCCACAGGCCGGTATGCCACAGGCCCTATATACCACAGGCCCTATATGCCACGGGCTCTATATGCCACAGGCCCTATATGCCACAGGCCTGTATGCCACAGGCCCTATATGCCACAGGCCCTGTATGCCACAGGCCGGTATGCCACAGGCCCTGTATGCCACAGGCCGGTATGCCATAGTCCTGGTATGCCACAGACCTTATAAGCAAGTAGTCAAGCAATGGTCAGATGGCCATTGGTTAAGCAATGTCAAACTGACCAGTGGTCAAACCATAGTCAAAATGACCAGTTGTGAAGCCATGATTGACCAGTGGTCAATTTCTGGTCAGTTTAACATTTGCTTGACCACTAGTCAGTTTGACTTTTGCTTGACCACTGGTCAGTTTGACCTTTGCTTGACCACTGGCATATAAGGTCTGTGGCATACTGGGCCTGTGGCATATAGGGCCTTCTTGCAGATTAAAAATCCCTTTGTGGCATATAGGGCCTGTGGCATATAGGGCCTGTGGCATATAGGGTGCCTCCCCTTCATCTTAACACCTTCAGAACATGAAGCTTAACCACAATCATAACCATGGGAGTGTAGTGTCTGCCATGACAAGATGGCAGGACGATTTGGGCTTGGACCAGCACAATTGTGTGAAGAAAAGAATTCTTTCAGCAGGAGACGAATGCAGCTCTTTCCTGGTCAATACAGGCCCTGTGCTTCTATGTTCAACATCGGGGAGGTCTCCATCTATCGGCAGCCTCTCACACCTTTCTGCTGCAAAGATTTGAATGCTGTGTTGCATCCAGCAGCTTTGTCCTAGTCTACCATGCTGTGCAAGAAGGGTAGCCAGCGTAAACCAGACAAGTATAGAGACACCTCTCTTTTGACTACAATCACGTGGTAAACTGTACACTTATACTGTACAGTTATATTGTACAGTTATATTGTACAGTTATGAGATGGTCCATATGGGTTACAAGCAAAGGCGTGTGCGGAAAAAAAAAATCAGGCTGTTCTTGCTTCAAACGATAATGCAACTGTCGATCACACTTTCATTATATTTTGAATGATTCAGGTGGACTCGTTCAGGGATTAGAAATGATAGGAACCCTTCACTGACTTCCGTAAAGCATTCCATTTAGTTTGACATGAACCCTTCACTGACTTCCGTAAAGCATTCCATTTAGTTTGACATGAACCCTTCACTGACTTCCGTAAAGCATTCCATTTAGTTTGACATGAACCCTTCACTGACTTCCGTAAAGCATTCCATTTAGTTTGACATAGAACACGTTTGTCTGTATCGCGAAAAAGTGGAGTCGAAAAAAATCGTTATTGACCAATCCAAGTTTGAATGAAGACACTAAAATCTCGAGTATCTTATGGGATAAACATAACATTTTCAGGTTGTAAGAAGTGAAAACAATGGAGAGTTACCGGCCCTTTACTTTCCTGTCTTTTCATGAATTAAATTTCTAAATGAATCATTGATAAATGGACGTCACGGTGTTCAACTGAACCCTTATGTAAAATACGAACAATGATGAAATAAATACACATCCTTAACTCCAAACGAATGCTATTTGCCACACCGAATCGCCTGGCAGACATGACAACACACAGCACACAGAACAATCAGTAAGGGGACGTCGCCATGTTTGTTGGGTGTCGTAAGCAGTATTCGTTTGGAGTTTTGGGCGTGTATTCATTTCATCATGGGAGCAGAAGTTAACTCTTCGTTATTTA